>CM076578.1:1507416305-1507441305 GCA_034641835.2 Pinus albicaulis | reverse complement strand
TAGTGATATTGAGATTGGTTGTTAGTAATAATACAATAGGTCGATATCATTGGTTATAAAAATACCATGAATCTCTCCTTTTCTACTTTTTCCTACTCAATAATATAAATTGATTTTATATTTTCTTTAATTTTACCCACATTCACTTAATAAGACCCTTTAATTTAATTATACATTGATACTTCCAAATATTTCTCTTTGCACTTATATGATAGCTAAATAATTGTATGAATTGATCCCCATTTTCCTTATAAAATGGCCTATGGGAATCAGGTAGGCCATTCAATCAGTGACTATTCGAAAAATTAAAAATTACATGGTCAAACCTCTCCAGGTTGAAAAATCATTAATTTGCCTCATCCATGCACTCTTAGTTAACTTTACAATTTTCATGCTAAAGTGAACTTATATCAATTCATTGCTAATTGTGCTTACATCACAAATGGCTTCATGTGCCATCCTAGAAAGGCACTACCGTGAGTGTTGTAATTGAAGGGCACTACTATGGAGGCCATAATTGGAGTGGCATCCCTATGATATACCATACATAACACATCCCATTATTACTTGTATTTCTATTTGATTCTTGATAAAGGTGGTAAGTAGTCATGGAAAGTGTCACTCTCTTATCATCATCATTCAAAATAGTTTGGAAAACATTCTGTGGAGGTTTATGCCACTAAAATAATGATAAAGTAAAAAAAATCCATAATAATATATAAAAAAAATACAAGATATAGTTGGGAAAATAATTAGCTCATGGGGAAAAACCTATTATGAGCTCTATCCACTAGATTAGCCATCACCTGGTTGTTAGAGCACTTTATCCTACCCAAATAAAAACAAATCCTTGTATTTTTCCAACCTTTATGAGAAATAAATCGCCATTTTTAAGTTGTATTAGAGTGGTGGAAATAGTATGCCAATAAAAGGGGTAACTTGAGCCTCCATGATTGATCCCTTTTTACATATATACACTCTATATGTTGGACATCAAGTAGTTGGCCTCTTGGCTATGTCACCTAACCCTTAACTCTTTCCCAAAACATTTCCACCCTCTATAGTTGTGCCAGTAGACTAATGAATTGATCTAGGAATTTTAACTTCCCCTTGGGTGTTTGAAAAAAATAGTACAGTTGTCCAAGTATTCATCACAAATATAAGAGAGGGAAGGTCTATATGGGACTTGTTGTAGTGAGATATGTGATAAGTATTGGTTTTTACTATAACTTTAATTATGGTCCTTTACATTTCCTCTATGATTTTATTTACCTAATGATCAATTTACATAAAATTTATTATAAGGATATTTTGTGAGATGTTTGACATCGCAGTAGCATAGGATGTTATAGGTGATTTCCTTACCTCCTTATTAGTGGACTAGAAGTTCTAATATCCAAAGTATAGAGAGGTAGCTTTACTTTGATGATGCAATTTTCAATACCTATGATATATAGTTTGGCTAATATATGGATTTGTGATTTACAACTAGACGAATCCCTAAATTTTAGAATATTAATCCCCTGATTGTTATCATTGGAGATATTAATGGTGTGATGAGTGAATATGTGATTACCCTAGTATTCCATTGTGACTATTTGATGAGAATCACTTGATCCACAATATAGATGATGATGGTCATCCTTGAGGTGACAAAGGATGGCTTCTATATCACTTTGGAGAGACAACACTTAGCTAGCTAATGCCACATCACCTAGTTTCCTATTGTGAGGGCCATGTAGGGCACATTTTGGTCATGATCTCCTGGAATGGAGATGCTTTTGGTGTGTTGAACATGATCATCAAGAAATTCCTGGAATATGGAACACCCTTTAGCCCTTACATCACGTTTTGAGAGAGTATTTATGTAATTAAAAGGAAAAAGAATATTAATATTATAATAACTCGTAATTTTATTAAAAAAATATAGAAAATATCAAATTACAAATAGTTTTTTTTTTTATCTATTTAAAAGTATTAAATTATAATAGCATCTAAACAAAATAATAATTTTTTTATAAAAAAAACAAACATTTTAATAAATAAATTAAAAATATATGATGACATGGTCATCGGTTCATTGTTTATGGAAACAAATATTTATATTAACAATTGTGGACTTAAATAGAAAACATTCAAAATACCTATATATATATATATATATATATATATATATATATATGATCTTAAAATATGATTGTATTCTTTCATAAATTTAGATTAAAAGGAAAAATAAATCCATATTACATAACTTTAAAACTTTAAATTATATATATATTTAGTTATAGTTAAATTTGAAATAGATTAAACTAAAAATTATTCCAAATATAATTATTAAAAGGAATATTATTTTTGAAGTAATAAAAAAATACATTATTCAATTAAGAAGTAAATTCCGCTCTATATGGAGAGTCTAATAACATATCATATTGAATAAAAACATTACCAAAAATCAATAAACGAGAAATATAGTGGGCAAATATATATACTATATAATGCTTTATTCAATTGACATGCATGCCTTACAGGTACGAAGTTGTCTTTAAGTGTTACTTTTTGGAGTTTCCCTTGGATTTTTAGCACGATTCTGATAGAAAAAAATTATGGATTTTGTTGTTGTTTTTGTTGTTTAAATTAGTTTTTTGATTGCATATATGAATTCAACACATTGGAAAACACTTGGGAAGTTCTATTGTGCAAATTTCACACATTAAACTTGTGATATCAATGACTCTCTGCAAGATTCTAGACAAATCAATATGAAAATAAATAGAAAAACTTTTCAAAAAGTCACACTTATAGAAATATAAATGATATGATCATAAATCACTTGTAAAAATCACAATTTAGATTAGAAAATAAAACAGTTTCAAAAATTTGCACTTGAAAAAAAATCGAATAAGTACTACCATGGATACCTAAATAATATGATTGCAAATTACTTGGAAAATTTCCTAAAAATTCACCAATGCATGGAACATCACAAATTTGTTATCATAAATTTAGTAAGAGATCAATATATTGTATGTGCTGTGAAATAAGTTAATAATGACACTTGGATGCTGTGAATTGGCACTCTTTCTTTATTGAAGTGACATCATCCGAAGAATCCATATAATTCAAATAAAAATAAGAAAAAAAATCGATCTTACAAATTTTTGTAACAAAATATTGCAATATATGTTTATTCATTCTATAATCACTAAAGATTTTCACTATCTATGTATTTATGAGGACATCCAAGTATAGCTCCAAGAAGGAAAAAAATGAGATTTTTAATCGAAATTTATGATTTAATTGAAATGAGAAACACATGAATTAAACACTCTTCTAAAGATATGGGTTGTAGTGTAGATTGAAAATTATTACTTGTAAATTAAAATTAAAATTTTAATATATATATTAATTTACATTAAAATTTTATGGTAATAATTTTTTTATGAATGTAAATTTATTTTTTCTTTGGGTATATCAAAATTCGGGAAAACTAAAATTTCTTAAAATAAGAAGTTTATTTACATTGTAAAATTTTAAAAATAAAGTTCTCAACTCCATTTTATTATCTTTGATATGGTATTTGGTTAAGGTAGATTTATGATAATTATACACATACACATGTAGTGTGTCAATACAAAACTAAATAAGAAAATAATTGGACATCTCTTTCATTTTGATTCACATACCGTTAAAATGTTTTAATCATAATTTTTATTTTCAGTTATTTGTATAAAATATACTTAGTTTACATTGAGATACTGATTTAAGAGTTGTCTTTAGTGAGACCTTTAGGAATTTTTATTCTTGACGGACATATTCAAGGTAAAATCTTGTATTTTGTTATTTAAACTAGTTTTCTTACTATATATATGGATTTAACACCAAGAAAAACCATAGTGAACTTGGAATATGCACGGAACATCGATTTTGCAGGGTTATCCATCAATTTTGTGATTTCAATATCAATCTTGTGATTTCCATCGATTTTGCAGGGTTATCCATCAATTTTGTGATTTCAATATCAATCTTGTGATTTCCATAAAATTCCAGCTCGATTTTAGAGAAATTACTAAAGACAACTCATATTGATTTATGCTACTACCCCACACCAATATATTCCATATGTCAACTTAGCATTAAATAAGGAAATAAGTATCGTTATCCTTTTTTTAGATACACCCCATTAAATTTTTTTAATCATAAGTTTTTTTTTTGTCAATATTTTTATATAATAATTACACTCTCAATAGCTAATATTCACCTTTTGATTAATATATTTTATATACTACTTCATATTAAATAATGGAGTTTCACATTACATTATTTCATAAATTAGAAAGAAAATATTAATTAAATGAAAAATATCCTTCATTTTATTTATTTATAGTTGACCTTGAATTTCTTTTTGTCATTACTATTTTTTATATTCCATGTATAAACATTGTATTAAGGATTAAAGAATTTTCACGTAATTCTTATATCATAGAGTCCAAAATAATTATTAACATAGGAAAACATATTTTAAATTGAATTAGTTTTTTTTTTTAAGTATGTGAAGTTGATATAAAATTATTTTAAATATTATCAAATTAAATTATTTTTATTTCTATCTCTATATAAATATATATAGAGTTTATATTGGAATATATTAGTTGATATGAATATTCTAATATCTCATCCAAGATTTGTATTGGAATTCTTTTAAATAAAAAAAATTACACATCTTCCTAATATTCAAAAGAAAAAAGATAACAATTTCTTTTAAATTATTTTATATCTCACAAATTGAAATAAAATTATTTTGATTATTATGGACATTCAAATAATTTATTTGTTTATAATTACAACATTAATATAATTCTAAATATCATATATCAATTTCATCGAATTAAGAACCTTCCTTGTACTAAAGAAATAAAATGCAATTTAATTTTTTTATGATTAATGTTTTTTTTTAATTTTTGTAATTTAAATACATTTATTATTTGTTAATGTAATATTAATAGACAACATATAAGTATACTAATTTATAGAGAATTTATCAAAAATAAATAAATTTGGTAAATTTTGTTAGGAACACACACACACACACACACACACACACACACATATATACATATATATATATATACATATACATATATACATATACATATATACATATACATATACATATACATATATTTCTTATTAAATTTACGTTTTCTCTTTTTTATACCTATGCAATACATACTAAAATATATGTTTTTTTTTTTTTTTTTTTGTAAGCTTCATAGGACCTTTCATTTACGATAATATAAAGGGCAGAGAGTCATACAGTAAAAAAAAAATGTAGTGACCTCAACCTGCCCGAAGGAAACCAGGTCTGTTGGCCACCGCAACGAGTTATACGTAGACCTAAAGCGAAATTCTCTAAGCCTATATCTTACAGCTTTAATGGATGTAGTATGTCCAAAATGATTACAACAAAGACCAAAAAGATAGCTAACAGAACCCAAAATTACATATACAAGAAAGGAGTTAACCAACTAAAGCAGCAGCCGAAGTAGTAGCAGTGTGCCCAAACACCTGTGGCTTGCTATGGAGGAGCTGCATCTGTTGTTCCAACTTGGCCAACTTATCATTCAACTGGAGCTAGACCTTAGAGATGACATGCATATCCATCTTCAGCTATTGTAACTCAAACAAAATAGAAGAGGTAAGACTTTGCTGCTCGGTTGCTGCTAAGGCCTTTGGAAGGAGACACTTCATCTTCCAGTATGTCTTGACAGATTACTGAAAGAGAGAAACTCCTCCTCGAGTGATACGTGGATCAGTTAAAAAGTCCATATGGGAGAGTTGTTCATCCATACTCACCTCTCCACTATCAGTTTCTACCTCCCATCCTTGAATTGTAGACTTAATCTTATCCTGATTGCCAGATTCACAAACCTGAACCAGTTCCTGTAGAACCTCTGTATTTGTTTTGTGGCCCCATCGACTGGATCCTACCCCAGGCTTGGTATGCCAATCGCGTTTGAGCCTCCTAGGCTATGGTTTCACCATACTTGCAATTGAAGAACGTGCCAAGAGGCCTGTGGCCAGATGGGCAGGAAAGAGCAGATAAGTCAGTAGTGAAGAGAACTGCATAAGAAAATGTCCAATACATGGAACTAGCCAGCGAAAAGTAGTAGTGAAGGGAACAGAAGGCCATCCATATTGACGAAAACACCCCACCGAGACGCTGAGCCAATAGGAAAAACTAGAGCTTCATTGTGAATGAACAGAAAAATCCAAAGAGGAAACATGCACGGTGCGAGAGAAAACGCATGAAAAAGGCTGAGATGCTACAAGAAAAACCAAAGTCAAAACCCCTATAGATGTGGAGGAGAACATATATAGCCACTTAAAATGCCACAAAATGAAACCCAACGGTAACAAGGCCATATGGAAGAAAATATGTAGCCATAGAAAACTCCAATTGCAACCCATCAGCAACCAACCCATATGTAGAGGAATATGTAGCCACAGAAAATGCCGAAATATGCAGCCCAGCAGAAGTAATGAGATTGAATGCTTACAAATTAAAACAAGCAGAGCATGAAACTCAGGCTAAGAAACCAAGGACGATTTGAAGAAAATCCATGCATGCACAACCAAAGGGAAACAGCTGGAACAATAGACAAAGAAACCATTTCCTTCGAAAATAAAGGATGACATCCCATAGAAGAGCATACTTCTAGTATGAAAGGAAAACAGGGCCGTGGAATTACAGAATGCAAAGAAAATTGAGAGGTGTCGCGTTCCTAGAAAACCAAAGGCAAAGCTGGGGGGCTGTGGAAATGGGGCTCAACCACGCTAGCCCCCATGTGCCCAACACTAAATACAACCCAGTTAAAATGGAAATACTAAAACAGCAGAGCTGGATGCATGCGAGGAAACTGAAGTAAATCAAACATAGATTCACACTGTGAAGCAAAAGTTTCCAGAAATTAAATTGCCATTACATACCACAGACACCACCAAAGAAAATGCGTTCGGAGAATAGAGGCCCAGACCTGCAACAATACTCCAAGAGAGAACAGGGAGAGAATGTGGAAAGCAAAAAAACCAACCTGGAAATGCTCGATTGTCCACATAAAACAAGGAATGAATGCTCCTGACAAGGCATTAATCATAGCAACAGGCCTGTGCATGCAAAGTAATGGCGAGGTGATCGCATCGAGCCAATACACCCATGAAAGGACCAGAATCCTAATGGGCCAGCGATTCATCTGACACGTGGTTGAAGGCATCCACATCAACCTGTACGCACCCCGATCAGGGGTGAATGAGAACGATCCCGATCAACAATAACCTGCAAAGGAGGGAGCTCCACTCGCCAAGCCTGGTGTGAACCATTGATATCCAGATGTCTATTGCTATGCTTACAAGCCCAATTTGCTAAGTAATCCGCTTCTTGATTCCCTTCTCGGCGGACATGAGAACAAATCACTGAACCAAGTTGGTTAAGAAGACTTCCAATATCTTCCACCAACTTCACTGTACGCCAGCTCTTGCTAATTTTCTGCCAAGGATTACCCTGTTGGAGCTTTTTTAGGATACCCACTGCCATTGCAGAATCCCCTTCAATTTGTAGCCTTTGGTAGCCTTCCCGAAGCGCAATAAGGAGACCCTGCTTTAAAGCCATCAATTCAGCCTCATTATTAGTAATATAGCCCAAGGGATAAGAATAAACTCGACAGACTCGACTAGAAGAATCACGAAATATATTGCCAATGCCTGCTTGACCAGGATTCCCTTTTGAAGCCCCATCAAAATTTAATTTCATGAAGAACAATGGTGGAGGAAGATAATGAGAGGGAATAGAAGTGAGAATTGGCTGAGGTTTTCTTAATGAAACATCAGGCATCTGAGGAGTAACATTCAAGTTGCTGAGAATGCGGCTTTCCAAATCTGTATCAGGCCAATCATCACCCCCCCAATGTTCATAACCAACTAGAGGTGATGAGGTGAGCGTGTTACATTTCAGAAAATGCAGGAATTCCGTTCGTTCCATATTCCCCACAGCAAGAAACCAAATGCCAATTGCCAAGCCCTATTGATTACTTCGCTCTTGAACCCACCACGATGCCAGTTGCAAATAGTGGTATTGATACTACTAGGTGCCCGGTCAGTGCGACCACACAGTACCTCCAAACTCTCCCAAACTGCGTTACTATAGGGGAAAGTATTAAATAAATTTTCAATCATTTCTTCATTTGTGCAACACAAAATACAGTAAGAAGGGCCCTGCCAACCACGATGCTGCAAGTGATCCCATGTCAAAACGCGCTTATGGCTTAAGATCCAAAGAAAATATTCCACCTTTGGCAAAAATTTACCATTCCAAATTTTATTCCAAATAGGGGCTGCAACATCCTGCATGATTAATATTTAAAAAAAATAATAATATGTTAATTGCCAAATTTATATTAAAATATAGAAAGGATTGTACATCTTTTTGAGATTAGATGACAAAAGAAAAGTTATGAATGGAACCCAATTATTTTTCTTTCAATATTTTTTTAGTTTATTTTAAATTACATTATTAAAAATAAATATTAAAATATTTTATTTATAACTTTTTAAAATAGTGGGAAAAAATCATATTTGTGTTATCAACACAATTGTCATATACTATTATTTCTTAATGCATGTGGACTCATATTTATTATTCAAGGAAAAATACTACCTGTTATTGTTGTAAGTTGGTAAGAATGCATACTTTCTTTATAAAAATGATTAACAAATTTTGTATTATATTTAATATTTATTTAAATATTATATCTTAAATTTAATTATTATTATTATTATTACTATTAGTTTTTTTATATATATTCAAGTTACAAAAAGTATTTTATATGATATAAAAATGATAAATTTAATTTTATGTGATTTTTGTTTTATTATTATTTTTGTGTACAAGTTTTTGTGTATAAGGAAAACTAAGTAAATTTTAATTCATAAAATTATTTTGTGTTTTTATTTTGTAAAAAAAAAACATTTTACAATTTGATATTGTATCTGGACATGTTATGAAATGGAGTAAAAAAAAAAAATGGGGTGATGTATCTAGACATGTTATGAAGATGGAGTAAAAAAAAAAAAAATGAAAAAGTGAAAAAATGAAAGGTACTACCAAACTTACAAAAAAAAAAAAAAATATTGTTTTTAACTTTCAAGATTATCATTTAACACTTTTAACATTAATAATAATAATAATAATAATAATAAATTATATCAAAATTTCAATATTGGAAAAAAAAAAAAAATTATAAAAACCAATATCATATTATTAATAGCCTAGCTAAAACGTGAAATTGAAATGCAATAAGATAAAATATTTCATAAAATTATATAAATCTTATTATTTAATTTTTTGGCAGCTATATATGAAATGCAAACAATATTACTAAATAATTTTTCCTCATTTCAAATTAAAAGGTAATTTGAAACGTTAAGTTTTTTTTTAACTTTTAATTTGTTAATAAATTTTTATATTATCTTTTTTTGTTTTAAAATTTCTTTTTTAAAATACGTTTTAAATTTTAAATTTTAAATTATAGTGTTTTAAAAGCTACCAAGTTATAATAATAATAATAAATAATATTAAATAAAAAGAAAAAAACACAAAAGCATAAACAATTCATAATATAGAAAAACAAAAAAAACAACAAAAGCACACAAACTCTAAAATAATGGAAATTCAAATGTGAAAGAAATAGACCGTTAAGAATCTTCTTCGCTTACAAAAAAATAGGACAATTGCCAGAAGTGCAGGTGGCAGACTTGCCTAAAATAGAAATAATTAGGATGGATGAGTTGGTAATGGGAGTGAAGCCGTGAATAAAGTATATCTGTTGGTCTGGAAAAAGCTAAAGAAAACGGAAGTATCCGTTGATCTGGGAAAAAGCCGAAGAAAACCGAAAAGGTACAGAGAATCAGGGATATCATTTTTAGTTTTTACGTTGAAGGAAAAGTACGTGGAAACACACATAATTTCAAATCTCATTCACATATAATTTCAAATCTCCACACTCTTTCTTCCTCATTCACATATAATTTCAAATCTCCACACTCTTTCTTCCCCATTCCGTTGTGTTATGTTTTGTGTGAAGCGCCTCCATTTTTGTGTGTTGACAGAAGAGGACGACAATGGGTTGGAAGCATTGTTGATGAGTTCTTTTTCTATTCTATTGATGAGCACAATGAATTTGGCTCATCAGCTCCGAAGATCATCAGCTTTATGCAATCAATGCTCTTTCTTGATTCACTATGCAATCAATGCTCTTTCTTGATTCACAGGAATCGCTTGAAGGAGAGTTTGTGACAGAACCCAGACGGGAGAGTTGTCATGTTCCAATGCGCTCTTGTTGCTGCTGTTACCCAAATTGTTTTTGGGCTATTATTTTTTACTACTCGAAATTGTTTCTAGGTATTTTATGTATTTCTGCCGTGTTTATTTAAATTTAATGTAATTTATTGTTAATGTAAACTTCTGGTTCGCATTTACTCTTTTCTTCATTTTCTTTAATTAGTTAACCTCCCTCAAACAGGCCTCATGGGGTTGTTCCTTTCTGGCCTTTTATTCTTTAATTAATTAGTTATCTTGTTCGATTTACGTTTATTTTTGTGTTGGCTTTCAAATTTGTGTGTTCCGTTCCACTTCGAGAGCAAGAATAAACTCGTTTTTAGGTGTCACGTCTTTTTAATATCATGGTAGTTTATTTTAATCTAAAATTCATTGAATTCTTGATACCAATTTCAACCAGGCCGCCTACGATAGAAATATGGATTTTGAGTATCTTTCCTATACAAGTATAAACTTTTTTTTTATTGAGCTATTGATGCCAATTTGAATTAGTCGACTTAGTATCGAAATCTTAAGACTCTTTTTTGATGAAATACAATAGTTATTTAATTACTTTAGAGGTTGTGCAATACAGCCTTCATTTCCATTTTCATGTGCAACCAAACTTCATCTAATTCGTCCAGTTTCCACTAGACTCGAACTGATGTATCGCTCCACCTTCCCAGCGTCTTCCTTCCACATTCCTCTACATTGTATTTTCATTGTTTTTGCATTTGACTCTTGAGATGTATCCACTCGGCAAAGCTCTTCAGCGCTCCTTAGTGTCAAAACTATAAAAAAAAAAAAAATTATAGGGTTATGATTTGGAAGCTTGTTAGGTTAAAACCATTTTACCCGTTGCCAAAGTATATATTATTATAGTTTTGAAGTAATTTTAACGTGATTTTATCCAGTCCTTTAATAAGGTTTTTATATATTTTAGCTAAAATGGATAAGCAATTTTTAGCAATTTGTAGTTCACTTCAATATATTTTATGTTTCAATGTCAATGAAAAAATAATTTATCAATTTATATTAAATTCGAGTAAAATTTAGATTAATATTAACTAAACTTATTAAAATAATTGATGAAAAACAATTAGAAATGTGGAGAAGATCTTTTAGTTAATAACCTTAATTTGTTCTACTTTAATGTATTATAGTCACTTTCTTATGGTGAGGTGAAGTCAATTCAAAATTTATTATGAGATATATTTAAAGTGTCTAATATTTCCTCAAATAATTTGTATACATTATATATATATTATTAAGGTGTGTTGTTTTCACATTAGGAACTAAGAGAGAGAGAAAGAGGGGGATAGAGAGAGAGGGGGGAGAGATATAGAGCGAGGGAGGGAGAGATGAGAGGCAAGGGAGAGAGAGAGAGGGAGGGAGGGAGTGAGACAGGGGGAGAGGGAGAGGGAGACAAGGGGGATGGAAACAGAGGGAGGGGGAAGAAAGGGGGAGGGGGAAAGAGAGAGAGAGAGAGAGAGGAGGGAGGGGGAGAGAGAGGGTGAGGAGGGAGGGGGAGATAGAGTGGGGGGGTGTGAAGAGAGAGAGTGAGAGTTTGGGGAGGGGCGGGGGGAAGGCTGAGGGAGGAAAAGTAAGGGAGGGGAGGCAAGAGAGAGAAAGAGGAGGGGAGGGGGAGAGATAGGGAGGGGGGAGAGAGAGTGGGGGTAGGGGGGAGGATAAGGGAGGAAAAGTGAGGGAGGGGAGGCAAGAGAGAAAAAGGGGGGGGAGGCGGAGAGATATAGGGTGTGATGTGGAGAGAGAGAGAGAGAGAGAGCAAGAGAGAGGGGGGGAAGGGATAGAGGGAGAAGGAAAGAGGGGTAGGGAGGGAGAAGGAGAGAGGGGGGAGGGTGAGGGAGATTGGGGGATGGGGGGATGGTAAGGGAGGAAGGTGGGTGGGGAGAGACGCAACGATGAGAGAAAGATATGGAGATATAAAGAGAGACGGAGAGATATAGAGAGAGAGGCTGAGAGAGAGAGAAAGAGAGAGGGGAGGGGAGAGAGAGAGGGGGACGAAGATAGAGAGAGGGATGAGGGAGAGAGAGAGAAAGAGATATAGAGCTAGAGACAAAGAGGGAGGCAAGAGAGAGAGTGGGGAGGAAGAAGATTGAGAGAGGGGAGAGGAAGGGTGAGGGAGAGAGAGGGGGAGGGTTAGAGAAAAAAAAAGGAGAGATAAAGAGAGTGAGGGGGGGAGAGAGAGAGAGTGAGGGACAAGCATAGAGAAAGAGTGGGAGGGTGAGGGAGAGAGAGAGAGAGAGAGAGAGAGAGAGAGAGAGAGAGGAAGGGAGAGGGGGAGAGAGAGTGGGGAAGGGATATGGAGAGAGAGAGGGGGGCGGGGAGGGAGAGAGAGAGAGGGGGGCGGGGAGGGGGATGGAGAGAGAGATATAGAGAGAGAGCATGGGGAGGCACGGGGAGGGAGGAAGAGAGAGTATAAGGAAAGGAAAGAGAGAGAGTGAAGGGAAGAGGGAGAGACAGACAGATATAGGGGTAGAGGGAGACATAGAGAGGGAGAGGGGAGTGAAACAGACAACGAGGCGGAGGGAGAGAGCGTACCAGAGGGGGAGACATAGTGATGTATAGAGGAAGAGAGAGGGAAGGGGAGAGAGAAGGGAGAGGGAGAGAGGGGGGAGGAGAGGGGGAAGGAAGAAATGGAGAGGGGGAGAGAGAGACATAGGAGAGGGAGGGAGAGACGAAGAGAGGGAGGAGGGGAGGGCAAGAGGGGGAGGGGTAGATAAAAATAGAGGAGAGATAAAGAGATTGAGGGGGACGGGGGAGAGAGAGATAGAGAAATAATTGGGGAGAGAGAGGGAGAGAGAGAGAGTGGGGAAGAGACACATAGATAGATAGAGCGAGAGAGAGAGAGAGAGAGATAGAGAGAGAGTGGGAGGGAGAGGGATAGAGAGAGGGATAGGGAGAGAGGGAGAGAGATAAAGAGAGGGAGAGGGAGAGAGAGAGTCAGAGAGAAAGAGAGAGAGGAAGGGAGAGGGAGAGAGAGAGAGAGTGGGGAAGGGAGATGGAGAGAGAGAAATGGGAGGGGAGGGAGAGAGAGAAATAGGGGAGAAAGGGGGATGGAGAGAGAAAGAAAGGGAGGGAGGGAGAGAGATAGAGAGAGAGAAGGGGGAGGGAGGAAGAGAGTAGATAGATATGGGGAGAGAGGGGGAGATAGGGGGAGAGATAGCGATATATGGGGAAAAAGAGTGAGGTGGTTAGAGAGAGAGAAGGCAGAAGTGGGTCGGGGGGGAGGATGAGAGGGAGAGAGAGAGGGGGGGTTGGGACAAAGGGAGAGGGATAAGGAGAGAGGGGGCAGAGTGTGAGGGAGGGAGAGAGAGAGAGGGGGGGGTAGGAGGGACAAAGGGAGAGGGAGAAGGAGAGTGGGGGGGAGTGTGAGGAAGGTTGACAGAGAGGTGGGGGGTGAGGAAGGCAGGGGGATGGAGAGAGACACACTGATGAGAGAGAGAGAGAGAGAGAAAGGGAGAGAGAGATAATGATCAAGAGAAAGAGAAGGAAGGTGAGAGAGAGAGAGGGTAGGAGAGGCAGAGATAGAGAGGAAGGAGAGAGAGAGAGAGAGAGAGAGAGAGAGAGAGAGAGAGAGAGAGAGAGACAGAGCGAGCGAGGGAGGTGGGAGAGAAATAGGTGGGGAGGGATATTGAGAGAGGGGAGAGGGAGGGAGAGAGAGAGGAAGAGATAGAGGAGGGGAGGACAAGAGTGGGAGGGGTTGAGATAAACAAAGGATAGAGAAAGAGAGTGAGGAATGGAGAGAGAGAGATGGGAGGGGGGAGAGAGGGGGCTGAGAGAGAGAGAGAGAGAGAGAGAGAATGCCATAGGGAGAGACAAAGAGACAGAAAGAGAAAGGGGAAGAGGGAGACACACATACAAAAAGAGAGAGAGAGACACAGAGAGAGAGAGAGGCAAAGGGAGAGAGATATATGGTGAGAGAGGGGGAGAGATAAAGATATAGAGAGGGGGTGGAGAGAGAGAAGGTGGGAGAGAGAGAGAGTGTGGGGGATAGATGGAGAGGGGGGATAGGGAGAGAGAAGGGGGAGGGAGAGGGGGGGAGAGAGAAGGGGGAGGGAGAGGGGCGGAGAGAGAGAGAGAGAGAGAGAGAGAGAGAGAGAGAGGAGGGAGGGAGAGAGAGAGAGTGCAAAGGATAGAGAGAGTGAGAGAGAGAGTGACAAACCTGATCACTTCATTTTGAGATTCAACCTCAACCATCTATTCTTCATCAGATGCTTCTTTCTTATTATGCTTGGCCATAAACAATAGTATTCAGTTGATTTCTTCTTCGTTATCACTGTCTCCATTGGAAGAGTAGTTATCTTCTTTGGAGAAGAAACTCTTCTTAAAACATTTCTTCTTGCATTTATTGTTGAAGTTCCTTGGACCTTTCTTTCCTTTCATAACAACCTCATTTTTTTTAAGACACTTGGCTACAAAATGCCTAACCTCACCACAATCAAAAAATATCAATGGAAGTTTACCTTTGAATTTCCCCATACCTGTTCTCATTTTTTGTGTGTAGTAGGAAAATTATTTATCTGAAAATTCTTCTTCATCTTCTTCCTTTTCTTCTTCCTTACAACTACAAGTTTTCTCTTTTGGAGTATGATTTTCTTTACTAGTTTTCTTGGATGTAGCAAATGATGTTCTAGGTGAGATGTGTTGTCCTCTTCTTCAATCCTCATTTCATATGTCATAAGGAATCCATGAAATTCATGTTTGTTGAGATTGGCTAGATTCGAACTATATCCCAGGATAGATACCGTTGGGTTGAACCTTGCCAGAAAGGTTCTAACGATCTTTCGGAAAATAATTTTCATGTCGACAGATTCTCCCAAACCTTCCAATGCATATGTTATTTCACCAACACACTATAAGTATGCACCAATATTTTGATCTTCCTTCATTTTAAGTTGCTCAATTTTTTCCCTGTAAATTAGAAGCTTTGTTTCTTTCATGTTTGAGTAACCTGCATATATATTCTCAAGCTTGCCCCATACTTCTTTAGAAATTTTTCAACTTAGTACCTTAAGATAGACAGATTCGATAAGCCCACTGATAATGAGATCTTTAGACTTTAAACTGTATATCATATTTTTCTTTCCTTGTTCATCTCGGGCCACTGTAAAACCTTTGTCAATGATTTTCTATACTTCTTATCCTTCTGCTAGAAAATGAACCCACATTCTTCCACTCCAAATTACGTAGTTATTTGCTTTGAGTAGAGCAACTCTATTCTTGGTATACTCCATGATCTCCTTCCAATTTTTAGACTACTATTGAAGGAACCAAGATCTAATACCAATCGTCGGAAATACTAAGAGAGTGGGGTGAATCAGTATTTCTTATCAATTAGCACTTGTAAATATTTTTAGAGCATTAGTTAATATTAAATTATTCTTGTTGTTTATCCAGTAACAACACTGAACAATAGAGCACAATAGGCACATGAATTTTAGGTGGAAAACCCCCTCCGAGTCAAAAACCACTAAAGGCTTTTCTAATAAATTCTTTAATATGCAACCTCAACTGAAATGAAAGGTACAACTTCCTAGAATTCTATCAAAGCATTCTTCTTTAGCTCCCACTCTAAGGACACCCCAAGGCCTCAGTTTCTTCAGTAGTCATGTGAATGGATGCCCCGACATCCTAGACCGTCCTACGACCCTAAAGTGTTCACAGGCTCCAATCTATAGGTGACTTCATGCACCAAACTAGCACCTCCCTACCACCCTATAATGATCATAAATAATACAAGAATGTGTACTCTCATACCAGGGACAATGATCCATGATAAAATATGATTCACAACGATTTTATTGAACTATAACAAGCACCCAATCACACTATGACCTACAACCCAACCATAACATTATCCAAAAATGACACTTAAACCTCCCAAAAGTGCCTCTCCAACTCTATGCATATTGACTCTTTTAAAATAATGACTCTTTTACAATTTTACAATGATGAATTTTACAATACTGACTTTTGACACAACCTGATACTTGACTTGAGACTACTTCTTTGAACACAAGGCGTTGTTAAGGTATTGTTGTGCTTTCTTCAAGTAATGGTACTTTGGCATTGAATTGTCCTTCTTATATGTGTCTGAGTTGTCCTATTGTGTCCACCTTCCTACACATGCATTAATGAACATGACCCAAACCAATATACAAACAAAATAGTTACATTGTCCTACAAACCATATGTCAGACAAATATTCAAACTTCAAATGTAAATATGTTCAACATTTATCAACAAAACCCAATAAAACATACATAAAAGATAATTAAATGTCTTGTAAAAACACATGTCAAATATGGTATTCAAATTAAAATTCAAAAATTAATCATACATACCTTGCTGTAGCAGACTTACCCTTGATTGTTGATGTGTTGTCCTTACTGTAGTGATCCTTGAATGAATATTTTTTCTTGCCTTCTAGAAGATCAGTATTGAATATGTTTTATCTATGTAAATTCCAATCTCCAAGGTCTAAAATTGCGGCTTGTGGTAGCCCTCTGAGTACTCTTTCCAACATCACAGGTGTGATCAACATTGGATTCTTCAAGAAATAGTTATGCCCAATCTCCTACGACGACCTGATTATAGAATAGTTCAGTAGAGTGAACTTTTACAAAGTGCCATATGTCATGGTTTTAGAATTTTGTCCTGAAAATAATACGCAATAGACTAAAACCAATCCTCTTTCTGTCACCATTTACGAAATTTAAATCTTATGCTCAGACAAGAAGTTATGACGATTTTCTCAAGGTCACCTGTTTGACATTAAAATCAGGATCCTACAAAAACCCTAAGTTCCTCAAATCATATCTCGAAAAATATAGCAAACCAATATCTAAAATTCATTTGATTTAGATCTTATTTGGATCTTCAAGGGGATATGTTAACTAATTTATTAATTATGGAAACATTGCACAAGATTCGTCACGAGGCATTTCAGGATCAGGGAGAGGAAAATGAGCATGGTAACAAATCACTGTGTAATAGATGCCCCCTAAAGCATGAAGGCAGAGCATGGAGTGATGTCTAAAATTCTTTATGAACCAAGCAAAAGAACATAGAACCCCTTTGGAAAACATGCCAAATTAAACATTTACAAGATATGGCATCTATCGTATAAATACAGCTAACCATATAATGTTACACTAGGCATCGAATGACACATGAGACCATGATATGCTTGTAGCCACCCCTCTAAAGAGATAATAGAAATGGATCAGTGGTATGGACGCAATCATCCATATAGGTAGGATCATGTATGAAATCATGAATACTCAATAACTCCTCCCAGTTTGGACCAAAAAATTAGATGTGAACCAAGGCCTTCACCGCGATCTCAATCAACCCAATTTATGAATCTATCCATGTGAATAAATGTGTTGGTGTTGAACACGGTAGAAACCACCTAATTACTGGTCCATGATGAAAATCATTAATTAGGAACTGGTCCATGAGTGTGCAATAATCTTGTTAGCCAAAAAATTATTTTCTGTTTGGTTTTTAGTGTGATTGTTTGCAACAGTGTAAAATTTTTAGTTTGAGTGTGGCTCAATTTAAAAATAGGTTGGTTGTCGGAAACAAGTTATAGGTTTGGAAAATGAATTTTTTTTCAGGTTGGGATCAAGAATTTTTTCTATAGGGGTTCTTACTTTTGAGAATCTATGATTGACAACATCCTTGTGGACCTAGTTTTTATCATAGTTTTAGTCAATTAATTTTTTTTTAAAGCACTCACAAAAATACTCTCAGCGTGTACTTAAATAGGGTTAAATATTTGGAAATTAAAGTGTCAATATTCTTAAAGCCTGTTTTTCAAGAATTCGACTTTAAAAACCTCATGGATAGTTGTTGGTAAGCCAACTCATCAATTCAACTTGAGGATTTCCTTCAACATCATAAGGAGTAGGATTTTGCTGGCAGATTTATAGAAGACTTGAAAGTTTGAAAAGCGATTAGATGACATAAAAATGAGTAAATAAATTTTATTTCTAGTTTTCCAAAGTACAAAATCAATGATCGAGTTCTAGATTTGAAGGGATTTGACCAATAATGAGATAAACAGATGGAAAATCAATTAGTGACAGATTTATTTTAACTTCTAAGGAAGAATTCAAGGATTAATAGTGGCAATCACTCAAGGAAATCGAAGATTCATTAGATTTTTGGAATTATTTTGTAGCTTTATTTTACATAATCATAGGAGATTATTTTTTTCAGATTTGAGGTTATATAAACTATCATTTTGTAATGAAAAGGGTTTGGACCTGAGGACCCTTTGGAGCACATTGTATCAAATTTTGTTTTAGATTAATGAAGCTTGACAAGAAAGAGCATGGATTTTTGTGATATCATGGATTCATGTGATGTATGTTTCCATTCTATCCTATTCCTTATGTATTTTTTTTCTTCTTAGTTATACCATTAATGTATGGAATTATAATATTTGTATAAGATTAAATGTTACACTATTCACCCTTATTTTTGGTGTTTGGTCTAATATATCTAAAAATTTGTGCCCATTTCCTCTAAATATGATCTTGGATTCATCCTTCATGCCCAATTGGAGTGGATTATTTTCCCCCTTGAACTATCAGCTAAAATGAAAATTGTCTAAGGAAAATGTACCTATATTTCCTATGAGATCTGTGTACTTCACAATGAGTTCCTTGTTAGTTTTCATTAATTCTCAGCTTTTGAGACTCCGTGCCCAATGATTTTACTTTCCCTTTCCAAACTATTTTTGGATATTCCAATCATATCTAGTCATTGTTATAAGTACATAACCAGTCATATTTGACTAACTTGTAGAAATGACCCCCCTTCTTATTGAAAGGGATACATTTCAATTTAAAACATTGGTTAGAGGTTACCTTATATTTTTTCCCTGATAGCCAAGGTTTTGTCTAAGTGATAAGACCATCCTTAGAGCGCTAATATGATGTTTATGAACTTTAATGTAGTGAAAATAATATAAAAGGCACTTATGATTTTCTCCTAAGGCTCCATGCATTGTACTTACTCTCTTGATTGATTACATGTTGTCGGTCTAGGGTTTCTGAGGCACAACTTAAGGTCTAGTCATTAAAAACTTGGTTTTACATGGATGGCTCTTGAAGCCACATGTTGTTTATGATAATATCAAGACAAAGTACAAGACATTAACCTAGTTAATTCTGCATGGTTGATTTCTCTAAAACTCATCAAACGACTTGAATTAACCAGATGGGAACCACAATTCCATATCGGTTGTTGGTAATTCACACATATCTAATTCTATGGAGGGTTCCTCAATTGTTTAATTAATATACAACAAAGAGCCTTTGAACCAATGTAGTTCAGGTATGGAAGACACCAAAGTTCTTTATATACTTTCCTGTTATGTTTTATGCCCCCTTTCAAGGACTAATAGTTGCAATCAAAGATTCATTAGATTTTTGGAATTATTTTGTAGCTTTATTTTACATAATCATAGGAGATTATTTTTTTTGGATTTTAGGTTATATAAACTATCATTTTGTAATGAAAAGGGTTTGGACCTGAGGACCCTTTGGAGGGAGATAGAGAGAAAGAGAGAGGGGAGGTGAGAGAGCGAGGGGGGGAGGGAGATAGAAAGAGGGAGGAGGTTGAGAGAGAAATATAGAAAGATAGAGAGAGAGATGGAGAGGGAGGCAAGAGAGAGAGAGGGGGGAGAGAGATTGAGAGAGGGGAGAGGGATGGAGAGGAATGGAGGGTGGGGGAGTGAGGGGGAAGGAAGAAATGGAGAGGGGGAGAGAGAGACATAGGAGAGGGAGGGAGAGACGAAGAGAGGGAGGAGGGGAGGGCAAGAGGGGGATGGGTAGATACAAATAGAGGAGAGATAAAGAGATTGAGGGGGAGGGGGGAGAGAGAGATAGAGAAATAATTTGGGAGAGAGAGGGAGAGAGAGAGAGTGTGGAAGAGACACATAGATAGATAGAGCGAGAGAGAGAGAGAGAGAGATAGAGAGAGTGGGAGGGAGAGGGATAGAGAGAGGGATAGGGAGAGAGGGAGAGAAATAAAGAGAGGGAGAGGGAGAGAGAGAGTGAGAGAGAGAGAGAGATGAAGGGAGAGGGAGAGAGAGAGAGTGGGGAAGGGAGATGGAGAGAGAGAAATGGGAGGGGAGGGAGAGAGAGAAACAGGGGAGAAAGGGGGATGGAGAGAGAAAGCAAGGGAGGGAGGGAGAGAGATAGAGAGAGATAAGGGGGAGGGAGGAAGAGAGTAGATAGATATGGGGAGAGAGGGGGAGATAGGGGGAGAGATAGCGATATATGGGGAAAAGGAGTGAGGTGGTTAAAGAGAGAGAAGGCAGAAGTGGGTCGGGGGGGAGGACGAGAGGGAGAGAGAGAGGGGGGGTTGGGACAAAGGGAGAGGGATAAGGAGAGAGGGGGCAGAGTGTGAGGGAGGGAGAGAGAGAGAGGGGGGGGTAGGAGGGACAAAGGGAGAGGGAGAAGGAGAGTGGGGGAGAGTGTGAGGAAGGTTGAGGGAGAGGTGGGGGGTGAGGAAGGTAGGGGGATGGAGAGAGACACACTAATGAGAGAGAGAGAGAGAGAGAGAGAAAGGGAGAGAGAGATAATGATCAAGAGAAAGAGAAGGAAGGTGAGAGAGAGAGAGGGGAGGAGAGGTAGAGATAGAGAGGAAGGAGAGAGAGAGAGAGAGAGATAAAGAGAGAGAGACAGAGCGAGCAAGGGAGGTGGGAGAGAAATAGGTGGGGAGGGATATTGAGAGAGGGGAGAGGGAGGGAGAGAGAGAGGAAGAGATAGAGGAGGGGAGGACAAGAGTGGGAGGGGTTGAGATAAACAAAGGATAGAGAAAGAGAGTGAGGAATGGAGAGAGAGAGATGGGAGGGGGGAGAGAGGGGGGTGAGAGAGAGAGAGAGTGGGGAGAAAGTGGGAGGGAGAGAGAGAGAGAGAGAGAGAGAGAATGCCATAGGGAGAGACAAAGAGACAGAAAGAGAGAGGGGAAGAGGGAGACACACACACAAAAAGAGAGAGAGAGACATAGAGATAGAGAGAGAGAGGCAGAGGGAGAGAGATATATGGTGAGAGAGGGGGAGAGATAAAGATATAGAGAGGGGGTGGAGAGAGAGAAGGTGGGAGAGAGAGAGAGTGTGGGGGATAGATGGAGAGGGGGGATAGGGAGAGAGAAGGGGGAGGGAGAGGGGGGGAGAGAGAAGGGGGAGGGAGAGGGGCGGAGAGAGAGAGAGAGAGAGAGAGAGAGAGAGAGAGAGGAGGGAGGGAGAGAGAGAGAGTGCAAAGGATAGAGAGAGTGAGAGAGATAGTGACAAACCTGATCACTTCATTTTGAGATTCAACCTCAACCATCTATTCTTCACCAGATGCTTCTTTCTTATTATGCTTGGCCATAAACAATAGTATTCAGTTGATTTCTTCTTCGTTATCACTGTCTCCATTGGAAGAGTAGTTATCTTCTTTGGAGAAGAAACTCTTCTTAAAACATTTCTTCTTGCATTTATTGTTGAAGTTCCTTGGACCTTTCTTTCCTTTCATAACAACCTCATTTTTTTTAAGACACTTGGCTACAAAATGCCTAACCTCACCACAATCAAAAAATATCAATGGAAGTTTACCTTTGAATTTCCCCATACCTGTTCTCATTTTTTGTGTGTAGTAGGAAAATTATTTATCTGAAAATTCTTCTTCATCTTCTTCCTTTTCTTCTTCCTTACAACTACAAGTTTTCTCTTTTGGAGTATGATTTTCTTTACTAGTTTTCTTGGATGTAGCAAATGATGTTCTAGGTGAGATGTGTTGTCCTCTTCTTCAATCCTCATTTCATATGTCATAAGGAATCCATGAAATTCATGTTTGTTGAGATTGGCTAGATTCAAACTATATCCCAGGATAGATACCTTTGGGTTGAACCTTGGCAGAAAGGTTCTAACGATCTTTCGGAAAATAATTTTCATGTCGACAGATTCTCCCAAACCTTCCAATGCATATGTTATTTCACCAACACACTATAAGTATGCACCAATATTTTGATCTTCCTTCATTTTAAGTTGCTCAAATTTTTCCCTGTAAATTAGAAGCTTTGTTTCTTTCATGTTTGAGTAACCTGCATATATATTCTCAAGCTTGCCCCATAATTCTTTAGCATTTTTTCAACTCAGTACCTTAAGATAGACAGATTCGATAAGCCCACTGATAATGAGATCTTTAGACTTTAAACCGTATATCATATTTTTCTTTCCTTGTTCATCTCGGGCCACTGTAAAACCTTTGTCAATGATTTTCTATACTTCGTATCCTTCTGCTAGCAAATGAACCTACATTCTTCCACTCCAAAGTACGTAGTTATTTTCTTTGAGTAGAGGAACTCTATTCTTGGTATACTCCATGATCTCCTTCCAATTGTTAGACTACTATTGAAGGAACCAAGATCTGATACCAATCGTCGGAAATACTAAGAGAGCGGGGTGAATCAGTATTTCTTTTTAATTAGCACTTGTAAATATTTTTAGAGCATTAGTTAATATTAAATTATTCTTGTTGTTTATCCAGTAACAACACTAAACAATAGAACACAATAGGCACATGAATTTTAGGTGGAAAACCCCCTCCGAGTCAAAAACCACTAAAGGCTTTTCTAATAAATTCTTTAATATGCAACCTCAACTGAAATGAAAGGTACAACTTCCTAGAATTATATCAAAGAATTCTTCTTTAGCTCCCACTCTAAGGACACCCCAAGGCCTTGGTTTCTTCAGTAATCACGTGAATGGATGCCCCGACATCCTAGACCGTCCTACGACCCTAAAGTGTTCACAGGCTCGAATTTGTAGGTGACTTCATGCACCAAACTAGCACCTCCCTACCACCCTATAATGATCATAAATAATACAAGAATGTGTACTCTCATACCAGGGACAATGATCCATGATAAAATATGATTCACAACTATTTTATTGAACTAGACCAAGCACCCAATCACACTATGACCTACAACCCAACCATAACATTATCCAAAAATGACACTTAAACCTCCCAAAAGTGCCTCTCCAACTCTATGCATATTGACTCTTTTAAAATAATGACTCTTTTACAATTTTACAATGATGAATTTTACAATACTGACTTTTGACACAACCTGATACTTGACTTGAGACTACTTCTTTGAACACTAGGAGTTGTTAAGGTATTGTTGTGCTTTCTTCAAGTAATGGTACTTTGGCATTGAATTGTCCTTCTTATATGTGTCTGAGTTGTCCTATTGTGTCCACCTTCCTACACATGCATTAATGAACATGACCCAAACCAATATACAAACAAAATAGTTACATTGTCCTACAAACCATATGTCAGAGAAATATTCAAACTTCAAATGTAAATATGTTCAACATTTATCAACAAAACCCAATCAAACATACATAAAAGATACTTAAATGTCCTGTAAAAACACATGTCAAATATGGTATTCAAATTAAAATTCAAAAATTAATCATACATACCTTGTTGTAGCAGACTTACCCTTGATTGTTGATGTGTTGTCCTTACTGTAGTGATCCTTGAATGAATATTTTTTCTTGACTTATAGAAGATCGGTATTGAATATGTTTTATCTATGTAAATTTCAATCTCCAAGGTCTAAAATTGCAGCTTGTGGTAGCCCTCTGAGTACTCTTTCCAACATCATAGGTATGATCAACATTGGATTCTTCAAGAAATAGTTATGCCCAATCTCCTACGACGACCTGATTATAGAATAGTTCAGTAAAGTGAACTTTTACAAAGTGCCACATGTCATGGTTTTAGAATTTTGTCCTGAAAATAATATTCAATAGACTACAACCAATCCTCTTTCTGTCACCATTTACGAAATTTAAATCTAATGCTCAGACAGGAAGTTATGATGATTTTCTCAAGGTCACCTGTTTGACATGAAATTCAGGATCCTACAAAAACCCTAAGTTCCTCAAATCATATCTCGAAAAATATAGCAAACCAATATCTAAAATTCATTTGATTTAGATCTTATTTGGATTTTCAAGGGGATATGTTAACTAATTTATTAATGATGGAAACATTGCACAAGATTCGTCATGAGGCATTTCAGGATCAGGGACAGGAAAACGAGCATGGTAACAAATCACTGTGTAATAGATGCCCCCTAAAGCATGAAGGCAGAGCATGGAGTGATGTCTAAAATTCTTTATGAACCAAGGAAAATAACATAGAACCCCTTTGGAAAACATGCAAAATTAAACATTTACAAGATATGGCATCTATCGTATAAATACAGCTAACCATATAATGTTATACTAGGCATCGAATGACACATGAGACCATGATATGCTTGTAGCCACCCCTCTAAAGAGATAATAGAAATGGATCAATGGTATGGACGCAATCATCCATATAGGTAGGATCATGTATACAATCATGAATACTCAATAACTCCTCCCAGTTTGGACCAAAAAATTAGATGTGACCCAGGGCCTTCACCGCGATCTCAATCAACCGAATTTATGAATCTATCCAAGTGAATAAATGTGTTGGTTTTGAAAACGGTAGAAACCACCTAATTACCGGTCCATGATGAAAATCATTAATTAGGAACTGG
>CM076578.1:1507057687-1507416205 GCA_034641835.2 Pinus albicaulis | reverse complement strand
CCTCATTTATCCCCAAATAGTTGAGGCAAGGTTGGGCATCCTTATGCCAACCACACTTAGGCGAAGCTGGGGCTTTTGACTAAAGTTAAAAGAAATTTTAGGAATCCTCTTGGATTTCATGTTGTAAAGCTTCTTCTTATACATTAGATATTTCAATATAGCCTTGCTTTAAGTAGGGAAGAGGCCAAATTTGATCACGAGGACAAGATAGGTGCTATTTCCCTTGATATTGAGATTGTAGGTAATGAATTTCTTTTGAATTATCTCAATATTTCACCCTGAGTCTCTAGATATACTACAACTCACGACTTCACAACCATATAGGACAACATGGCTGATGTTGGTCTCATAGAGGAACCATTTTTTACCCCCAATATAAAGATAAAAAACCTTACAAATGTTTTCAAGCGCATAATAAGATTTCCAACCTACAATAATCATTTTCTCAACGTTGTAGTTCTAGCTGAGTTGATAAGGAATGGCAATGCACAAATATTTATAAGAAGAGACATGTTCCAAGAAATTATTATCATAGACAAAATTTCCATGGGTGATATTTTTGGATTTAATTATCGTGATTTTAGTTTTGTCTGTATTAAGCATCATACCCATCTTGGAGCAATAGTCATGAAGAGTCTTAAGTTTCTTCTCCAGGTACTCATGGCTTACAGCAAGAATAATGATGTCATCGGCGTAGAGGAGAAGAGTAATGATAATACCATCAGGCTAGGTTCCTTTACACCCCGCAAAAAACAAACACTATGTTAGCTTACCACTGCAAATACCAAAAAAGGTACAGGAAAGGGGACATCCTTGCTTCACCTCGATATTGCATTTAATATCCTTAGACCACCTTTCGATGGTTTTAAGTTTGGAAACAACCATCTTGAAGAGGAAAATCACAACAATCTTTAACTCAAGAGGAATCATGATCTCATCATGTCTTTTCCAAATCTTATTTTGAGGAACAATGTTAAAGGCTTTTCTAAAATCCACGAAGCAACAAAATAAATCATCTTTACTATTGTGACATTCCTCAACAATAATACTTTATCCATATATAAATAAAATATTACTACAATGTAACTCATTAGCTCAATTAATTTAAAATTTTCATTTTCATTTTAAATAGACTATATCATTAATCATTATAATGAAAAAATAATTGAAATTATTATATATATATTAAACAAAATGTTAAACTTTTACTAATTTGTTAAAAATAATATTTAAATATTTCACCTATTTCATGGTTCATAAAAGTACATTTACAAAAAAATAAAATTATTTGTTTAAACTTAATCGGAATTATTTTCTATATTTTTATGAAAATAATAATATTTTTATTCTTTGATAATTTAAAATTATATATATATATATATATATATATATATATATATATATATATATCCTAGTATTTTAAATGAACTCAGTCCACTTAAAACGGGTTCACAACTAAGAGATTTGAACCTTACATCTCTCACTTTTCTCATAAGTTTCATTATTAGACTCACTAATTGAATTGCCTCTACCACGAAAAAAACAATTTTATAAATATATAATTTTAACATTCTATTAAATATTTATTTAAATACTCCATATCTTATTTAAGTAAATATTTTATGAAACATTTAAAATATATTTATTCTGAATATTATCACTAATACATAGTTAAGTTTATAATAATCCCAAAAACACTACATTATACCAATTCAACAAAAAAAAAATTTTGATACAAATATTATTTATTAGTCATTTTATAAAAATACGTGATATTACCCTCTCTTTTTTTCCCGTTATTATATATATATATATAATTCTACACATTTTTTTTTAAATATGTTCTGAAAATTATATTAATTAAGGTTGAAGATGTTATTTTGCAACCGAGTTAAATCTTTGATGAGTTTTCGCTGGAGTTGTAAGAGTTGAAGTGATTGGTCCAAAGAAAAATCTTGTAAACTATAAATATGTAAAATTATATTAAGAGAGCATTTTATTGTATATCTCTTGTAAAAGACACCAAAAATTTAAGGAAAGCTGATAAACTATTTATTGACTTAGGATGATGACTTGTTTTAGGTATGGCCAAGATTTTTTATTTTTATTTTAACTTGATGTCACCATTTTTAGATTTCCAAGTGTCCAAATAAATAGGTTGATAAAATTTATTGAAGGAGAAGAATAGAGAACACCTCAAATCACATCATGTTGGACATCTTCCAAATGGCTAGGAGGACTAACAATTTCGTCCTATGCATCATGGTTTTGTTATCAATGATTGATGAGACTATCCATTGCTACTATCAATTATGTCACCAATTGATTAGTGTGAATATGGAGTTCATTGATATGTTCATGAAGCTCTAAAATGTCATCAGGGGGGACCAATGACACCTTCCATCAATGAGAGGGAGCATGAAGGGCCATGGAATATAATTTTGATACTAATGACCCATATCCTAGCTAGTGAGGAGCATATTAAGACAAAAAATATCACATACTGAAATTCATATACCTCTTGAATTCCATAAGGAAGTGCATGTAGGTGGAGAGTAATTGTGATAAGAAGTTTGAAAAAATTGAATAACTCACCACTATTACTAGTGCACAGAGTGATACCTTTCACTGCAAAGGGATGTGACAATCCGGTTCTTATAATTCTGATCTTAATCAAATACAATCATCCACCTTATTGTAGGTTCCACATGTATGTGTAGCTAAACCTTTGAGAAGATACCTCATGTCATAATTTATCTTAAGAAATGGACCAACGATAACAGTAAGTGTTCATCATCATGGTTCCTTTGATTCTGTTCACAACTTTTGAGGCTCGGGAATTAATAATGGAATTATTTCCTTGGAGGACATGGAATGAAGCCGCTTCATAGATAAAATATATTTTTTCCCAATTTCTTCAAAAAATAGTTTGTAATTTGGGATTTAGAATGAAATATCCTATTTGCAAATGTTTGGTTATAATTTTGAAATACTTTGTGATAATAAATTTAAGGGATGTGAAATCACCAATAAAAGTTGCTTGGAAAAATAATAGAGTGTTCCCTATAATTATTGATAGTTTTACCCAAAATATAAAATTACATTATTTTTTCTTGAAAAAAAATGATTTAGTTTCTTTTCGTTTTCCTACCTCCACTCCACACATTTAACTACATAAACACACCATACTTAAAAAAAAAAAAATATTAAGAAACTACTCATATAAATATCTTCCTAAACAATATACTTAATTTACAATCAAGCCTTTCCATTTAAAAATATATTTATTAAGAGATATCGATGTTACATTAATAAAAAAAATTCTTTAATGTTTCCAGTATCCATATAATTTATCCCTAAGTAATGAGATATATAGTTGGAATAAACAACTAAGCACGACATATTTACAATTTGAGATGGTTTTTGACAATACTTTAATAACAAAAAAATCCAATAATGTGGTTTCTAATAGTAGTTTAATAACAAAAAAATCCAATAATTTTTATATTTACAATGGATCCCCTGATCGGGGTGCCAACTTGTGTCGCAAGGAGCCTTACGTGTGGATGTGGAGGGCGTATGTGGAGGGAAAACACGACAACATTCAAACCCAAACCGATGATGATGCAAGCTGAAAACTATGGGCGGCTCCACCCACGAAGCTTAATGACGAAAATAATTATGAATGAAGAACAATAAGGCACAACAAGTGGAATTTTGGGAATGTTTGGGGGAAGGTGGCGATGGGAGGTGAAAGTGGCATATGTACATTATCCTTGCCATTTTCTGGTTTATAGTAATCAGTCGAGCGCATAGCACCAGCAAGAAGTTAAGCAATTAGGAGAGTGCTTTGGCACCTTCAACGTGTCATCTGCGATGGTATGTATCAAATTATCTTCTTACCTTTGACATGAATCGTGTTTATGGTTCTCAGTCTGTGGAAAATAAGGTCCTAGTCTTTTTGTATTACCTATTTTTTCTACAATGTATAGCTCTGGATTACATGGTTTTTGATAATGTGATCGTGGATAGGCTGGTTTTAGAAGAAGATAGTAGTTTCTTTGTTTTGGAATTCATTAATGCATTTTTGATGGGAATCTTGGCTAGTTACCCTCTTGTGAAGGGAGAAATTTAGAGTCACCTTTCTCATTTCATGGTTTTCTCTGTTTATTTTTTTGTTCTAATTTATTTTATGGCTTTACATGGTTGTATCATCTTCCTATCGACTTTGTAGCTTGGTGTTTTGTTGGTTATGCATGGCATTTTATTCGCCTTGCATGGTGTCGTTATGATCCTGTCTATCCATCTCTTTCTTAAGAGAGCTTTTCTTTTGACTAATTTGGGTATCTCTCTTTATCCTCGTCTCTACATGTCACTAATTTGTATTGTAGTCATCAACTTTGGGAAATTGACCATGTGGCCTTCAATGATCTTCCTCTAGGTGGTGAGTCTGTAAAATTTAACAACAATATCTGGGGTGGTCAGTGGGCTAGCCTAGTCTGTTGGTTGGCTAATATTATTAAATTTTCCATTGCTAAGGTTATATGGTCGATCTTTAGTTGTTATAATGGGATTATCTAATTAAAAAGGGGATTTTTCTCTACAGTTGGGGCTACCTCTATGGTTCAGAGGAGTCTGGTCCATTTCTTTAGGTGTATGACCAATAACTTGAAGATATATGTTGTGCCCTGCTCATCTGTAAAGGAGGTGTCAATTGTTGTAAGGTTGTGTCCTCCTTCTCTATTAAGCTTTAGTCCAGTGCAAGATGGTAAAGACAACCAGTCTCTTGTGCCTTCCAAACAAAACCATGCTCGTCTGCCTATTTGAGGTAGCTTTAATATCACCATGATTTGTACTATTACAGGTCTTCCTAGCAATTCTTTCCTACACAGAAATTTGTTCGAAGACTAGGGTCTGAAGACAATGGTGAAATCCTGGTTGATTATGAAGGAAGGAAAGGCTAAGGGGAAAGCATAAGCTCCCAAATTTTCTCCATTCAGACAAGGTCGGAAGTCTAGTAAAGAGGTAATGGACAACTTATTCAAGGCCTATTCGAACAATACACCCTGTTATATCAAGTCCTTGATTCAATGGTGGGAACATGATGCAAGTGCTAAAGAGGAAGTGGAAGTTGAACTTGCTGAAGAAGAATTGGACCCCATTGTAACTGACTCGGGAAATACCCACAACAGATTGTCTTTGTTTCATCACTCGATCTGCACATATTGGATCCTCAAATGTCCCTTAGTGAAGGAAATTGTCTCTATCCAAGAGATAGGGGGAGACCTGCATGCAACCTCAAATCTCACGGACAATCAAAGAGACATCCAGGAGATAAACTTGTAGCAGCATCACGAAAGTGTCTGAATAGGATGGATTGATAGACAATTACAAATCATGCACCAAGTTGACATGCCAGGATCAAATGTAAGAGACCTGCCTCCTATAGATTTTTTGATGATTGATTTTCATATATTATGTTTTTTTGATATGATAAATGATAGAATTTACTATTTTCATGTCTATGGAAGAAAAGATAGATAATAGTCCCTTAAAGAGAGTAAGAGACCTCTTTAAGTTGTTTAAGTTTTGGATGGCCTATAACTCTTTAAGATGACCAACAAACCAAGTTTCCTCCAGGCAGGTTGAGGTCAAAAGTTGTAAATTTTTATAACATGCATTTTGTTTTATGAATAGAAAATAGCAAGGCTCTATTAAGTTTAATATATATATATATATATATATATATATATATATATATATATATAAACAGGATCATTCTCCACTGAATTTATCAAAAACGTTAACGGAAACAAAATCCAAATGATATATTTTTCATTTTAAATTAACATGTATTAACTTGGTAGTTTATTTAACTATAGCATGAATTTTTGGACAATGAATTGTATTGTTAAAGATATTTTGAAAAAAGTTGTGTTAAAAGTTTGAATATCTTTACTATTATGATCACATACTTAAAAAACAAATCCTAAATCTAACGATTAAAATAAAATCTTCAAGATAAATCTAAGAAGTACAGTTAGAAATGTGAATTATTGGAATCATTTTTAATTTAATTAAAGAAAGCTGAAGTCAAAGGAATAATGGATAATTTTTTGGTAATTTTGGAATCCATATAAAATTAAATGGATGGTAAATTATAATACAAATAAATCCATAATAAGTATCAAATCAATTTCTTTATCATACATTCCAAGTTGCTATTTTTTATTTTTTTGTGGGGCAAATTACATTAGCTAAAAAAATGAAAGTTTACATCGACAATAATATTATTTTGGTTAGTCTCTAGCATGGGGGACCTAACCATAGCAATAAATATACTCCCTCTAAATATGACATAGAATTTGAGAACACATAGATACAAAAGCGTCGAAGCTAATGCTAAGACTGAGGCTTGACTAGCGTTGTACAAAATGACCTAAACAATGGAAATAGAAAACATATGCATTTCACCATCACAACGATGGGTCCAAATTCAAGGCTAAACATTAAATGGGCTCCTATATACCATTTCTAGGTCTTCCTACCACTGGGGGAATGCATAAGTGGTGCTCAACCTACTCCATCCTATGATCTAGATCTCACAATTGACTATGCAGATTTTTCAACAATTCGAGAATGTCAAAGTGGGATTTATGTTGGTCCACAATAATCCTCATCAACTTTACTTGAAAGTATAGATCCAACCTTTAAATATATTGGTTGAACCAGTCCTTCATATGCCACGTGTCTGTGATCTAGTCCACCTATTCAGTCAAGACCTCAATGTTTGAGAGGAAGGTGTTATGAGAATAGGCCTCTTCTTCGACTCAGATCAGTTCTTCCTGTATGTGGCTTGGTGTTTGTTCCCGAAAATGAGAAGAAAACCCCTATATTAGGTGGTGCATCTAAGTGTGCCCTTCATGTTCTCTCTCTTGGTAATAAGTTTCCCCTCATATAACATGAGCCGTCTATCTTGAAATGAATGAAAAACTAGATGATTTACCTAATTTTTATCATGAATCCACCAAATCAATTAGACCACAGAGATAAAGAAAACATCCCAAATTTCATAGTCTTGGGAATAGTCAAGGACAATAGTGGGGGCTCACCCAAATAATTATCTCGACAATTAAATACAAGGGGCTGATTTACCTAAATTCCCACATCCACCATGTATCCACCTCGCACCAACCCACATGCTCATAGAAGAGCCTCCAAAACAGTTATGTAGACAAACATTTACACCATAGGAATAATGGGACCTCAATGCCACTCCGAGATTACAACAACAAAGATAGTATTGTAGTCTACCCATCTCTTAAAATTCAACCACCGTCTAGCCATAAACAAAACAAACTAGTAGGATAACTAAACCAACCACAACACATTACCACAATGATAATATAGAGACATGGTCACTAACTAGGAAGGGAGAATACCACTAGAGCTAAGAATCGACAACTCCTTGCCCCAACAATATACCTAGCCCCAAACCATATAATTCCATACACACTATCAAAATCTCCATATAGTCACTTCAACAAACATGTGAACATAATATGATCTATAGAACTTTAGAAGGAAACAACAATAATTTCCAATACTAGAAAATAGAAACCAAGATAGATACTCACTTTATTTAGGTAAGAAAAGGAGTCAAATCCATTAAAAAAACTAAAAAGGGGAAGGGAAAACTAACTGATACAAAGAATGATAAGGAAAAAGTTGTCATTTTATGCCCCACCAAATTTCCCCTTCAGTGCTCCCACACATTAACCAATTAAATTGAAGGAAAAAAGTTTTGATACACCATCCATATTTACCTTTAGTTTGTTGTAACTTGAAATATTAGAAGCTAAATGCTACCACTTTTATGTGTGTTCTCATTTGGGTTGGTTGGTCGCTCATTCTAAAGAAACAATCAAAGAATTTTGCATCCCAAAATCTTATGCAACTAGTATCTTTCACTACAAATTATTCCCCTACCATAGGTTGATACTTCACAGTTTTATCTCTTTCTCGAGAAGCTTGAAAATGCTAAAGGCTCACCATGGCTACTCCAAAGTAGTATGCACTCAGCTACATGAAGTGCTCTCTTGCACAATGTTCTTCTCCCACACTTCTTACCACCCAAATTTGTTCAATGAATTGATCCACCACACCATGAGTTCTATCAACTTGCTTCTAACACCCTTTTCCCACCTCATTGTTATCGTTAAATTCCCCAAAGTACATTTCCGTGATTTAATTTAGAATTTTGACATTTTCTATTTGCTCAAATGACACGACCATCCCACTACCGTTCTCCTAAATTCATTTCATCTGCATAGGCATGTGAAATTTAATTTCCACACCCTTTATTATTTAAAATCACTAGGGATGGGTTTCCAAATCCCCCATCCCATTAGCCATGTGGTAAGATGGGGATAGAATTTTTGTTTGGTTGAAATACATAATATGCTTTCAATTATATGAGTGTTTAACAATAAAAAAATTTGGAGATATGGTCATGGGTTGGGTCTACAATATATTCTTTAAGATGAGATTTAAATGAATGCCCATTTTGGCCAATATATAATCTTTCACAGGGGAAAAAGACTTAGTAAATATCACGTAAGATTATTTCAACAATGGAACTTTATAATGTGATCACGTCCCACATTACAAGGATGAATAGGATTCCTTGCAAGGACAATGAAAAGAGGGGAAGTTATTTGTAAAACACTAAAAGTCAATCACATTACGAATAATAAGTTCCTTGAGGATATTCCAAGGATGAACAATGGGATAGTGATTTTTTATTTTTATTTTTTCAGTTTCAACTACAACCATTCTTGGTCTACAGTGTTTTTTGCAACTTCAAATCCCTTCTCTCTCTTATCAATAGATGAATGGTCTACAGTGTGGCCTGCAACATCAAATCCCTTCTCTATCGTCAATAGATTTACCTTCCTTTTTTTGTTCAGTACTTCGAATTGTCCTCCATTTCCCCTTCCCCACCTTGGAATGATATTGTGTTGATAAAGAAGGTCTCGGTTTATTCCGCAACCTTTCCTAATGCAGCAAATCATTTTGTCTAGCTTTTTTGCACTAGTATCCCAATTCTTTTCCTTAATCGCCGTTCAATCAATATTGTTGGTCTTATAACCATTGATAACTTGAATTTCCCTCTCCCCTCTCGAGCTAGAAGCTATTTTCACTATTTTATCATCCTCCCCTCATCAACATCAACATGCCCTAAAGTGACATGGAACAAGCGATGACTTCAAACATAAAACCAATATACATCCATCACAACCAACAATCTAGTAAGAGTCAAGAAGGATCAAATCCCTTGAAGGACAAATACTTTTTATATTGAAAAAATTAAAAAATTGAACCACCAAAGATTGCATCCCTCTTCATAATTGATTAATGATGGTTAATATCTCTCTTTATATATATAAATTTTATTGTATTTTATTTATAAATTGTATTGTTCACATTAATGTTTTTTTATTATTATCTTTTAAAATAAATTTTAATATTATTTAAATTTATATATGTAAATATTTTATTTATAAATGAGAGTGAAATATTTTTTTAATATATTTTTGTAATTGTTGTGATATCAACTAACAACATTTATAGAAAAACTACTTTTATAATTTAATTAAAAGTAAATATATATTTTTAAAGAAAATTATTTTTGATTCAAAAATATTTTATTTTTATTTAAAAAAAAAAACCATGTCAATACCACATTAAACACAAACAAAATTACACATCACATAACTGTAATGTAGAATAAGCCTTTCGTCCAAATCACATACAACAAACCAAATCTCATACACAAACTTGCTAGAGTTTGAGGTTGCAAAGACTGGACATGCACGGACTTGTTAGAGTTTGAGGTTGCAGCGTTGAAAGTATCCTTGTTGATGTCTCTTTACCGCTTACAAGACTGGCATCATTACATCAACACTGCTTGCAATAGGCACAAATTGGCTTCACCTTCTGTTGCCACCGATTACCTTGGAAAGACTAACAACCCACTATAGCGTGAACAGGCACCATGACAAAGCCTTGTGGAAGAACTCAACACCATGGGCAACTCCACCTCAGAACTACATATAAACATGCAGTAAACAATATAGCATATGAGATATTTAGCAGTCTATAATGCTCAATTTTCTCATAATTTTCCTTTTAGATATATCTGCCTTTTAGTGTACGCTATGATCAGTAGTTCCACTAGAGAAATATAATAGGCTATTTTCGAAGGCTATTTTTCCACCTTTTTTAATTGACTGGCAGGTTTTTTGGACTATGATCCTTTTAATGAATAAAATATTCCCTCCGCTTGTGGAAAAAATAGTAATATACTTTCCTTTTAGCGAGCATGTCGCTTAAAATGTGTACGATGACAGTACTCTAACTCCCCTGATTTGTCGACAATGCCGACATCGTTATTCGATAAACAACGTAAGGAAATCGCAATTACCGGCAGCGATACCGATGGTATTGTGGAATTTGTTTGGAACTTAAATTGAAATTGGTGAGATAGAGTAGAAATTGAAATTGGTGAGATAGAGGAGAAGGCGTTGAGGTGATTGCTAGGGTGGAAATTTATGGATTCTATAGAGGTATAGTGATTTTTCTAACACTTTTTTCAAATGGTACAGTGATTTTTTTAACACGTTTTTTCGGATGTAGTAAAGGGAAATCCAACCTGGGTCCAATCTCTAATACACAATTACACAGGTTTACAGTTACACTAAAACAGGAGATTTGAAATTACACCAAAATCCAAACTGACAAATGTTGATAAACTTTCCAAACCAATACCTAAAATCCCACTGTAGACATTAAAAATGCCGTGATTTCTCCAACATTTACATGCTGAAGTCTGCCGACCAGACCCACATGCTAACGCTACACAGCACGCGGTGGCTAGTGCCAATGACAATAACCCATTATAAACACACCCCCTCACAAAAATCGAACTACATTATATCTCTGCTTTGAGTGTATTATAGCTTAACCTATTACTGTACATTTGATATTTTTCAGAGCAATGGAGTTTTTATCAAATGGAGAAGGATATTCCATCCCTAATGCTATCCCAGTGAACACCAGCCCACCTCCATATTCTTCTCCTTCACATTTTGGATTTCACTACGCGGAGAATTCTCAGTTCGCTGATGGTTTTCCGCAGCTGCAGCAGAAGACGAAGAATCAGGCAGACAATGAAGTTATAAAGCCCGAAGAGACAGAAGGCCTCGCGATATCAAGCGACAACGCCGAGGTAGTTCAGCGTCGACCTGTTCCCATACCCATGTCGACCCACGCAGAAGCAACGTCGGGGACGACATCTGAGATACGGCATCCATCGGTAAGTCTCTCTGTGAATGGGGGAGGAACCGTCAAGGTGGGCAAGAAACGATCCAGAGCCTCCAGCAGCACGCCCACCACGGTGTTAAACACCGACACTGTGAATTTCAAAGCTATGGTGCAGCGCTTCACGGGTATTCCTGAAACCCCCTTCCGATTTGCATCCACGAACCCTACTTTCTCTGAACATGTAGGCAAGCAGGAGATGCAGTTTCTTGGCAAGTCCTTGCCATATAGGGTATTACTTGACCCTAATATCAACTCTGTTCCCCACCTTAATTCTGTCCCTGATAGTTATCATCCTCAACAATATAATCGTATTGGGCCTCTTCCGTTCCTGTCTGTCCATGATTATATAAACAACAATAGTCCGTTAAACTTGTTTCCCGAGGCTTCTCAAGGGAAATCCTCTAAGACAGCTCCTGTAGACGATGTGGGACTAATTGATTCGGCATCCGTGTTTCCCTCGGACAGAAGATCTACTTACCTCATCTAAGCTCTGCCTCTGCGATCCATTTCTGTGATTCCACCCTTTATTCTAAGGGATTTTAAACAGTTGTGCTAGTTACTTTTTCATGGAACTGTATGAATATGCAATATGAGTAGATTTTCATATGTTGTTTAGTTCCGCAGATGTACTTGATTACACAAAATCCAATGCCATTCTCCCTTGACGAGGATATGGTTTCTGTTTAATGTGACTTGCTGTGTGGAATTGTGTATTGTTACATCTTCTATGAAGTGAATAATATTCTGAATTGTTCTTGGTTTTCTGATACCGCGTTTTGGTTTCTTGTATACGCAGGTGGTATTAATTTGTATTATTTTTTCTAGGGTATTCCTATACGAGTTTATGATCATTCCAAGTTTTCCAATTCATCTATCTGAATTTGACCTCTTATAGGGTTTTAGAAGATGGCATGATCGACTGTCAATGTGATATTAAAAGGAGCTTATAACAAAGTCTACAACTTTTCTGTAAATTTTTCTGGTAAGCGTACTTGTATAGTGCCACTGCTGGGTGGACTTGGAGAATGTATATAAAGCACTTCAATGAAAACTCACAGTACGGAGCGATTATTTCTTAATGTAATTACAAAATTAATGATGCAGACCCAGGATTCTTGTCGCGGGCTGTATCCCCGATGACAATGAATTTAAATCAGAACGAAGTTTTATAATATCCGAGAGGCCAGCATAAATGGTTGTTTAGGTTATTATAAAGATTACAGTTTTAATTAGCCTAATTATATTTTGATAATCAAAATTCAAACATATAAATGGTTGTTGGCGTTAATACGATCATTACATTTTTAATTAGCTGAAACATATTTGAATGATTAATTTAGTTTTATTTATTTGTATGAATTGTGTTGAGTTTAGGTAGGTTGGCTACAATGTTAAAAGGAAAAATTATATGTATTATTGTATGATGCTGCCATTAAGATTGTTCAAAGAGAGTCAAGGCTGAAAGTTTGAATTGTGCAATGGTGGTCTAGATGGGAATTGTAAATATATTTGTAAATACTAATATTAAAATGATAAAAATACATTTGTGGATATATATACATTGTGGACATTTAGTGGCATATCAAAATTATTCTTGATAACGAACTATGGATTGCAATGGTACCAAATATCGCATTTTACTCCCTATACACCACATAGAATGGAAATTTTATTCTATGCAGAAATGATTGGACATAATTGAAAGGACATTAGGAATTCCTATAGACCTAGGATGCTCCGATGACAGTAGCAAGGAACCCATTTAAGTTGCGGCCACTAATTCTAATCTGACCTCCTGAAAATATAAATTGTTTATTTTTAGTTTCATGTCTTAATGTTTTATGCCTATGCTTTTTAAATACCCATGGGGTCCTCATACTTATTTTAGGCTCTTATTTTATCCAACATGGTTAAATTGTGGCTAAAGTCAGTTATCAAAAGCTTATATTTTTTGTATTTTGTTGGGCTTGTCTAATGGTTCACCATTCAAATCTTAAATTATAATCCTTGTGCCTAGGAAATACAAAATTTACGGATGTCTTAAAATTTCATAAAATATTAACTTACACATCTTTAAAAAATGAAACAATCTTACTTACAATATTTTTTAAGCTAGTAAATAAAAATTTACAATAATTGAATTCCAGATTTAAAATGACTTTAAAAAGTCATAAAATTATTTTAATTTCAACAATTCATAGAATTAATTATTATAAATTAAAGCTCAAAGGGTTAGTTTAATTGGTTTAGCTCCCACTATTAAAGCACCTTGCTAATGTGAGGTCACGAGTAAGATCGAGTTGATCCAAAAGAAATTTAAAGAATATCTTAAGCTCATAATAATATTTTCAGTTGCCATTAATCTCTTTCTCAATGATAAAATTCCAATTGAGTTGATCATGAATTTCAATACCTAGATATTTGTATGAAGAAATCTTCTCCAATTAATTGTTGTCACATGCGAAATTATCATGGTTGATAATTTTGTATTTAATTATTGTGTCTTTAGTCTTATCGATATTAAAAATCATACCCATCTTGGAGTAGTAAGCATGGAGGATTTTAACGTGCTTATCCATATCATCATGTAATCTAGCTAGAAGAATGATATTGTCGGCATAAAGGAGAAGAGTAATAACCATACTAGTGATATTGGGGTCATCAGAACTCAGAGCTTCCAAACAATCTTCTAGCTTATCAATTTAAATGCCCAAAAGAGTAGGGAAAGGGGACACCCTTTCTTAATGTCAATATTACATTTAATTTCTTTATACCAACCCTTAGTGGTGTTAATATTTCTCACAACATTGTCGTAAAATTGAAGTAAAACAACCTTCAACTCTAAAGGAACCGTTATCTCTATGAATCTTTGCCCTAGTTTATCCCGAGGAAATGTTTTGAAAGATTTTATAAATTCAACAAAACAACAAAATAGATTAGTTTTACTATTGCGGTGTTCCTAAAAAATGATCCTAGGAGTGATAAGACGATCAATAGTTGAGTGATGTCTCCTTAATGTAGCTCATTGTTTAACTCTTTTACCATGGATTTCAAATAAAATACTAATCTTGTTTTCCAAAATGATCCCATATAGTTTGGATAAAATGTGGCTAATCATAATGGCCCTATAGTTAAAGGGTTCTCTTCTATATCCACTTTTAAAGATAGGAAGAATAAGGCTTTGCATCAAAGCCTTAGGGAAGCCATGATTTACTACCAAATTGAGAGGTATTTTAACATGGGAGATGAAGATAGACCTTCCCATTTTTAAAATTCCATCTTGGTAGCCTTTAATATCTATATGTTTTTCATTACCAAGTCTCTTAATCCTAAGATCCATGTCTTCCACAAAATACATATCCTCCTCTATATGAGTGTTTAAGATCTTTCCCATGGTATCGAGGGAGTCATAAATATTATTAAGATAAATTTCTTAGTTGTTTAAGAGGATAAAAATATTTTCTTTTCTTTTATGAATAAGTATATTCCTCCAAAAATTTCTAGGCTTAACTTTAAAAAGGAAAAAGAGATACTCTTTCCTTTTATTAATATAGGACCTTTTCTTACTTTTGATAAGAGCTTTATACATACTTATTTTTTCAAGATTTATTGTTTCATTACGAGCATTTTGAATCGCTTTCCTGACAATTTTACAATGATTATCATACCAAGGGTTGGAAATTATATTATCCTTTTTATGTGCTACCTCATTAGATCTTTTGTTAATGGTAGTGGAAATGGTTGTAGTAAAATTGTAGTGGATGTGATCAATGTTACCACTATATGTTAAGAAATTGAAATCCCTCTTTAAATCCTGTAATAAGAGATCCATTTTACTTATGTCAAAATAAATGTGTCTTTGAATATCACAATTTTTTTCAATGTGGTTGTTGTGTATTTCAATATTTAGGGTTAAGCATAAAGGTTTCAGGTCATAATTAGGATCATGGTCATTTTCCAGATCAAAATTTACATAAGGTTTATAACATGGGTGTGAAATATTTCATAATCCACAACACTACTTCCCAGCCCATGAATACAAGTCATTTGGCAAAATTTTGGCGACTTAATTCCATTAAAAATTATTAGATCTAGAGAACTCTAATGCTTGATAAGCTCAATGCCAAATATGTTATCAGTTGTGTCTTCATAATTTCTTATGAATCTATAAGATTAGTCACAATATTCATCTAGCCAAAGGCGGTTGGGGTTAGAGTTATTAATTAGGAGATTATGTTGGTTAGTAGTATAGAAAACATTGAATTACCCAAGAAAAAGGATAATACATTCATTCCTTAGATTGTGGATATCATGTTCTAAGGTATTTAAGGGGAAATTACTATCTAGGTTGTTTTTCTTATAGGAGGTAGAGTTGATATGGGAAAAATAACAAATTGTGAGATAAATCCTATTGGTGTTAGAATTACAATTTCGATCAAAATGTATTGATTGAGGGGGATGATATTATCAAGCTGAATGTGAGAAGAAATATTATCTTTTATATAGCAAGATATACAACCGAAACCTCTACAAGAGGTTTTCATCTTCCAAGTTAACAACAGAATGAATCCATTTGTGTGGGGTCCCCTAGATTATTCATGCTTTCCACTTTCAACTAATAAAATAGGATCAATATCACTCGCGATCCTACTTAACATAGGACCTTTATATAGTGGAAGCCATGAAAGTTCCAGAAGAGGATCTAGATTGTTCCTAATTCCTATGTATCACTTTTATTTTCGAGTCTATCTGTAATAATAACTACATATGTCTAATGATTTCCCATCTTCCTTCCTTTCTTTCTTCCTTTAACTTTTGGATCTATTTCCTTAGCCCAAATTGGTCTTCTAGAGTAAGATCTTCATTTATAATGATTATTGATCCTTTTAGGAATAGATATTTACTAGGTATATCTAACTTATTGTCATTACAACTTACCTTAACCAAAATTAGTCTATTGTTATGCTCTAGTATCTTTCCCACCCTTATTTCTTATGTTAGATAAGTTGTTTTAATTTTTAACTTATTTTTCAGTTGTTCTTTTACTTTTTTTAATGTTTCCTTATCATTTTTTCTTTCAAAACAAAAATTCAATTTTAGGGCTCTTTGTGGAGCTCACGGTCGAATTCAATTAGTGTGTTCATTTGTTTGTTTAACTTCCACATGTAACTCTAAATTTTTTTTTTTGTTTGAAATATTTAAGAAAATGAAATCATTATTTCTTTGTACAAGCCCATACAAAAAAACCAAAGGACTTGAAAAAACAAAAAATAATTATTTCTTCTTAATAACACAAATTGTAATTTTATCCAAACTTTAGTTTGGAAGATAAAACTATTAAAAAAGTTTGAAATAGAAGATGATGGTAACATAAGATGAAAGGTTCATATATTTTGGCCAGATGCATGTTTTCTACCAATTCAAAAATAAAACCTTTTAAATTCAAAAAATATATAAAAGGATTAAAATTGTAGGGATATGAAGGACACATTTACTTAGACTCTTTTACCCTTTAAATAGGCTATATTCCACATGAATAATATATGTTCTCATAAACCTATAGCTATCAAAAAATCATAAAAAATGAAACATGAATTAATAAAAATTCATATAAATTTAATAGTGATATAAAATTCCCCTTTACTTACATTTGTTTAGACTCTTTCCCCTTTTAAATAGGTTATATTCCACATGAATACCATGAGTCAATAACATGGGCTTGTGGAAACGAGGAGCTAAAGTACCAATGGTAAATACCGTGGGTTGTCAAAAACTTGAAGCTTTTAAAAATTCATATAAATTGAGGAGTGATATAAATTCAAAATAAAGAAATGGAGCTAATATAGATTTGAACATGAAAATGGAGATAATCATTATTTTTTAAATTTTAATTTAATTTTAGATAATTTGAAAAAGTAAATATAATGTTATATTATATTACATAACATCGTTACATTACATAATTTTTTTTATAAAAATGTTAACATACATACATTACGCCTACATATCTCCCCTATAGTAGTCTTTAGAGCACCTCTGAGTGAAACTAGTACATAATGGGTTGGGACATTGCAGCATGCCCCTTATCGGTTGGTTTTAGTATTGTTGTTGCGAAGATATTTCATGCATGCCTCGTTGTAGTTGAATTAACACTCTCCTCTCATCGATGCATTTCCCCCCACATACCATTTTCCAATCCACCACTGCACAATGTTGCTCACCCTCTCCATTGGTTATGTTTCCTTACAGTAATGATGGCGCTCCTTCGCTTGGACCTATTTATGCATTAAGTTTTGGAGGTAGTCTTCTTGCTCTCACTTTTAATTATATCTACGCAAACTTCTGGACTTCTCTCTTCCATTCGGTTGGCCATATTAATTCGGCTTCCTATGATCTTTGGGATTACCATGCTATGTTGAAATGATGAAATATTATTTATTTTTGCAAATATGAGGGAGGAAGTTGGGACTTGACATAAAACAGATGGCAATTCACAACTATTAGTCTGACTTTCCTAGCCTTGTACTCTGCTCAATGCTGGAAAATTACTTACTCGAGGTCAAATATTCCATAGGAAACACCACATAAGGAAATGAAAAAACTACACAATCGAGGTCACGTTTATCTCTCTTCTTTAGAGGAACCTTCTCCTCAAAAAATTTGACCAAGGGTCCTTGGTCTTAGGTTTGTGGTCATCCCTCCTCTTTTATTTTCTATGTTACTCTTGGGTTTCTACTAGGGTGTCTTGGATGGCCTACCTTTCTTGATAATGTTCACTCTCAACACCATGCAAGGGAATGGCACTACCTATGTGGCTTTGGAATATTTTCATTATGGAGTAGCATCGTTTCTTCTGGTTCTCTATGTTAACCTCTTTAAACCTAACTCTAGTGGACCATCTCATTCTATAGCTGGAATCTTCCACCCCTCTCATCCAAGTCATCATTCTAAATTAGGTCGTCATTCTCTCCCTATTTAAAAGTAAACCATGATATAAAAATGGGAACAAGTACGCTAGGATGCCACCATTATCAGGAGAGGAGGAAAAATAGGGCTAAATTACAAATTGAAATATTTTTTGCAAGGTACCGAGACCTCACTTGAAAAGTAATTCAGGATGAACTCACCGAGGTGGAATGATAATTGTCTAAGGAACAAAACACACTCATATATTTCGAGGTGCTAGTATATGTAGCAGAATCAGTACCTCATCAACACCACACATGAGCAAGATGTAGCTAGATCATGTATATTGGGGACATTTAGTGGCACATCGAAGTTCTTATTGATAAGGAAATATGGATTGTAATGCTACCAAATATCGCATGTTACTCCCTCTACACCACATAGAATGGAAATTTGGTTCTATGGAAAAATGATTGGACATAATTGAAAGGAAATTGGGCATTCCTTTAGACCTTGGATTCTTAGATGATAGTAACAAGGAACCCATTCATGTTGATGCCACTAAATCTAATTTGACCTCCTAAAAATATCAATTACGTGATTTTAGTTTTATGTCTTAATTTTTTATGCCTATGCTTTTTAATATTCCCATGGGGTCCTCATACTTATTTTAAGGCTCCTAGTTTTATCCAATATGGTTAAATTTTGAATAAAGGTAGTTATGAAAATCTTATATTTTTTGTATTTGATTGGCCTTGTATAATGGTTCACCATTCAAATCTTAAATTATAACCATTGTTTGTAGGAAATACAAAATTTACCTATGTTTTAGAATTTCATAAAATATCAAGTTACAATTTAAAAAAAAATGAAACAATCTTACTTACAATATTTTTTATGTTAATAAATAAAAAATTACAGTAATTGAATTTGTGATTTAAATTTAATTTAAAAAGTCATAAATTTTTTTTAATTTCAACAAAATATATTATTAATCGTTATAAATTATAGGCCGAGGGGTTAGCTAAATTGGTTGAGTTCACCCTATTAAAGCACCTTGCTAATGTGAGGTCACGGGGTTAATTCTCCTCAATGCTCTTACGAATAGGCTTTGTTAATGAACTGACAAGAATTTATCTCCTTAGGTGGATCTACATGGATGTAGTGACCATCAATCTCTTGTTATATGTGATGCATAGAAATTGAAGATCTGTGGTCGCTATGTCCACTAAAACACAAATTAAGTAGGAAAAAACTTATTTACAATATTTTCAAATTAATAAATAATATATTACAGCATTAAATAATTTCAAATATTTATTAATTTAATTTTGATTTCAATAAAGTGATGATTAACATGTTGGGTATGTTTTATATTCTTTCCATGACTAGTCATGCCCGAGGGGGTCACGCGCCCCTCCTGTACGTTGCGCCGTGTGTAGCAGGGGGGTCATAGGTGGGGAGGCAGCCCCCCTATTCGAGGTCAGGGGCAACACCCTAGGAAAAAAAAATTGGTACTTATTCTGGTGGGTGGACCTGCCCATGGTTTTTTGCATGAGTTTGCACATGGTTTTTGGGTACGATGGTTTTCGGCCCCTGTTATTTTGTTGATCCGGTCAAGGGAACTACGGTTATGTTCTAATCTAGGGTTAATGGATTGGGGTTTATATACGCTTCAGCATGTATATATATGTGTTGTAACACTAGAAGGAATAAAATGAAAAATCAAGTTGGTCGTCCTGATTCGGGATCCAGGGGAAAATTTATAAGATTATTTTTTTTATGTTTTATGCTCTCGCTATTGTTTATTTTCTGTTTTTAAGATTCGTTTGAAGATAATTTCTGTACAGGGTTAAAACCTACATTTCGTATCAGAGTTGTTTCGGCTTCAAGGGGATGCCTTTGCTGCTAATGGTTTTTTTCTTGGGCATGTGGTAGACCGTGTTCAGTGGGAGATTTATAGGATTGATTTATGCGGTGAAAGAATATGGTGAGTAGCGGGAAGATAGAGATCAAGAAATTTAATGGTTAGAGTTTTAAGTTGTGGAAACTCAAGATGGAGGATCTGCTTGTGGATAAAGTCTAGTGGATTGCGATAGATCCAGGTAATAAACTAATGGCAATGTCAAATGAAGATTGGAAGAAGCTGGATTGGAAGGCAAAGAGCACAATATGGTTGTGTGTCTCAGATTCAATATTTTTGAATGTATTTGGGGAAGCTATGGCGAAGACCTTGTGGGAAAAGCTAGGGAATTTGTACCAATCTAAGTCTCTGGTGAATATTTTTTTCCTGCGAAAAAAGTTGTATAACCTGAGGATGAAGGATGGAGACTCAGTGATAGAGAATTTGAACGCCTTCAATACTATGGCAAGTCAGCTATCATCTATTGATATTAAAATATTAGATGAAGATAAGTGCATCAGTTTGTTGTGTTCTCTACCAGATTCGTGGGACAGCCTGGTTATTGCAACAGGTAGCAATACAACTACCTTGAATTTTGATAACATTGTCTCAGCCTTGTTGTCAGAGGAAATGAGACAAAGAAATATGGAGGGTCAGAATGGAGACGCCTTATCTATATGAGGAAGGTCCCAGAACAGAAACAAGAATAAGGTTTCGAGTGGGAGATCTAAATCTAGAGGGAGATCTAAATCTCCTAGAAATTTTGTAACGGTGTTTTGGAAATGCAGATCTAAAGCTCCCGAGAAAGGAAAGGGATCTGATGATGCTCCTTCTGCAGAGGAAAAAACCACCTTATATGAAGATGGCGATGTGTATTTCGCTTCTTCTTCAAATACACATGTACATCATGAGTCATGGTTGATTGACTCAGGTGCATCCTTTCACTTAACTCCCCAGAGGGAGTGGTTCTATGAGTATGAGAAATATGATGGTGGTGACATCTTCTTAGGTGATGATAGGAAGGTCAGAATCGTCGGACATGGAAAATTCAAGATGAAGCTGCAAGGTGGAAGGATTAGAACACTTCCTGGTGTTCTACACATTCCTGCATTGGCTAGAAATATGATTTCTGTAAGCAAGATGGATGACGCAGGTGTAAAAATAATGTTTGAGAAAGATACCTCTAAGATGGTTTGGGTAGCATTGGTAATAATGCGGGGAGTTCGGATTGGAACTTTGTACAAGTTTTAGGGAAGCACTATTATTGATGGGTGCAATAGTTCTGTGGTTCCCAAAAGTCGAGCGGAAAGCCTAGCAGTCTTTGGAGAAAATACCATGCTATGGCATCAAAGGCTTGGACATATTGGAGAGAAGGGTCTTCTGATATTTCATGGAAATGGTATGGTAGAAGTTAAGTCTAATATCTCTTTGGATTTAGATTTTTGTGAACATTGTGTATATGGGAAGTAGAATCGGGTGAGTTTTCCTTCTGGTGCTAAGAGGGCGAACAAATTATTAGAGCTTGTGCATAGTGATGTGTTTGGACCTGTGTCGATTCCATCACTGGGTAAGTCTGTGTACTATGTCTCATTCATAGATGACTTCTCAAGGAATAAATGGATATATTTCTTGAGGAAGAAATCTGAAGTCTTTGATAGAATTAAATAATTTAAGGCTCTGGTGGAAAACCAGACACAGAAGAAGATAAAAGTGTTGAGGACAGATAATGGTGGGGATTTCTACAAGAAGGAATTTGAAGAGTTCTATAAGAAGTGTGGTATATCACGGCAGAAGACTACTCCATACACACCTCAGCAAAATGGAGTTGTAGAAAGAATGAACAGAACATGGATGGAAAAGGAAAGAGGCATGCTCAGTGATACCGGGTTAGGATAACAATTCTGGGTAGAGGCAATGGAGACTGCATGTTACTTGGTTAACAGATCACCTTCATTAGCGTTGGAGGATAAGACTCCACATTAGGTATGGACTGGTAAGAAACCCTCTCTTTCACATCTGAGGGTATTTGGATGTGATGCATATGTACATGTTCCAAAGGAGAAAAGGAGCAAGTTGGATAATAAATATGAAAGGTGCATATTTATTGGGTATAAGGATGGTTTAAAGGGTTAGAAGCTTTGGAACCCAGAAAAAAGGAAGGTTGTGTACAGCCGAGATGTGGTGTTTAGAGAGGTGAAATATATTGTTAAACATGATTTCCTACCAAAGGAACCTGAAAATATAGATTTTGAGCTAAAGGAGGATGAATTAGACTCTATAACAGAAGAAGACTCAGAAGAGTAAGAGCCACAAACTCCAGCTGTGATAAGATCAGTTTGGGAAAGAAGACAACCAGAAAGGTATAATCCATCTGCTTTCTGTTCAAATTTTTCTTTAACTATAACTTATGATGATCCCAGAACCGTTAGGGAGGTAGTAGATTCAGAGGATGGAAAACTTTGGAAGGAGGGCATGGTTGATGAAATGGCATCTTTGCATAAAAATGAGGCATGGGATCTGGTGGAGTTGCCAGCTGGAAGGAAGCCCATTGGGAGCAAATGGGTGTTTAAGAAGAAGATGAATGTAGAAGGTAAGGTGGAGAAATAAAAAGCTAGGTTGGTAGAAAAGGGTTATTCCCAGGTGCTGGGAATTGATTTTGGTGATATTTTTTCTCCTGTTGCCAAAGTTACTTCTATTAGATTACTTTTATCTGTTGTTGCTGCATTTTATTTTGAGGTAGATTAGATGGATGTGAAGACAACATTTCTTCATGGGGATCTAGAAGAGGAGATATACATGAAAAAAACTGAAGGCTTTATGGTGAAGGGGGAGAAAGAGCTAATATGCAGGTTAAAGGAGTCTCTGTATGGGTTAAAATAGACACCAAGGATGTGGTATCATAAATTTGATACCTATGTACGGGGACTTGGCTTCACCAGAAGCAAGGAGGATCACTGTGTTTATTTTAAATTAATTGCTGACCGTGTTATTTATTTGGTCTTGTATGTGGATGATATGTTGTTGATTGGAAATGACAAAGAAATTATCCAAGATTTGAAGACCCATCTGTTCTCCAAATTCGACATGAAGGATATTGGTGCTGAAAAGTATATTTTGGGGATGGAAATTAAGAGAGATCAAGCAAAGACGAAGCTCTAGTTAAACCAGAGAAAGTATGTGTTTAGCCTATTTGGAGGTGTAGTCAGCTGGATGAGTGAAAGACAGTCTGTAGTGGCTCTTTCAACTAGAGAGGCAGAATACATGACAACCACTCATGCAAGAAAGGAAGCAGTTTGGTTGCAGAGATTGTGTTCAAGTATGGGGTTGGTTCAGCAAGCTATAAGGATAGACTATGATAGCCATAGTGCAATTTTCTTGGCTAAGAACCCTGCTTATCATTAAAAAAAAAGGCACATTGATGTTCAATATCACTTTGTGAGATATATGGTTGAGGCTAAAAGGGTGTTGCTAGTAAAGGTGGACACTTTGAAGAATGTTGCAGATGCATTGAGGAAGTCTATGAGCACTCAAAATTTCTGTTGCTATAGAGAAAAAATGGGTGTTGCAAAGCTGGGCTAATGACTCAGATCTCCTGTGGCCCCCTATAGAAGGAAAACAACAAGTGGGAGAATGTTGAGTATGTGTTATATTCTTTCCATGACTAGTCACACACAGGGGGGTCACAGTGGGGGTGGCAGCCCCTCCCCCCCTCCCCCCCCCCCCCTCCCCGTTCGGGGTGCGAGGCAGTGCCTCAGGAAAATTGTTTTGGTCCTTATTTTTCGGTGGGCGGAATCGCCCATGATTTTGTGCATGGGTTTGCACATGGTTTTGGGGTACGATGATTTTCGACCCCTGGTATTGTTCTAATGTAGGGTTAATGGATTGAGGTTTATGTATGCTTCAGCATGTATATATATGTATTGTAACAGTAAAAGGAATAAAATGAAAAATCAAGTTGGTTGTCCCGATTTTGGATCTAGGGGAAAATATTTGTGTTTGTATGTTTTATGTTTTATTCTCTCACTGTTGTTTATTTTGTATTTTTAAGATTCATTTGCAGATAATCTCTATACAGGGTTAAAACCTACATAACATTCACTAAGGTTGGCATGGTCTATTGCACCTTAATAAAGTAAGAGATTAATTCCTATTATTTAATTTTTTATTTATATGCTCAAAAGGAAGGGAAGGAACCATTCCTACATCACTATAGTTTTTTTTGTTTCACAAGTCAAGAAGGTTGGTAATGTGGAAAATTTTTTGGAAAGGAGAACAAATCTAAGAGCCTGAAAATCAAATAGAAAGTACTTGTTATCTTCAACCCTCTTAGTAATGAAAATGTGACAAAATATATGAGCTGAAAATATATTAAAATGGAAATTTTCCCAAGAGATAACACAATATAATATACAACTTAATATCTTCATTAATATAAAAACCCTTGACATAGGGTAACATCATACAACTACTCCTTAAGGAAGGAGATCACTCCACAAGTGATATTCTTGTTAATACAATAATCCTTGACATGTTTCAATTGATATTCTCTAGCCACTATATTAGTTTCATAGATAAAATACCATGGGTAGTTACAAAGGGTCTCTTAATACCATACATCCAATACAATGGGCTTATTAATTTATTTCCTAACTACTTGTGGTCCCTTTCATAATGTGTGTTAACCACTTTTTTTATTATCTATGACCTATTTATTTATCATTATGACATTATTACATCATATTATTCCCTTGGGTACCTCCCTCTATACCCCATATTATCCCCCTTATGTATACTACACTACACCCCCCTTAAACATGTTTCATCCCTGAAACATGAGAAGAACACAAATAATAAGATATGCTGGAAAGAGTAGTCCACTAGCACCATGCACATTCATCTAGCCATCCCAGAGAAGGGTGACCACTTGATCTAGATGGCGCCTTGATCACTTGAGATGGAAACTAATTTTCATGGTTCCTATGTGTTGATGTGTTGTGGGTGGATCGCACCTCTACGTGTGTCGTCCAAGGGTTGTTTTCCTTTTTTCTAATTCTTTTACACCTTACTTGTTGTTGTATTGTTGGGTGATGTAGATGGTGACATTCTGAAGCTTTAAGTGATGGAATGTCTTTCATTAATTCCTCCCTTACTAGTTCCTAAGTGGTGTTGGTGATTTTTCAGTACCTATATGAATGTTTCTACTTTGTTGTATACCATCAAAGGCTCATCATCTGATGTGTAACTTTCATTTGGTGATTATTCCTCCACATTCTCTACCTGGTTCCTAATGGAAAAAAACTTCAATGTAATTTCTTCTTTTTATTCCAAAGCTTCAGGAATTTATTTTGTACATTAATATTGATGGTACCAACTGAATCGTTCGACGGATAGCCAAAAAAAATATCTTCATCATCCATTTCTAAAGAATAAAATTCAACATGTAATACATATTTATCCATGCTCACCCTCAAGTCCTTAAATATTTGAATATGTGCCCCATCAACATGTGTGCTTTCAATATGTTTTGTTTCAACTTACAAGTGTGTGGCCAATTTGAGATTAATTGTATTTTTCTTACGACTAAGGTGCATATCCACAATGATCTTCTTCTTTTGAATACATCAATGAACCTGTAATATGGAGGAATCAATAGAAAATAACCCTTTATATTTCTTATTGTCCTTCATTTGAATATGATACCATTTGTCCAAAAGGATTTTCTCAAGTTCTTCACCAAGAAGTTGTCACACTAAACTATATAGTGAAAACTGCTATTTATAAGCCTCATTATCCATATCACACATACTATGTCGATTGTCCAAAAATATGGAGATTTAGATTTCTGATATTGTATAAACTAGTTAATAGTAGGGCCATCATATTTTCCTATAGGCTTCATCTTGCTATAACCCTTAAAATAGAATGAGGGTTTTGTAAAAATTTACCTACTTTGTACGAAAAATTTAAAATGGCCACAACTCCGTCAATATGTCTCATAATCTTTATTAATTAACCTATTTTTGGAAATGGAACAAACATTATGCATCTTCCCATGTGATTAAAATCATGATATGGACACTCTAGAAACTCATATTCGCACTGCAAATCTCCCGTTGTCATATTTTTTTTTGTAAAAAGAGATTATTTTATATCAGCGATATCTCCCTCATACGCAATTTGATTCAACTGATTTATTTTTGAGATTGGGTGATTTTTTAAGAGGAGCTAAAAATGAAAATATTTTTTCTGGAATTCTTCATAAAGACTACAAAAATTCATAGGAGAGTCGTCCACGAGTTGTCGTCAAAAAAATTATGCAACACACATGATTTTAAATCAATGATATCTCCCTCATATGGAAACTGATTTAGCCCATTTGTTTCTTGAATTTCGGTAATTTTTTTTCAAGGAATTCATATATTCTATTGGTTTTTGTAAACTTTTCACCAATATTTTCATATATGATTTTCAAAGTTGCCACTCAAAAATGCTTGCAAAAATGAAAAAAAAAAATATTCCAGCTTTTCCCAAGAAAGTTCTCTGATAGAACTTGATGTGAATCTAAGCTAAAATCATATTAAGATGGAAATATTCCAAATAAATAACACAATATAATATAAAAGTTCAAATATTTATCAATATCATAACCTTTCATGTAGGGTAACACCATACAACTACTCCTTAAGGAAGGAGATCACTCCACAAGCCACATGCTTGTCATTAAATTAATCCTTGACATGTTTCAATGGAAAGTATCTCGCCTTTATATGCATTTCATACATACAATACCATGGGTAATTACTATAGTTCTCTCAATACACTATATCCAATACATCAGGCTTATCACTTTATTCCTTAAATACTTGTGGTCCCTTTCATAATGTGGTTTAACCACTTTATTTATTAACTATCACCCATTTATTTATCATTCTTATGTTATTAAATCCTATTTTTCACTTGGGTACCTCCCTTTGTACCCCATATTATACCCCTTAGGTATACTACAATCCTTATAGCTATCGATATGAAAAGAAGAGTGAGATTGATTTTTTTATTGAAGAAATGTTAGAGGTCAACATCATTTAACCTAGACAATGTACTTTCTCTTCACTAGTGGTTGTCGTTACAGAAATATATGGTTCATGCAATATGTGTCTATATTATATGTAGTTTGACAAAATTACCATAAAATATGACTTCCATATTCCTATCACTAATGAATTATTAGATGAAAAATATGGATCAATGTCCTTTACAAATTTATATCTTTGTCCATAGTATTATCAACTTAGAATGATTCATGAATACATTACCAAAACATCCTTTAGAACACATGAAGGGCGTTACGATTTTTTGGTTATTCCATTTGGACTTACTAATACACATTCCACATTTTAAAGTTGGATGAATTAAATTTTCAAACGCTTCCTTTGAATGTGTGTTTTAGAAATTTTTCCTGACATACTAATCTATAATAAATTGTAGGAGGAGAACATACAACATGTTGATAAGGTCTCAACTAGTTGAGTTCCCCTTGCTAAGTACGTCGACGATTGGTAGGTCACAGGGTCAATTCTCCACAATGCCATTGGGGTTAGGCCTCATTCATTTGGTCGGCATGATTTGATTCCCTATAGGGTTGATCTGCCCATATTTTCCTGTGAATGTAGCATCCACCTACTCTCCATGAACCACGATTAAAAGAAACATGTTGATAGGGTTTTAAAATTATTTAAATAGAAATAAATATATGAAAAATATTCCAAGTGTGCCTTTTCAATTCAAGAAGTTTAATATTTGGGCCATAATGTATTTAATGAAGTTTTGAAAGTAGACCAAACAAAGTTAAATCAATTCTACAATGGTAAATCCCTAAGAACCTTAGAATATTCTTAAGATTGATAAGCTACTAGTACAAATTTGTTAAGAATTATGTTAAAATAGTAAAAACTATAATAAAAATATTAAATAAGAAATAATTTTCTTGGACATAAGAAATAGCCAAATCCCTTAAAAAACTTATATAGGCTATGTATACAAATCATGTTCTAACCACACCTAACTTCACAAAAACCTTTATTATGGAGTGTTATGGCTCATGCCATCAGTTGCTACAATTTAATTAATTGAAAGAATAGAAATCCCTTTCCTTTGAAACTAGCCAAATTAAAAGAAAGAACTCACTCATACAACATGTAGTTCAAAAATGTCACCCTTAGCTAATATGAAGACACCTTCAAGTAAAAACATATAATGGAAGTTTGAAGTACTTTTTAGAGCAACAATTATCTTTAAAGGAGAAAAAAAATGGGTTACAAAAATGATTAATTATCACTTTGAAATAAATTACAAAAGAAAATGTTTTGGACATAAATATATTTTATAATTTAATAGTGATGAAATTTACGACATCAATAATATAATGACTTAAAAAATAAGTTATCTGAAAATTCATATAAAAAACAAGATATTAATGTAACCAATATTTTTTTATAATAGTAAAATTATAAATTAAAATAATATTTTATTATAATGTTTTTTTTTTAATACTAAAATAAGTCCATTCGTATATCCAAAATGAACATGACTTTATATGTTCCTAAAAAATATATAGAATGGGATTAAAATAGATTAATAAAATCAAAATACTTAATTAATTAGAGGGCCATTATAATTAGTAACATTTTAGGTAAGGCTTATATTGGGAAAGAAGATTAGCCTTTGACTTGAAAGCAGTGGTAAAACTAGGAACCCAATCAAGTTGTGCTTAGGATATATTATTTAAATCTGAACCATTTTGTTACTCTAAGTGTGATTGAAATGGAATACAAAAATAAAAAAAATTGACTTTTTTTTTTTAACTTTAAAACATATTTTTACAAAGTTGCTCGAGCAAAGTTACAGAAAAGGCTAAAAGAGATAATAGTTCCTCTTGAGTTCAAGGTTGTTGTTAAAAGTTTGCATGAGTTAAGAATAATTTATATATCAATTAAGGTTCTGAAAAGATTACACGATTGTTGTGAAAATATTGCATAAATACTTTATATATCAAATTTATATTAAGAATTGAATGAATTAAGCATCAATATGAAGTCACTCAATTTTTTAACTTTAATTTTTGTTTTAGCACATTGAAATATTCCCCTCATATATACACATATATGAAGTTGATAATGAAATATATTATTAAATATGTATATTTGAATAATTTATTTAAATATTATATCCAAATACCTTTAATATATATAAAAATTATATATTTCCTCATTTTTCCAAGTGAAAATATAAGAGATTTTTTTACTGTCTCTCACTCTCTTCAAATTTGATATAAAATTATGTTAACTAAGATTTAAATATTTTATTTATGTGATGATCACCGAGAGTACAATTATTGATGTTCTACAATGATTTTAATTAGAATTAACTATATGTATATTCATTTTTGCTTATTTATTATAAACGATATTATTATCTTATTTAGAGAATACATATTTTTATTTTTATTTTTAAAGGACATGTGTTAATTTGAGATCAAGTAGGGAAGGAATTAGGCTTCTCTAGAATTCAGTTTTAGAGCACAATCAACCAATTTAGATCTTAACCATGATTATCTTTATATGTAAATATTTTTTCCAAATGTTTCACTCTAACAAATCTTTGCACCTCAAGATATTTGATCTTTTATACACATTAATTACATATATATATATATAACATTAGAATTGACTATTTCACGATAATATGAAAGTATGATTAATTTATTATGTTTTGAACGATGGCCATAAAGAATCATCTAAGAATCATCTCTCTCTCGTTTGTTCTTTTTGTCTACTTTAATGTCAATCTTGTGTTTTAACTTTATATGGTAAAGGATTAAGGATGTAGGATTGAAGGGGCTCTAATCCATATTTGTTGCTAATCTTGTTCAATTCGAACCTTCGCAGCAGTTCTTCCGCTACACGGGGGATATTTCTCCACAACCATCCAAGAAGGTGCCTAGGTGTCTGAAACACAAATTGGTTGAAGAGAATTATGCTCTTCTATCCCATGATCTCCGTCCTTTTGATGGTCGAAAGATCTTATACACTGCTTCTAAATTTTAGAAGGAGAAAATGGAATTTATTATTTTTTTGCCTATAAAATTCTCCCAAGGCATTTTGGTCTTTAATACAGGAGTGCATAAATTAACTAGTTTTCATTATCAAGGATAGAAATCCAATATCAAATAGTCATTCTTGACGAGAAATTAACATCTTCAAAATTTTCATTGCTTTGTTTCTATTATGGATAAAACCCTCCTTCCTTCATCAAATAAAATCGCCTCAGTGTAGAGAGAGGTAGATTTAACCATGCTGATTTATTTTGAAAATATTTCGTATTTCTTGAGTGCAGAGACACGGGTAAGCTATGTTTACTTTGTTGAGAAGATTTCATGGATTCTTGTGTATAGATATTTAGTTAATTATATTAATTTTTTGGAAAAACTTTCATGATTTTTTTTGCACAGAGATATAGGTTAAGTATGTTTAATTTCTTTGAAATTATTTGATGGTTTTTGTTAATCTAAAATATTGGATGGGTCTTGTACATTAATCTCCTTGAGATATTTCATGGTTATGGTGCGTAGAAAGATAAGTTAACCATGATATTTCCATTGAAATGATTACAGGAATAAGTTAACTATGTTCTTTTTGATACTTTAATTATGGTGATTTATTTAAATAGAAATGCTTTTTTAATTGCATGCACATTTTTTATTCACATTGAAGCTAATACAAAACGTGGTTTGCGTTTGAGATATGGATAAAAGGTCATCACTTTATAATTGCAAACATGCTCTTCATTCGATTGAAGTCACTTTTATATAGTTAAAAGTGGTTCTACATTTGGAATAAGCATTAATAGTGGAGATTTAATGCATGTGAAATATGGATACATCACAATTTAATCCATTTGAAATATGGAGAGATAAATAGATATGAAGACAATGTTATAAATTCATGTCTATTTATAAATTCATGTCTATTTATCTCTCCCTAAGGATTAAAGTGCTCCCTAATGTTGTAAAAAGGGAGGCGATTGGGGTCTCAACCTATAGCACTTGATGATGTTCCTAAAACTCTTACAAATATGGCCGGAATCTAAAGTATTCTACTAGAGGAAGTAGTATAAAAAGGGAGACCATTTAGCTCTTAAATTGCTATGAAGAGGGAGACCCTCGAGGTCTCAAGCAGCAATGGTTTAAGGAAGGACACCAATGAAAGTGCATGCTCAGAGGCTTCAATGTCTCTGGCTAGAACTCTGAATCTGGGTATTGCTGACCCTAGCTCTACGCTCATATAGCAGCTTTAAGTTGTGGCTTAGGCTCGCTTGATCTTTGAAGCTTGTAGATGACCATAATGATAAACCTTAGTGGATTAGGTCTCCAATAGATATAAATTTTAATATAATTTATGCATGTCCAAGAAGGTGTTTTATGGGCAAGATGTATAATGCGAAGATGATTATGACTAGTAGAAAATGAGAAATTAGTGAGTAGGTGACTAAAATTGTTAATCACCGCAATTTTTCCAAGTGAAATACTACAAAAAATTAGCAATATTAACTGACCTAACTAAAAATGACTAACATAAATGTATAATTTCGTACCATGCTAAAATATATGACTAGCTAATAAGTAATACAACTAAAAATGACTAAGATGAATCACTATTTTAAACCAAACTATGACTAGCTTGTAATAGGGTATTTTTGAGCTCTAAATGAAGTTCCAAAAAAATAATGGGCTACATACAACTACTTGAATTTATTGATAAAATTATTCACATATTTGAGGATATTTAGCACCTCTTTAAGGTTTAGTGGATATCCCATTATGTTTTAACCTCATGCCCCCTTTACCTCCTTACGAGAACATACTTTCTTGTAATAGGGTGGTCTCCTATATTTTTTATTGATGCCCTTATGCCAAAATTATCACTCTCTAGGGCTTCAACATCGTTATGCATAGCCAATATGTTAAGCAACCTCCTTTTACTCAAATATAAATAAAACTTAACCTCAATAGTGGCAACATAAGCTACCATAGCAATTGAAAATTTGTTAAAATCCAATTTTCCGCTACTCTAAAATCTAAGATCGACCTTCTTTGAGTGCAAGATTTTGTGGTCCATAATTCTTATAAGGAGAATATTTGGGACAATCACATTGGAATTTATCAAGTGGACATGTTTTGAACCACTTAGTGTTGTTCATCTTTAGGACATAGAAGGATTGACTCATCTAAGTAAGGAAAAAAATAGTAGAGATTCAAAAAGAGGATACAACAGATGATTATAATGGATACAAAATAAATAATATCTTATAGAAAATTTGAATGTTAAAGACAAATCAATATGTTTAATTTTAAATTTCACATTAAATATAAATATATTAATTAGAAAAAAAATAAGAAAGAAATTAATAAATTAATAACATGTAATAAAAAATAAAAAATAAATACAAAAATTTATATCATTACAAAGTGAATAATATTTTAGAAATAATTCAACGTTAAAAAAAACATATATATTTATATGGAAAAAAAATCGATAAATAAAATCAGCCTATTAAAATTTAATTTCTCCCTTCTCTTCTTTGGTTACCAAGTTGGGAGAGAGTTAGATATGCTCTTTCCCTACTCATAATCTCTTAGATTATGGTGGAGAATTCAAGAGAAAGGTGTGGATCCTTGAGTTTGGTTTTAGATTAGGTTGTAAGATCCATTGTTCATGATGGATAGGGGTTTCAAAAATCAAGAGGAAAAGGAAGCCAAGAAGGGTGGCGCTAATAGCAGTGGAAGCCCTATGAATTTGAAATAAAAGGTAAATAAGGGAGTCCAAATAAGAGTGAGTTTTTCAGAACAAATCATATCGATCCAAGGAATCTAAACATGCATATGAGTGAGGTTTGGACAAGATCAGAAGCCAGGAATGCAAAGGACGTGTGGGAATTTCAAATTAAAAAAGAGATATCACGAGTATTATCACCGAGGGCATATTTGGGGCTATTTATATAGTATTGTATGGAGACAAAGATGTTTCAAGTATGTTTATTATGTTTTCTTCCATTCCCTTAGCTCATTTGTTTGATTAAGTTTCGTCTGCTGGAAATTAATTTTGAATCTAAATACTTCATATAGCTATATTTTTTTGGTCTAAATATAATTTAATAGAATGTGAAGACCTAAGCATGGATCATATTCAATCATCAAAATTAGGGCATCACACATGAAATTTTCTAGAAACTCTCTGCCTTGTGCAAAAACCCATTCCATACATGGATCCTTAAATATTTCACATAGCATGCTTTGTACAAATCACTCCAATCATTGTAGTATCATGGGAATCTCTAGTTTTCGTTTAATTTTAGAGTTTGAAAAATGTGTTTTTTGGAGGGGCTTCATTGATTTTTTCCTGTTGTTAAAATTAATGGAATGCGACATCAAGAAAAGTTTGGCCAAATTAAAATGTCTAAAACTATGCTAAAACTCAGCTCTGAACACATTTCTTCAACTTTGGAACTGTTAAACAACATAAAATTTTATGAATTAACTTTCGGAACCAAGACTAGCATTTGCAGAATTCAATCTACTTTCTGAAGATACAAATTTCGTAGAATTCCATATATATTTAATAATTTTAATTAATTTTCTAATAATGGGTGCAAAGAAAGTTTTGAAGATCATTGTGATTCAGTGAAATCAAAATTTTGTATCTCCCAACTATAAAAAACATTAAAAAATATATGTTGCATTACATTGGTTTGTCGTTTGTAATGGCTAGTTTTTAGAATTTTAGTTTATAGATAATATGTTGAAAAAATTGACGCCAAATGAAACATGTTCAAAATATATAGTTTTTAATATTTGTTCAACTCAAAAAAGTCTACTAATTATGATATGCATTAGTTAGTTTCTTAAATATAACGATACCGAAGTAGAGCCTGCCTAGATTGTTGCAACACATCTTTTTTCTGGAAAACACCAAGTTAACAAAGAACACAGTAGCGCTGAACAACATGATTTTTTTATGAATCTCTTGATTGTTGAAGAAAACACACACAAATAATTGCTAAGTTGACATATCAAATCAGAATAAAAAAAATTCCCAAAAAAAAAGTAATAGAATGCTAATAAAATTTTTGATAAGTTTTATATTTATAGTAAAATGAAATTCTAAACAAAAAAATTGTTTTGCCTTGCAGAAAGTTGAAGAACTTCTAAAACTGATATTTTTTTATCAAAAAAGGGAAAAAGGTGTAACCCAAATTCACATTTTCACCCCAGTGCCTACCATATTTCACAAGTTTGTATTTCTTCAATCATGGAATACTTGGGCACCACACACACTAAAACCCATTGAATATTCTATCCCATAGGCAACACTGCACTGAATGTATGGATACTCGAATATTTCATATGGCATGTTGTTGCAGAACCTTCTCATCACCTTTTGCAACAAAATTTTCATCATTGTTTTTTCTCCTCCCATACCATCATGCTTTTATGGATCTACTGAAGTGGGCCATGTTGAATGAAACACATCCATAACAACATGTAAAGTGATAATTTAACTTTAATTGAGGATATGTTAACAAATAAACTAAAATAAAGATACTTAAATTTAGGATATGTTTAATAATAAGGTACACACACATTGTGAATTTAATACTTAACTTTATCTATATTTCATCGTGTCAAATATCATACATTCACCCAGGTCCAAGATTATGAAATTTAACCATCTCGTTCTAGGGAAAATGAATATTATAAAATTTACCATCAATTTCACAAAGGGAGAATGCCATGTGGCAATAGGGATCAGTCTATTAGTAGCATGATCATCTATACCATTATTATGTTTCCCTACTTATCCCTGGATCGATTGTTGACACTCTAGTACATTAGCCTCTCAACTATAATTTGGGAAAGGATTCTCACACTTAGGGATTTTAAAAAGAAAACCTCCATGACAAATTATTTCACCCCACCTCGATTAAAAAACAATTTCTTGGAGTAAATATTTCTTTGTTTCACGCTCAGGGAAAACCCTACATGTGATGTCAGTCATCAGAGTTGTTGAAGGGTGAGAAACATGGAAGGTTTTTCTGAAGAATTATATCACCCCAGGATTCCCCTTGGACCTAAAAGTTTAAATACATTTAAATATTTAAAATTGAGTTTTCTTCTGTTTCTTTGGCAATCATTAAAGGAACCTTTGTTGCTCATAGTATTTGGAATGACTAGAATACCACTAAACATGAATTAGTCTAGATGTATGACTCTTTGCATTTGACCTTCCCTTTAGTGAAAAGTCTCTCTCGTGGTCACCTTTTGTTCTATTTGGAATAAAATCCAAAGAAAAATTAGTATGGTTTTGAGATAAGTGGTTTCTCAAAATAAGGATTAATATAACTAGGTACTTGTATGATTCTCATACAAGAAAATGGAAGGATTCCAACCTGAAATGTATAGTTCAATATTGCCAACCTATATAAGCTAAGAATTGAAAATATTTAGAGATTTACCATGGATAATATCTTAATATTTTCCTTTAAAGACTATAGATTGGAGATGTGACCAGAAAAATGCTTCAATAAGAATAGACGACCTAATTGATATTATTGATTGGCCACGAGGATTGATCTTGATGTAATGAATTTCAAAACACATCATGGAATGTCTAGCTAACCCTCAAGGCTAAGTTCAATATTTCCAACCCAAACATGCGAATCATTGAATCGATTTACATATTTATCCTAGATAATATATTCCGAATGATTGGCCTTTACGAGCCGCAGGCTTCGTGGCAAGACTGGAGATGAAGCCAAAGAATAGGCATGTTGATGGATATTGCTGGTTAGCCACTAAGCTTGTGCTTTATTTAAGAATAAATAAAATATGGAGAGTCATTTCCAAGAAAAAAACTTGGCTGCAGAAACTTGAGGCTATTTTTAAGCTATCTTGTTGCCTAAAAAATCATGCTTTGCATGTATGGGGGTTGGAAGCCTAACTCTTGGATATTTGAAATAGTTAGTGGAACCTTAGTATAAATCCCCATGTGGATAGATGAAAATATTAAAAATATATTTTTGGTACTCTAACTTAGCCAATATAGCTAAGGAATGGGCCTTTAGTTTCTGTACAAACTACCTTTTTCCTTTTCCTAGAAGGCTACCCTTTACAAGATAGACTTGCTTGGGCCATTGAGTTCAATGCAATGTAGCTTCTAATTAGAAGCGTCATTTTCTATCATATTGGGGAAAGAATAAATTAATTGTTATTGAAGAATGGTCAACATTAATTTCAATTGATTAAATTGGTATCATGGTTCCCTAATATGTGCCCAACTGCACTTGCAACTCCAGCTCTAGGTGGTCAAATTGGAGATGGAGGTGTCATATTTGTACCAAATATTATACTTCTGGGTTAGGTATATTTATACCATGAACAGGAAATACCCCACTATTTATTCTCCATCGTGTTTTTCCTTGTACTAAATATATGTTAAGCACACCCTTGATGAAGTGTTATTTGTATTTTCTTCGAATGCTAAGAGTGAAACAAGAAATGGGCCCTTACTAATATTCCCATTTACTCCTTAGTTTAATAAATTACCTACCATGACTATCGTTACTTCCGAACTATAACAGCCTATAGAGTGTGACCAAGGAAATGAAGGATACGAGCCTATTCAAGTTGATCTTGAGCCAGGTTGATGGATGGATACTGACTATAATGACAAATACTCGTCTTTTTATGTGAGTATTATTCAAACTACTACTTCATATGATGTTTCATTTTGACTAGTTGCCTTAGATTATTTTTTTGTTTAGGGATCAAGTTATAGCACCCTACTGAGCTCTAGTATTGTAATTTCCATTTCAAACGATTTTGATGGTTTGTTATTTAATTCTTTGATGTTGGATTAAGACACAAACTTATAACATATTGTGTTACTTTAGTATTTTCTTTGTTGTTGCAAATAACCTTGATGTTTTATCCTTCACCACTAAAATATGGTAATGAGTTGTGAGTTATAGCATCATTCTGCACTTTGATACCAACAATATTTTCATTGAAAACATTGATACTTCTCTAATCCAAAATTTGGCTTCATGATGCAAGTTTACTTCCTTATTTTGGTGTTTTAATTAACATTAAAAATACTGTTATGCTTTTGGGAATATGAAAGTTTAGTTTTTAGTTGCAAGTTTCATTATCTTTCCTCGCTCTGATATTGGAGGTAATGATTTATGGGTATTTTTGTCTTTTTCCTTGTTATCTATCTAAAAATTCTATGATGGGATTTTTTACCTCATTAATAGACTTATTTTCATCACTAAATGAATTTATCTAGTTATGGATATCCAATTAAAAGAAATTATATTGGTGGATTGGATTTTTAAGATCTGGTTTTAATTTTGTGATATATTAATAGTGTTGGATTTCTTGGAGCACTGACCATCTCCCATAGCTTCTACAACATTTACCTAAAAAATTGAGGAGGTTTTGCCCCTGGAATAATCCGAGTACAAGGAAACCATCCTCTCCTTCCCTCTTTTAGGCAAGGTAAGAAAATCAAGAAATTTTTTGTCAATGCAACCCAACTCAATTTGAACCCAAGTCACATTTAATGAAAACCGCCTGTTATAGAAGAATATTGTAGAGCCAAACATTGAGGATTTCCTAAAAAATATCCAAATATTTGGGTGGCGGAATGAGTGGCACGAAAGTCTTCATTCTGCATATCTAAAATAATTAAAATAACATTTTCTTTCTAATTGGATGCATTCCTCAAAGAAGGGTGTTATAGATTCTTTTCGATCTCATTTTCTTCCTTAATTTTAAGTGCACAAAAATATTAGGCTAATAGGAGAGGGTTCCATTGATCATGTGAGTCTTTCAAATTTCCTGATTCAATTATTCAAACTCATTTCCATTTAATCCTCCAAAATGGTCAAATATTTATCTTGGTTGGAATAAATATACAAGTTATAATAACAAATATACAATTATAAATTTTACATAGAGTTTATGTACTGAAGGGAACTCTGATAGTGCAGCCAACGAAGAACTATTTTGGTTAGGTCACCCTCAAATTTCCCTTTTATTGATGGACTCCACTTTGTTCGAGGTATCAAATGATGTGTATTCTAAAGCCTCATTGATAAACTATATTTTTGAATTATATCACTAAATACCAATGGATTGATTGTTTCTTTTATTCTGCAGATTCCAGGATGATTTCAAACTTGCATTGTTTTGTGGATATGGGTAAGCAATACCTTTTTTCAACAAATAATATATTATTTTGTAGATTCATTTGGTTTATCATAGTAATGATGGTAACATTTATCAGCATTGTGTTTGTTTGGATGTGGTTTTGTGGTTCAGACAAGGCATCATCCTATTAATGACACATAGTCAAACTTAGATGACATAGAGATCTAAATTATAAGTTGACTAGATTTGATGGCATTTATATATAATATCAATTCAATAATTAATAAAAAAAATATCCTTGGACACCCTAAATAAATTTCAACTTATATAGCTTTAGAATTTCATTTATGCTGCATCTTTGTATCTTATTTATATTTGGCTTGATGTTTCGCTTATGAATTTGGCATGAGATATTGTTTTCATGACAATTTTGTTTTAATCATAACCAGAATCATCATTGGGTAAGTATGTGATCACTTTTTGATTTTATCCATAAATATTTCCTTGAAAAATAAAGTATATTAATCATTCAAGGCCATAGACTATTGTACATATTGTTTTTTATAAAACCTTTATCTTTCCTTAAATATGAATAGAGAAATCCCAAGCAATCAAATAACCTTTTTAATTATTTTCTTGTTGCTTGGATTAGTACTAGCAGATTATGATGTAGTAGTATGTCTAAGGAGAACAATGAAAATAACCATTTTTTCATCTGATGAGGACTCTATTGGGTTGCTTGTGTCTGTGACTAGAATTGTTGCGCAGTTTCTATGTAGCTACATCACACTTCCACCTTACGAAATTGTCACATAGGTGAGTCTTTCCATGTTCATCAAATATATAATAAAATTGAGATGTTTTAGTGGGACAACTGAAATTCAGAATCCAGAATAGGATGAATTAAATTAATATGAATTGGGATAATTCCATTGTTAGTGTCTCCATTATGAGTCAATTCGCCTTTTTTAGTTTGTGCAAAAAGATAGATGTAGCCAAGTTGTACACTATGTGATGCCTAAAAAACTTACTAGTATTTATTAAATAGGAGGTAATTTGTCACTTGAGAATTAGTTAAACTCACGACATACAAATTTATTAGGGAAAAATTAGAACTACGAAGTTTCAATTTTTATTTTTCATTTTTGTAACAAGATATTATTCTCTTTGTTGTGGGCTTCAGGAAAACCTAAAAAAAAATGTAGTTATTTAAAAAAAATCACCCTAAAACTTCATTTTGTTTTTTCAATAAATATCTATTAGTAGTCTCACCCATGTCAAAAGAAAACTAGAGAAAGAGACACAATGAGTGTGTATTGAAATATTAATAGAAATTTGATTTTTTAGACAAAATGATGTTGTGATAGTGAGCTTCAGGACTATTCAAATAATTTTGTTGTGATTAAACCCTAGGGTCGTGCTCTGAAATATGATGAGTATTTCCTCTGGATATGAGTTCTCACGTGAAGAAGGTTATATGTGAAGAAAAATGTTAGGTCCCTATATTACTAGTTTATTCCCTTATTGTTATTAGTGTACCCACCTTATTGTTATTGTTATACCCTTACATTGTTATTGTAAGGTCGGTTAGGATTATATTGTGGGCCCATGGACTCCTATATATAGAAGGAGGTTTTGGTCATTTGAATCATCCAAGAATTGTTCATTTATGTAATTTATTGGAGGTTGCCCCCTTGAAGTGGATATTTCTAAGCCGTTGATCTCTCTTTTCTTCTATTTTTGGAGCTGGTTTCATATCATTTGGTACCAGAGCTTCAGATTCTAGGGTTTCACTGCTCCAAACAAGTCAACGGGGAATTTTCATAATAACAGTTTTTATGCGAATGTTTAGAAGCTGAAATTTGTATAGCACGAAGCTGAAATCCTGAGTAACCTCTTGTAAAAATTTCAGATCTTTGTTCTCATTATTTTCAGAGATATGATCTGGGGAAGTTAGGGTTTTCTTAGGCTCCCGAATTTTGAATAAAACAGGTCATCATGGCATTTTTGCTATAAATTTTCATATACAAAGTTTGAGAAGTTAAAATTTTTACAGTGCGAAGAAAAAATCCTAGGGAACCTCCTTTACAAATTTCAGATCTTGATTTGCAATATGTTTGTAGATATGAGCTGTGGAATTTAGGATTGTTTCAGGCTTCTAAATTTCATCTCAAAGAGGTTATCGTGGGAAAAATGTCATAAATCTCTCTATGAGCGTCAGATTTGGATTCTGTAAAAAGTAGTGGCAAGTAAACTAACTTTAGTTTCTATTATATCAATTTCAGAGCTAAAGGAGGAAACGATGACATGCGGAAAGTCATACAAGTTTACTCTACTAAACTAGTTCATAATTAAGTCATCGGGGGAGATTGGGCATAACTTTGCCTTGAAGAATCCAAATTAGATCAAACCTGTGGCATTCAGAAGAATATTTAGAGGGCTAATTCAGGGTTAAATTACATATATTGAAGATCCAAATCACGGATATAATTCAGTTTCAATATCGAGCTCTTCAGAAGAAAGAAAAATGTGTGTATTTTTTTCGAATTACATAAGTCTAGTTTGAAAAAAATTAGTTTAAATTTATTCCAAGGGAATATTGAATAATAGATATCAGTATTGGTTTCTAAAATTCCCCCCTAAAAATAATTCAACACCCATTAATCCTTCATAAGGCTCTACTATGACTCATGAAGACTAAGAAACACAACATGAGATATCAAAATTACAGGAGCAAATACACCATATTTACTATGGTAAAGAGCAACAAAAAATGAAATGGAAGTTTTGAAGAAAGGCATGGAAACTAAGACGGATGGTTTGAAGAAAGGCATGGAAGCTAAGATGAATGGTTTGGAAGCTAAGATGGATGTCGTGGAAGCGGGCGTGGAAGCTAAGATTGATGACATGGAAGCTAAGATCGATTAAAAAATGAAAGACAACATGGAAAACATGAAGAATGATTTAAATGTAGAGATCGAAGGGTTGGAAAAGTTGATACAAGAAGTGTTTCCTAATGGCGAAAAGATAGTAGAGGAAAATCAAGATGAGAACAAAATAAATGTTAATCATGATTTCATAAACTCTAACGTTGGATGGAAGAGCCACCATATTCCTAAGATGGATATGAGGAAGTTTGATGGCAAGGATCCTGTGCCATGGATACTACAAATGGAGCAACATTTTGATCTCAATAATGTGAAAAACACACAAAATGTACGCATTGCAACTTTACATTTATAGAAAAATACATTTGTACGGCATCGATGGCTTTGCTCCCATAAAAAAATTGTCACTTGATCAATTTTTACGGAGGAAATGATAGTACATTATGACAATACAAAAAGAAACACCTTCTTTAGCCAATTGATAAATCTCAAACAAAAGGGTTCAGTGGTGGAGAACATTGAGTTCTTCCAAAAATTGAATATAAGGGTAACTGATATTCTGGAGGAACACAAGATTAATGTCTTCATAGGGACTTTAATGGATAACATCCAACATGAAGTCCACATTTGGGAACCTGATTCATTGGAAAAGGCATTCAGGTTGGCAATAAAAATTAAATATAAAATTATGGCGACAAGGAAGCCTACCACTCACATATATAAAGATGGAAGTGTTGCTACTCCTAGTTCGACAACCTACAAGGTTGACAGCACAATAACTAGAAGGAAAAAGAGCAAAAGGGCTTTGCTACAGTTGTTATAGAAAATACAATAAAGGTCAGAAGTGTGCTAAGAAGAAATTATTTTACAAAGATTGTGAAGAGCAAGAAGAAAATGAACAAGAATCTTAAAAAGAAGAGGATATACACCAGGAACCAACCCTAGAAGAGGAAGAAATGAGTCTGGCCATATTGTGTAATGCATTGGTAAGAATTAACACTCCTCAAACTCTCAATATAGAAGGACATATCAAGAAGAACAAGGTAATAGAGTTGATTGATTCAGGTAGTACCCATAATTTTATTCATTGTAAGGTAGCCAAGGAATTGAATTGTTTCCTATACCCAACAATTGAATGTCAAGTGATTGTTGCAAATGGAGGAACTATAAATTACTCTGGAAAATTCCATAATGTCAAGCTAACCATGGGGGAATATATATTGAATAGTCCATTTCTTTCCATTCCTATGGGAGGTGGTGACGTTGTACTAGGGGTACAATGGTTACCATATTTCGGGACAATAGCTTTTAATTTTCAAGAAATTTTCTTGAATTTTTTTTTAGAAGGAAAGGAAGTAGGGAAGCTGAGAAAGATAATATGTTCTAATTTCATGAAAAAGCTTCTGAATAAAGAAAAACGAGACGTAATCGCACAATTATGCTCACTAGAAGTTCAAACATCAAAATCATCTATTTTTGCATATCTACAAAAAATCTTGGACAATTATTCCAAGGTTTTTGAAACTCCCAAAGGACTCCCATCTAATCATGATCATGATCATGCTATTCATTTGATTCTATGAATTGTTCCTCCAAACATCAGTTCTTATAGATATCCTGATGTCCAAAAGAGCAAAATTGAACGTATGATTGCAGAAATGTTAGGGGCTGGTATAATTCAACCTAGTCAAAGTTCTTTCTCTGCTCCAGTATTATTGGTGCACAAGAAGGATGGATCATGATGCATGTGTTTGGATTATAGGGAGCTCAATAATCTCACCATTAAAGATAAATTTCCCATTCCTGTGATTGATGAATTATTGGATGAATTACATGGAGCAATTTATTTTACCAAGTTGGATATTTGTTCAGGATATCATCAAATTAGGATGAAGACTGAAGATATTCCGAAAACAACATTTTGAACTTATGAGGGTCATTATGAATTTTTTGTCATACATTTTGGCTTTACCAATGCACCTTCTACATTTCAAGGGTTGATGAATTCCATTTTCAAACCATTCCTTACAAAATTTGTCCTAGTATCTTTTGATTATACACTAATCTACAATAGATCTTGGAAGGATCATGTTCAACATGTTGACAGGGTGCTCAAAATATTGCAGGAGATAATTATATTTAAAAACATCCAAATGTTTTTTTGGAGTACAAGAGGTGGAATATCTGGGTCATATTGTATCTCACGAGGGTGTTAAGGTAGACCCTAACAAAATTAAAGCCATTACGGAATAGAAAGTCCCCACAACCATAAAACAATTGCGAGGATTTCTTGGGTTAATAGGTTATTATCGCAAGTTTGTTAAGAATTATGGGAGAATAAAAGACCTATAGCAACATTGTTTAAGAAATATGTATTTTCATGGACTCCTAAAGCAACTAAGGCCTTTGAACATCTTAAAGAGGTAATGTGCCTAGCACCGGTCTTAGCTATGACAGACTTCACAAAAACCTTTATTATGGAATGTGATGCCTCAGGAAATGGAAATGGTGTTGTTTTAATGCAAGAAGGAAGACCCATTGCTTTTGAAAGTCGTCTAATCAAAATAAATTATTTACATAAGGCTATTTATGATAAGGAAATGTTAGCATTACTACATGCACTAAAGAAATGGCAACCTTACCTAATGGGAAGACACTTCAAGGTAAAAATTGATCATGATAATATTAAACAGTTGTTGGAACAAAGACTATCTTCAGAAGAGTAGCAAAAATGGGTCACAAAGATGTTGGGTTATGAATTTGAAATAATCTACAAAGAGCGGAAGCTAAATGTTGTTGCAGATGCACTCTCAAGAAATAATGAAGAGGTGGAAGCATTGATTTCTGTCATTTCTACTATCCAACCAGATTGGATAACTGAAGCAAGGGATGAATGGAAGAAGAACGAAGAAGTGTGGACATTCATTCAAAAGTTGCATCAAGATCCTAGTACATCTATTACATTTAGTTGGAAAAATGATTCCTTATGGTACAAAGATCGCTTATATCTTTGTAACAATTCCCAACTAAAACAAAAGAATATTTTGGAATTGCACACTTCTCCTTTGGGAGGACACTCGGGATTTTTAAAAACTTACTACAAGGTGAAGAAATAATTATTTTTGGATGGTCGTAAATCTGATATTCAATTTTTTTTGGCAAAATGTTTGGTTTTCCAGCAAAATAAATTTTATACAATTAACACCCTAGGTCTTCTACAACCTTTATCCATTCCATGTCAACGTTGTGAGGAGATTTCAATGGATTTTATCACATGTTTACCTAAGTCCAAAGGAATGAGTCTCATCATGGTGGTAGTTGATAGACTTACCAAGTATGCATACTTTTGTACATTCTCTCATCCATTTAAATCAAGTACAGTTTCTACTACATTTATGGACACAATTCAAAAGGTACATGGAAACCCAAAGGTTATTGTGAGCGACAGAGATCAAATTTTTACTTGAAATTTTTAGACGGAGTTATTTTCTTGTTTGGGTACTTAGTTAGCTCATATCTCATCTTATCATCTTCAATCTGATGGTCAAACCGAGATAGTGAATAAATGTTTGGAAGGATATCTTCATTGTTTTGTATCTTATAAACAAACACAATGGATCAAGGGTTACCTCTCGTTGAATGCTGGCATAACACTTCCTTCCATACTACAATAGAAATGACCCCATTTATGGCACTTTATGGATATCATCCACCGTCCATCACATAATCTTTAAGAGGAAATTCTAAGGTTCAAGTAGTGCAAGATCACATCGAGCATTAACAAGAAGTTCTCCAACTTTTAAAGGATAACCTAAATTTGGCACAAAATTGAATAAAGCAGCAGCTAGATCAACATTGTAGTGAGAGAAGTTTTGATGTAGGATAATGGGTATTTTTAAGGCTACAACCATACAAACAAATGCCCCTCAAGCAAGCTAAGAAGGATAATAAATTATCACCAAAGTACTATGGTCCTTACAAGGTGTTGCAAAAGATTGGTACTATGGCATACAAATTAGAGCTTCCTGCATATTTGCGAGTGTATCGAGTTTGAAATGTTTCATGCTTAAATAAGGTTAAAGGTGAAAATATTCCAGTTCAAACAATATTTCCAAAACTTGATGATGAAGGAAAAATCATATTGGAGCCTGAAGTGGTCACGCAACTACCATGGAGGCCAGCTACAAATCGATCAATTTCGAGTATCTCATCAAGTGGAAGAACTTACCCGAAGATTCTACATGGGGAGGATAAGAATTTTATATAGAAGCACCCAGAGATACTCAATCATTAAGGAAAACACTTTTTTGAAAGGAGGGGCATGTTAAGTCCCTATATTAATACTGTAGTCCATTATTATATTAGTGTAGCCCCCCTTATTGTTATTGTTCTACCCTTGTAACCCCCATATTGTTATTATTGTGCCCTTACATTATTATTGTTAGGTCGGCTAGGATTACATTGTGACCCCACTAGGATTATATTGAGGCCCATGGACCCGTATATATAGAAGGAGGTTTTGGTCATTTTTATCATCCAAGAATTGTTCATTCATGTAATGTATTGGAGGTTTCCCCCTCAAATTGGCTATTTATAAGGCTTTGATCTCTCTTTAATTCTAATTTTGGAGCTAGTTTCATAACAAACAAACAACCAATGATTTATGTAAATGGTAGAAAAATTCTATGAAAATATGAAAAACCATAGAAAGTTTGAGCGTTCTTCATTTGCATTGGCAAGCAAATAATTTTATTCGAGATTTCAAAGTGTTATAATAAGTCCTATTCATGGATATTCTCCATGGAAATTGATCAGCAAAATTGAGTGCTAAAAAATCATATATTGCGAAATTTTTTGTTGAGAATATATTCATTATTTAAAAATGCTTCATAGGGTTCATATTTCAAAGCTAATTTAGAAGTTATCAAAGCATTTAGAGGTGAAAGATATTAGAATACTGTTGATTTTATTTCCAAAATGGTTAGCTCTAATTTTTGTAGTTTCTCGGCAATAGGATGGTTATTTTAGTGGCTATACGTTAAGTGTTACTATTCCTTGCTCCTCTTATTTTCTATGGTTCAACTCCCAAAGGGAAAGATTCAACCTAGACTAGTGAGATAAAATTGGCTTGACCTATCTGTAGGTCCAAGTAAAAATACTCAATCAACAAAGTCAAATTCATAATCGGTGTGCCAAAACTACAAGTATTGGAAGATCTATAATGGTCATAATTTTACAAACTTTCATGGAAATATTATTGATGTAGAATGAAAATATTTCTCAATATTTTCTTCTTGGATTTTCTCATCCGACTTATGTATCTTATCATGATCAAGAATTGGGTGTGATTTTCTATGATGAAAAGTACATGGAAGATTTTTTTACTCTTTTTCTCACCGACATTCTAAGCCTTCTTCTTCTTAGTTATTGTGAGATTGGTGTTTAATAAGCATGGAGGTATGTTTGACCTTTCATCTTACTCTGTTCAAAATAAAAATTTCTGGAACTAATTAATTTCAATTCTATCATGCATAATTTTGTTTGAGATTTTGTCTTTGATGCATGCACTCGTAAGGAACAAAATATTCTAGATATTCAAAAATAGGATACAGCAGATAATTAAAATGAATATAAAATAAACAATATTTTATACCAAATTTTAATTTTAAAGACAAATCAATATGTTTAATTTAAACTTCCATGTTAAAGATAAATTTATTAATTAGAAAAAAGAAAATAAGAAACCAATTAATAAATTAATAACATGTAAAAAAAAATATAATAAATTATATCATTACAATGTGAATAATATTTTATACATGATTCAACGTTAAACTATATATATATATATATATGGAAAAAAATCAATAAATAAAATCGGCCTATTAAAATGTAATTTCTTGCTTCTCTTCGTCATTGCCAGGTTGGGTGAGAGTTTGATATGCTCTTTCTCTACCCATAATCTCTTAGATTATGTTGCAGAATTCAAGAGAAAGTTGTGGATCCTTTAGTTTGGTTTTATATTAGGTTGTAACATCCATTGTTCATGATGGATAGGGGTTTGCAAAATCAAGAGTAAAAGGAAGAAAAGAAGGGTGGTGCTAATAGCAGTGGGAAGTCCTATGAATTTTAAATAAAAGGAAAAGAGGGGAGTCCAAATAAGAGTGAGTTTTTCGGAACAAATCATATCAATCTGAGGAATCTAGAGATGCATATGAGAAAGGTATGGATGAAATCATAAGCCAGGAATGAAAAGGAGGAGTGGGAATTTGAACATAAAAAATAGATATCACGAGTATTATCACCCATGGCACATTGGGGGCTATTTATATAGGATTTTATGGTGAAAAAGATATTGCAAGTATGTTTATTGGTTTTTCTTCCATTCCCTAAGCTCATTTGTTTGATTAGATTTCATATATTGGACATTAATTTTGAATCCAAATACTTCATATAACCGTACTATTTTTTATAAATATAATTTAATAGAGTCTACGGAGCTCGGCATGGATCATATTCAATCATTGAAACTAGCGAATCGCATATGAAACTCTCCAAAAACTCTCTACCTTATGCAACAACCCATTCCATACATGGATCCTTGAAGATTTCACATAGCATTATTTGTACGAATCACTCCAATCATTCTAGTATCATGAGAATCTCCAGTTTTCATTTATTTTATATTTTGCAAAATGTGTTTTTTTCGAGGGGCTTCATCTATTTTTTCCTGTCGTTAAAATTAACGGGACGAGACACTGAGAAACATTTCTCCAAATTAAAACTCCTACAACTACACTACAACTTGGCTCTAAACTAATTTCTTCAACTTTGGAATTGTTAAACTCCATCAAATTTTATGAACTAAATTTCGGAACGAAGACTAGAATTTGGAGAATTCAATATACTTTCAAGAGATATAAATTTTATGGAATTCGATATATATTTACTAATTTTAATTAATTTTCTAATAAAATGGGTGCAAAAAATTTCTGAAGGTCATTATGATTGAGTTAAATCAAATTTATGTATCCCCCAGAATACGCTGTAAAAAAATTGAAATTTTTATGGTGCATTACATTGGTCTATCATCTGTAATGGGTAGTTTTAATATTTTTAGTTTATAGCTAATATGTTCAGAAAATTGAATCTGAATGAAACATATTCAAAATCTGTATTTTTTCGTATTGGTTCAATTCAAAACATTCTACTAAATGATATGCATTACTTGGTTTCTTAAATATAACGATAGCAAAGTAGAGTCTGTCTAGATTGTTTCAACACATTTTTTTTAAAAACACCAAATTAACAAAGAATAAACTAGCACTAAACAACATGATTTTTTATGAATCTCTTGATTGTTGAAGAACAAACATGCAAATAATTTCTAGGTTGACATATCGAATGTAATTAAAAAAAATCCAAAAAAAAATAATAGAAAGATAATAAATTTTTTGAAAAGTTTTATTTTTATTGTAAAAGGAAATTCTAAAAAGGAAAATTTTTTTTTGGCTTGCAGAAAGCTGAAGAACTTCTAAAAATAATATTTAAAAAAAAAAAGGTAAAAATGTGTAACCCAACTTCAAATTTTCACCCCAGTGCCTACCAATATTTTACAAGTTTGTATTTCTTCAATCATTGAAGACTTGGGCACCACACACACTAAATCCCTTAGACTATTATTTCTCATAGGAAATGCTACACTGCATGTATGGATATTAGAATATTTCATATCGCATTTTGTTGCATATCTTTCTCATCACCTTTTCCATAAAATTTTCATCAATTTTTGTCTCCTCCCATTCCATAACGAATTTATGGATCTACTCAAGTGAGCCATGTTAAAGGACACACATCCACAACAACATGTAAAGTGATAATTTAAATTTAATTGATGATATGTTAAAAAACAAACTCTTATAAAGCTACTTAAATTGAGGATATGATTAAACATAAAGTAAACACACATTGTGAATATAATAGTTAAATTTATCTACATTTCACTATTTCAAATATCATACATTCACCCAGGTCCAAGATTATGAACTTTAATGATCTTATTCTAGGGAAAATAGAGATTATAGAAATTACCATCAATTTCACAAAGGGAGAGCGTCATGTGGCTACAAGGATCGGTCTATTAGTAGCACGATCATCTATATCATTATTATGTTGCCCTACTTATCCCTGCACTGGTTTCTCATGCTCTAGTAGATCAACTTCTCAACTATCATTCGGGAAAGGATTCTCAAATTTGGGGATTTTAACAATAAAACCTCCATGACAATTTCTTTGGCCTCACCTTGATTAAAAAAAATCTCTTGGATTAAATATTTTTTTGTTGCACTATCAGGGAAAACCCTACATGTGATGTCAGTCGTTAGAGTTGTTGAAGGGTGAGAAATATGGAAGGTTCTGTAGAAAAATTGTATTACCCTAGGAGTCCCCTTGGGGATAAAATTTTAAATACATTTAAGTATTTAAACTTTGGTTTTCTACTTCTTCTTTTGGAAATAATTAATGGAACCTTTGTTTCTCATAGTATTTGGAATCACTAGAATAACACTAAACATTAAGTAGTCTACATGTGTGACTCTTTGCATTTGGCCTTCCCTTTAGTGAAAAGTATCTCCGGTGGCCACCTTTTGTTCTATTTGGAATAAAATCATAAGAAAAAATTGTATGGTTCTCAGCTGAGTGGTTCCTCAAAATAAGGATTAAGATAACTAGATACTTGTATGATTTTCATACTAGAAAATGGAATGATTTTCCAACCTGAAATGTATACTTCAATATTGCCAACCTATATAGGTTAAGAATTGAAAATATTTAGAGATTTACCATGGATAATATCTTAAAATTTTCCTTTAGGGGTCGTAGATTGAAGACGCGACTAGAAAAAGACTTCAATAAGAATAGACCTGCTAATGGATATTGTTGATTGGCCATGAGGATTTTTCTTGATGTAATGACTTTCAAACCATATCATGGAATGTCTAGATAACCCTCAAGGCTGAGTTCAATATTTCCAACCCAAACATGCTAATAATTGAATATATTTAGAGATTTATCCTAGATAATATGTTCTTAAAGATTGGCCTTTACGAGTCATGGGCTTGGTGGGAAGAATGGAGTTGAAGCCAAATAATAGGAATGTTGATGGATACTGTTGGTTAGCCACTAAGCTTGTGCTTTATTTAAGAATAAATAAATATGGAGGGTCATTTCCAAGAAAAAAACTTGGCTGCACAAACTTGAGATTATCTGTAAGCTACCTATTGCCAAAAAAATCATGTTTTGCATGTTTGGTGCCTGGAAGCCTACCTATTGGATATTTTAAATAGTTAGTGGAACCTTAGTATAATTCCCCATGTGGGTATATTAAAATATTAAAATTTTATCTTTGGTACTCTAACTTGGCCAATATAACCTAGGAATGGGCCTTTAGGTTCTGTACCAACTATCTTTTTCCTTCTCCTAGAAGGCTACCCTTTCTGAGATAGAATTTCTTCGGTTGTTTAGTTTAATGCAACATAGCTTCTAATTAGAAGTGTCATTATCTATCATATTAGGGAAACAACAAATTAATCCTTATTTAATAATGGGAAACATTCATTTCAATTCTTTAATTTGGTCTCATAGTTCCCTAATGTGTGCCCAACTACACTTCCAACTCCAGCTCCTCGTGGCTAAATTGGATATGGAGGTAGCACATTTGTGCCAACTTTTATAATTCTATGTTAGGTATCCTTATGCCATGAAGAGGAAATACCCCACTATTTATTCTCCATCATTTTTTCCTATTCCTAAGGATATTCTAAGGGACAGCCTTGATGGAGTGTTATTTGTATTTTCCTCGAATTCCAAGAGTGGAACAAGAAATGGGCCCTAACTAATATTCCCATTTACTCCTGAGTTTGATAAATTCCCTACCATGACTATGGTCATTTCCTAACCCTAACGAGCTATAGACTGTGAGAAAGGAAATGATGGATAGGAGCCTATTCATGTTGATCTTGAGCCATGTTGATGGATGGATACTGTCTATAATGAAAAATATTCTTCTTTTTATGTGAGTACTATTCCAACTTATACTTGATATGATGTTTCATGATGACTATTTGGCATAGATTATTTTTTTGATTAGGGATAGTGTTATAGAATCCTATCGAGGTATAGTATTTTTATTTCCATTTCCAACAATTTTTATGGTTTGTTATTTAATGCTTTGTTGTTGGATTTAGAGAGAAACTTATTACATATTGTGTTACTCTGGTATTTCTCTATCGTTGCAGATAGCCTTGATGTTTTATCATTCACTACTAAAATATGGCAATGAGTTGTGAATTCTAGCATCATTCTTCACTTTGATACAAACATTATTTTCACTAAAAACATTGATACTTCACTAATCAAAAATCTGGCTTCATGGTGCCAGTTTCCTTCTTTAGTCTGGTGTTTTCATTGACATTGCAAATATTCCTATGTTTTTGGGAATATGAAAGTTTAGTTTTTAGTTGCTAGTTTTAGTATCTTTCCTCGCTCACATATTGGAGTTGTAGAGAACTTTGAGGTAATTATTTATGGTTCTTTTTATCTTTTGCATTTTTATCTATATAAAAATTTTGTGAAGGGATTTTGTACCTCATTCATAGACTTATTTTCCCCACTAAATGAATTTATCTAGTTATGGATATCCAATGATAAGAAATTATATTGGTAGGATTGGCTTTTTAAGATCTGGTTTTCATTTTGTGATATATTAATAGTGTTGGAATTCATGGAGCACTGACCATCTCCCATGTCTTCTACAACATTTATCTATACAACTGAGGAGGTTTTTCCCCTGGAAGAAGCCCACTACAAGGAGACCATCCTCTCCTTCCCTCTTGTAGACAGGGTAATCACATCAACAACATTTTTCTCAATGCCGCCCAACTCAATTTGAACCCAAGTCACATTTAATGAAAACCACGTGTTATAGAAGAATCTTGTAGAGCCGAACATTGAGGATTCCCTTAAACAATATCTAACTATTTTTGTGGAGGAATGAGTGGCACCGAAGTATTCATTCTACATATGAAAAAAATCGAAAATAACATTCTCTTTCTGATTGGATGTTTTCCTCTACGAAGGGTGGTATAAATTCTTTGGGGTCTCATTTTCACCCTTAATTGTAAGTGCACAAAAATATTAGACTGATAGACAGGGTGCCATTGATCATATGAGTCTCTGAAATTTTCTGATTCAATTATTGAAACTTATTGCCATTTTATCTTCCAAAAGGTTCAAATATTTTTTTTTGTTGGAATAAATATAAAAGTTATAATAACAAATATGGAATTAGAAATTTTACATAGAGTTTATGTACTGGAAGGAAATCTGATAGTTCAGCCAACGAAGAACTATTTTTTTTAGGTCACCCTTAAATTGTCCTTTTATTGATTGATTCTAGTTTGTTCGAGGTATCAAATGACGTGTATCCTAAAGCCTCGTTGACGAACTAAAATTTTGAACTATCTCACTCAATAACAATGGATTGATTATTTCTATTGTTCCGCAGATTCCAGGATGTTTTCAAACTTGCATGCTTTTGTGGATATGGGTAAGAAATATGTTTATTCAGTAAAGAATATATTAATTTTTAGGTTCGTTGGGTTTACCATGGTAATGATGGTAACATTTAGCAGTATTTTGTTTGTTTGGCTGTGGTTTTGTGGTTCCAACAAGGCATCACCATGTTAATGAGCCAGAGTAAAACGTAGAGGACATATAGCTCTGGATTGTAAGTCAACTAGATTTGATGAAATTTATATACAATATCAATTCAATAATTAATAAAAAAATAGCCTCAGACACCCTAAATCAATTTCAATTTTTATGGCTTTAGAATTGCACTTTTGCTACATCTTTGTGTCTTATTTAGATTTGTCTTGATGTTGCCCTTATGAATTTGGCATGAGATATTTTTTTCATGACAATTTTGTTTTAATCATTATTGGGTAAGTATGTGATCGCTTTTTGAGTTTCTCCATAAAGATTTCCTTGAGAAAGAAAGTATATTGATCATTCAAGCCCATAGAATATTGTACATATTGTTTTTATAAAACCTTTATCTTGCCTTAAATATGAATAGAGAAAATTCCAAGAAAGAAAATAATATTTTTTAATATTTTATTGTTCCTTATATTAGTACTAACAGATTGTGATGTAGTAGTATGTCTAAGGAGAACAATGACATCTGATAAGGACTCTATTGGGTTACTTGTGTCTGTCACTAGAGTCATTGTGTAGTTTATATGTAGCTACATCACACTTCCACCTTATGAACTTGTGACATAGGTGAGTCTTTCCATGTTCATCAAATATATAATAAAATTTAGGTGTGTTAGTGGATAAACTAAGATTCACACTCAAGAATAGGATGAATTAAATTAATATGAATCGAGGTAATTTCATTTTTCAGGTCTCCACTACCAGTCAATTCACCTTCTTTACTTTGTATAAAAATATAAATGTAGCCAAGTTGTACACTATGTGATGCCTAAAAAAATTACTAGTATATATTAAATTGGAGGTAATTTTTCACTTGAGAATTATTCAAACTCACAACATACAAATTTTTTATGGAAAAATTAGAACTAGGAAGTTTCAATTTTTTTATTTTTTTTTCGCAAAACATATTCTTCTCTTTGTTGTGGTATTTAGGAAAAACTAAAAAAAAAATGTAGTTAGTAAAACAAAACCACCCTAAAACTTCCTTTTATTTTTTCAGTAAATATCTATTAGTAGTCTCACTCGTGTCAAATGAAAACTAGAGAAAGAGACACAATGACTGTGTGTTGAAATATTAGTAGAAATTTGATTTTTTAAACAAACTAATTTTGTGATAGTGAGCTTCAGGACTATTCAAATAACTCTGTTGTGAATAAACCCTACGGTTGTGCTCTCAAATATGATGAGTCTTTCTTGTGAGGATGAGATCTCACAAGAAGAAGATTATATTTGAAAAACAAAAAAACAATGGTTTCCGTAAATGGTAGAAAACTTCTAAGAAAATATGAAACAACATAGAAAGTTAGAGCATTCTTCATCTTCATTGGAAAGAAACTGATTGTCTTCAGGATTTCAAAGTGGGGAAACAAGTCCTATATATGGATATTCTCCATGGAAATTAATGTGCATAATTGTGTGCCAAAAATTCATATATTGCGAAAACATTTGCTAAGAATATGTTACATTATTTAAAAATTCTTCATGGAATTCATATCTCAATATCCATTTTGAAATTCTTGGAACATTTAGAGGCAAAATATATTATAATGCCTATTGATTTTATTTCCAAAATGGTTATCTCTAATTTTTATAGTTTCTCAGCAACAAGATGGTTGGTTTAGTGGCTAGAGATGTTAAGTGCTACCATTCCTTGCTCCTCGGCTTTTTCTATGGTTCATCTCCCAAAGGGAAGATTTAAGAAGCACTAGTGAGATGAAAATGGCTTGACCTATTTATAGGTCCAAGTAATAATACTCAACACTCCATCAACAAATCAAATTCATAATTAGTGTGCCAAAACTCTAAGTATCAGAAGATCAGTAATGGTCGCAATTTACAAACTTTGATGGAGATATTATTGATATGGAATGAAAATATTTCTCAATATTTTCTTCTTGGATTTTTTTGCTGATCCGGCTTATGTAGCTTATCATGATCAAGAATTGGGTGTGCTTGTCCATAATGAAAAATGCATGAAAGTTTTTTTTACTCTTTTCCTCACCAACATTCTAATTCTTCTTCTTCTTGGTTATTGTGATATTGGTGTTTAATAAGCATGCCGATATCTTTCACCCTTCAGCTTACTCAGTTCAAAATAAAAAAAATTCGGAACTAATAAATTTCAATTATATCGTGAGTAATTTTGTTTGAGATTTTATCTTTGATGCATGCGCTAGTAAGGAAAAAAATATTGTAGATGTTAAAAAGAGGATACAGTGGATAATTTTAATGGACATAAAATAAATAATATTTTATACCAAATTTGAAAGTTAAAAGACAAGTCAATATGTTTAAGTTAAATTTTCATGTCAAAGATAAATATATTAATTAGAAAAAAGAAAATAAGAAACCAATTAATAAATTAATAACATTTAATAAAAAATAAAAAATAAATACAAAAAACTATATTATTACAAAGTGAATAATGTTTTATACACACTTCAACGTTAAAAAAACATATTTAGTTATATGGAAAAAAAAAATCAATAAATAAAATCGTCCTATTAAAATTTAATTTCTCGCTTTTCTTTTTCGTTGCCAAGTTGGGAGAGAGTTTGATATGCTCTTTCTCTACTCATAATCTCGTATATTCTACTGCAAAATTCAAGATAAAGGTGTGGATCATTGAGTTGGGTTTTAGATTAGGTTGTAAGAGCCATTGTCCATGATGGATATCGGTTTGAAGAATCAAGAGGAAAAGGAAGCCAAGAAGGGTGGTTCTAATAGCATTGGGAAGCCTTATGAATTTCAAATAAAAGGAAAAGAGGGGAGTCCAAATAAGAGTGAGTTTTTTGGAACAAATAATATCGATATGAGGAATCTAGACATGAATATTAGCGAGGTATGGAAAAAATTAGAAGCCAGGAATGCAAAGGAGCAGTGGGAATTTGAACTTAAAAAATAGATATCACGAGCATTATCACCCATGGAAAATTTGGGGCTAGTTATATAGGATTTTATGGTGACAAAGGTGTTGCAAGTATTTTTATTGGTTTTTCTTCCATTCCCTAAGCTCATTTTTTTAATTAAATTTCATCTGTGGGGAATTAATTTTAAATCTAAATAATTCATATAACTATATTATTTTGCTCTAAATATATTTTAATAGAATCTACATACCTTAGCATGGATCATATTCGATCATTGAAGCTAGGGCATCTGACATGAAATTCTCCAGAAACTCTCTGCCTTGTGCAACAGCCCATTCCATATAAGGATCCTTGAAGATTTCACATAGCATTCTTTGTACAAATCACTCCAATCATTGTAGTATCATGGGAATCTTCGGTTTTCGTTTATTTTTGTGAAATGTTTTTTTTTGAGGGGCTGCATCGATTTTTTCCAGTCGTTAAAATTAATGAGACAGGACACTGAGAAAACTTTGGCCAAGTTGAAACGTCTAGAGTTACACAGCGACTTGTCTCTTAACACATTTATTCAACTTTGGAATTGTTAAACTCCATCAAATTTTATGAATTAACTTTCAGAATCAAGACTAGCATTTTTAGAATTCAATCTACTTTCAACAGATATAACTTTTATGGAATTTCATATATTTTTAATAATTTTAATTAATTTTATAATAAAATTGGTGAAAAACATTTTTGAAGGTAATTATGATTTTGTGAAATCAAAATTTTGTATGTCCGAAAATACGCTTCAGAAAACATTGAAAAATTTAGTGTGCATTACATTGGTATGTTGTGAGTAATGGGTAGTTTTTAGATTTTTAGTTAATAGCTAATATGTTGAGAAACATTATGTCAAATGAAACATATTCAAATTTTGAATTTTTTTATATTGGTTTAGTTCAAAAAATTCTTCTAATTATGATATGTATTAGTTGGTTTCTCAAATATAACGATACCGAAGTAGAGTTTGTCTAGATTGTTGCAACACATTTTTTTTTCTCAAAAACGCCAATTTAACAAAGAATAAACTAGGGTTGAACAACATGCTTTTTTATGAATCTCTTGATTGTTGAAGAACACACACGCAAATAATTGCTAACTTGACATATCATATGTGAATAAAAAAATTCCAAAAAATAAGTAATAGAAAGTTAATAAAATTTCTGACAAGTTCTATTTTTATTCTAAAATGAAATTCTAAACAAAAAAACGGGTTTGGCTTGCAGAAAGTTGAATAACTCCTAAAAATGATATTTTTTTCTCAAAAAAAGGAAAAAGGTGTAACCCAACTTCACATTTTCACCCTAGTGCCTACCAATATTTTACAATTTTGTAATTCTTCAATCATTGAAGACTTGGGCACCACACACACGAAATCCCTTTGACTATTCTTTCTCATAGGCAACTCTGCACTCCATGTATGGATACTGGAATATTTCATATGGCATGTTGTTGCAGAACCTACTCATAACCTTTTTCCACAATATTTTCATCATTTTTTTGTCTCCTCCCATGCCATCATGATTTTATGGATCTACTGAAGTGACCCATGTTGAAAGGCACACATCCATAACAACATGTAAAGTGATAATTTAAATTTAATTGAGGATATGTTAACAAATAAATTCATATAAAGATACTTAATTTTAGGGTATGTGTAAACATAAGGTACACACACATTGTGAATTTAATAGTTAAAATTATCTATTATTCATTTTTTCAAATATCATACATTCACCCAAGTCCAATATTATGAAATTTAATGATCGCATTCTAGGGAAAATGAAGATTATAGATATTACCATCAATTTCACAAAGGGATAATTTCATGTGGTTACAGGGATCAATCTATTAGCAACATTATCATTTGTATCATTATTATGTTGCCCTACTTATCCATGGATCGGTTGCTCATGCTCTGGTACATCATCTTCTCAACTATCATTTGGCAAAGGCTTCTTAAATTTGTGGATTTTAACAAGAAAACCTCCATGAGAAGTTATTGGGCGTAACATCGATTAAAAAACAATCTGTTAGAGTAAATATTATTTTGTTGCACTCTCAGAGAAAACCCTACATGTAATGTCAGTCATGAGGGTTGTTGAAGGGTGAGAAAGATGGAAGGTTTTGCTGAAGAATTGTATCACCCCAAGATTCCCCTTTGTCATAAAAGTTTAAATACATTTAAATATTTAAAATTTGGTTTTCTACTCCTACTTTCGAAATAATTAAAGGAACCATTTTTTCTGATAGTATTTGGAATGACTAAAATACCACTAAAAATGAAGTAGTCTAGATGTGTGACTCTTTGCATTTGACCTTCCCTCTAGTGAAAAGTCTTTCTGGTGGTCACCTTTTGTTCTCTTTGAAATAAAATCCCAAGAAAATTCACTATGGTTCTCAGCAAACTGGTTGCTCAAAATAAGGATTAATATAAATACGTACTTGTATGATTCTCATACTAGAAAATGGAAGGATTTTCCAACCTGAAATGTATAATTCAAACTTGCCAACCTATATAGGCTAAGAATTAAAATATTTAGAGATTTTCCATGGATAATATCTTAAGCTTTTTGTTTAGGGGCCGCACATGGGAGATACGACCAGAAAAATGCTTTAACAAAAATAGACCTGCTAATGGATATTATTGATTGGCCATGAGGACTGTTCTTGATGTAATGAATTTCAAACCATATCATGGAATTTATAGCTAACCCTCAAGGCTGAGTTCAATATTTCCAACCCAAACATGCTAAGCATTGAACATATTTAGATATTTATCCTAGATAATATATTCTTGAATATTGGCCTTTACGAGCTGCAGGCCTTGTGGCAAGACTTGAGATGAAGCCAAAGAATAGGCATATTGATAGATATAGTTGGTTAGCCAATCAAATTGTGCTTTATTTAAGAACAAATAAAATATGGAGAGTAATTTCCATGAAAAACAATTGGCTGCACAAAATTGAGGCTATCCGTAAGCTAACCTATTGCCTAAAAAATCATGCTTTTCTTGTTTGGTGCTTGGAAGCCTAACTATTAGATATTTGAAATAGTTAGTGGAAACTTTGTATAAATCCCCATGTGGGTAGATGAAAATATTAAAAACCTATTTTTGGTACTCTAACTTAGCCAAGATAGCCTAGGAATGGCACTTTAACTTATGTACCAACTACCTTTTTCCCTCTCCTAGAAGGCTACCATTTATGAGATAGACTTGCTTGGGCCATTGATTTCAATGCAAAATAGCTTCTAATTAGAAGCGTCATTCTCTATCCTATTTCGGAAACAAGAAATTAATTCTTATTTAAGAATGGAAAACATTAATTTCAATTCTTTAATTTGGTTTCATGGTTCCCTCATATGTGCCCAACTACCCTTCCAACTCAAGCTCCAGGTGGCCAAATTGGAGATGGAGGTGGCAGATTTGTGCTAAATTTTATACTTTTGGGTTAGGTATCCTTATGCCATGAACATGAAATACCCCACTATTTATTCCCCATCACGTTTTTTCTAGTCCTAAAGATATGATAATGGACACCATTGACGGATTGTTATTTGTATTTTCCTCAAATGCCAAGAGTGAAACAAGAAATTGGCCCTCACTAATATTCGTCTTTACTCCTTAGTTTAATGAATTCCCTACCATGACTATGGTCATTTCCGAACCATAACAACCTATAGAGCTTGAGCAAGGAAATGATGGATAGGAGCCTATTTAGGTTGATCTTGAGCCATGTTGATGGATGTATACTGACCATAATGATAAATACTCTTCTTTTTATGTGAGTATTATTCCAAATGGTACTTGATGTGATGTTTCATGCTGACTAGTTGGAATAGATTATTTTTTTCATTGGGGATCAAGTTATAGAATGCTACCGAGCTCTAGTATTGTCATTTCCATTTCTAATGATTTTGATAGTTTGTTATTTAATCCTTTTTTGTTGGATTCACAGATAGCAATTATAACATATTGTGTTACTCTGGTATTTTCTTTCTTGTTGAAGATATTCTTGATGCTTTAGCCTTCACTACTAAAATATGGCAATGAGTTGTGACTTATAGAATCATTCATCACTTTGATACCAACATTATTTTCACTGAAAACATTGATACTTCACTAATCCAAAATATGGCTTCATGCTGCAAGTTTCCTTCCTTATTCTCATGTTTTCATTGACATTGAAGATATTCTTATGCTTTTGGGAATATGAAATTTTATTTTTTATTTGAAATTTTTAGTATCTTTCCTCGCTATGATATTGGATTTGTAGACAACTTTGGCGTAATGCTTTATGAATATTTTTGTATTTTGCATTGATATCTATCTAATTGTTTTGTGATGGGATTTTTTACCTCATTAATAGACTTATTTTCACCACTAAATGAATTTATCTAGTTATAGATATCCAATGATAAGAAATTATATTGGAGGTATTGGCTTTTTAAGATCTCGTTTTGATTTTGTGATATATTAATAGTGTTGGATTTCCTGGAGCACTAACCATGTCACATGAGTTCTAGAACATTTATATATACAACTGAGGATATGGTGACATTGATCATGTGAGCATTTGGAATTTTCTGATTCAATTATTCAAACTTATTGCCATTTTATCTTCCAAAATGTTCAAATACTTTTCTTGGTTGGAATAAATATACAAGTTATAATAAAAAATATGGAATTAGAAATTTTACATAATCTTTATGTACTGAAAGGAAATATGATAGTGCAACCAACGAAGAACTATTTTGGTTAGGTCACCCTCAAATTGTCCTTTTATTGATCAATTCCACTTTGTTAGAGGTATCAAATGATGTGTATCCTAAAGCCTCATCGAAAAACTAATTTTTGAATTGTCTCACTCAATAACAATGGATTGATTATTTCTTTTTTTGGAGATTCCAGGATGCTTTCAAACTTGGATTGTTTTTGTGGGTATGGGTAAGAAATATGTTTATTGAGTAAAGAATTTATTATTTATTAGATTCATTGCAATTACCATGGCAATGATAGTAAAATTTAGCAGTATTGTATTTTTTTGGATGTGGTTTTGTGGTTGAGACAAGGCACCACCATGTTAATGACCCAAAGTCAAACTTACAGGACATAGAGATCTGGATGATAAGTTGACTGGATTTGATGATATTTATATACAATATTCATTCAATAATTAATTAAAAAATAGCCTCAGACACCCTAAATCAATTTCAATTTATATAGCTTTATAATTGCATTTATGCTACATCTTTGTATCTTATTTATATTTCACTTGATGTTTCCCTTACGAATTTAGCATGAGATATTGTTTTCATGACAATTGTGTTTTAATCATAACCAGAGTCATCATTGGGTAAGTATGTGATCACTTTTTGAGTTTCTCCATAAATATTTCCTTGAAAAAGAAAGTATATTGATCATTCAAGCCCATAGACTATTGTACATAGTGTTTTTATAAAACCTTTACCTTGCCTTAGATATGAATAGAGAAAATTCCAAGCAAGAAAATAATATTTTTAATTATTTTATTGTTTCTTGGAGTAGTACTCGTGGATTGTGATGTAGTAGTATGCCTAAGGAGAACAATTATAATAACGATTTTTTCATTTGATGAGGACTCTATTGGGTTACTTGTGTATGTGACTAGAGTTTTTGTGTAGTTTCTATGTAGCTATATCACACGTCCACCTTATGAACTTATCACATAGGCGATTCTTTCCATGTTCATTAAACATATAATAAAATCCAGGTGTTTTAGTGGATCAACTAAAATTAAGACTCCAAAACACGATGAATAAATTAATATGAATTTGGATAATTTCATTGTTCAAGCCTCCACTACAAGTTAATTCACCTTGTTTACTTTGCACAGAAGATAGATGTAGCTAAGTTGTACACTATGTGATGCCTAAAAATATTACTAGTATTTATTAAATAGGAGGTAATTTCTTGCTTGAGAATTAGTTAAACTCACAACATACAAATTTATTACGAAAAAATTAGCACTAGGAAGTTTCAATTTTTATTTTTTATTTTTGGAAGAACATATTATTCTCTCTGTTGTGGGATTCAATAAAACCTAAAAAAAAATGTAGTTAGTAAAAAAAAACTACCCTAGAACTTCCTTTTGTTTTTTCAATAAATATATATTGGTAGTCTCACCCATTTCGAAAGAAATCTAGAGAAAGTTTCACAATGACCGTGTGTTGAAATATTAGTAGAAATTTTGTTTTTTAGACAAAATGGTTTTGTGATAGTGAGTTTCAAGACTATTCAAATAATTTTGTTATGATTAAACCCTAGGGTTGTGCTCTAAAATATTATGAGTCTTTCCTCTGAAGATGGCTTCTCACATGAGGAAGGTTATATTTGAAGAACAAACAACCAATTCTTTCTATAAATGGTAGAAAACTTCTAAGAAAATATGAAACAACATAGAAAGTTAAAGCATTCTTCATCTGCAGTGGAAAGAAATTTATTGTCTTGGGGATTTGAAAGTGAGGAAACAAGTCCTATTCATGGATATTCTCCATGGAAATTGATCAGTGGAATTGAGTGCTAAAAATACATATATTGTGAAAAACAATTCTGAGAATATGTTCCATTATTTAAAAATTGCTTCATAGGGTCCATATTTCAACGCCCATTTTAAAGTTCTTGGAACATTTAGAGGCAAAAAATATTAGAATACTTGTTGATTTTATTTTAAAAATGGTTAGCTCTAATTTTTATAGTTTCTTGGCAACATGAAAGTTGGTTTAGTGGCTAGAGATGTTAAGCGCTGCTATTCCTTTCTCCTCATATTTTTCTATGCTTCAACTCCCAAAGGGAAGATTCAACCTAGACTAGTCGGATGAAATTGCCTTGACATATTTGTAGGTCCATGTAAAAATACTCCAGCAACAAGTCAAATTCATAATCATTTTTCCAAAACTAGAAGTATTGGAATATCAGTGATGGTTGTGATTTACATACTTTGATGGAAATATTATTGATGTAGAATGCAAAAATTTCTCAACATTTTTCTTCTTGGATTTTTGCAGATCCGGCTTATGTAGCTTACCATGATCAAGAATTAGGTGTGCTTGTCCATGATGAAAAGCACATGCAAGTTTTTTTTTACCCTTTTCCTTGCCGACATTCTAATTCTTATTCTTCTTAGTTATTGTGAGATTGATTTTTAATAATCATGGTGGTATCTTTGACCTTTCAGCTTACTCAGTTCAAAATAAAAAATTCTAGACTAATTAATTTCAATTCTATCGTGCATAATTTTCTTTGATATTTTATCTTTGATGCATGAACTGGTATTTCAAACAAACAAAATCATATGGATATTAGATCATGTGAAAACAATTCTTGAAATAACTATTACCTCTAACTCTATATTGTGTCTTTCTTTCGAAATGAGAATATCAATATTATAGTGCCATTAAGATATTTCAATTAACAATGTATGTCCATATTATAAAGCTCTGAAATATATCATGTTTCATAAATATTTTTGGGAGTGGCATTAGACATCCTCTTTGCATTATTTTCCTTTTTCCCCTATAAACTCCCATCTTCATTAGCCTACTATGGTTTCTTACATATTTTGGGCACTGACATTTAGATATGTTGTTTGTATTTGTTCCATATAAACTATCATATCTCCTTGTCCTTAAATAATCTGCATTCAGAAACACATTTTTGTCTTCTTCCTTCTTTTCGTTTTTTCTTAAATAGCCTTTCTGAAGGTTCAACCTTCTCTGAGGTTTATAGTTTGACATTTTTTATTTTGGTTTTGTTCGTATGGAATGAGAATTCAGATCATTTGAGAGACACATTAATCATAGAACCGGCTTTCTATCCCTCTAGGAATATCATCTCTCATTCAAATATTTACTACCATAACGTTCATCCTCAGCTTCTCACTTTATTTCTCTATTCTTAGCATAGGGCCAGTGGGAAATGTTTGTTGATCCTATTTTCATCACATTCTTATACCTTAAGTTCAACTAACAGGGGGTTAGTACTCACGTAGTACTACACTCACTCTCATATCACTCACAAGTTCATATACCTTGATCTAAGAGTACTAACCCCAATCAAGGCTATCATTATCATTACAATTGTATTTTTAATTTGAAATGGGAAGATCACTTCTACGATAGTTATCAACTTGATGTTCACCAAAAATATCAATATGGAAATATTCAATCTCAAATGCAAGGTGAATTTGAGCACAAGATGAGTGGGATTGTTAATAACATCTATCACTATGATGATCGATGGAAACTTGATCAGAAAGAAGACATAAATGATGAAAGCTAGTTTTAATTAGATTTTGATTTGACTTCCTAGTTTTTGTGGTTAAACAACTATGTTATAGTTTTTTTTTTGTTGCTAGTCAACTGTTGTTTAAAAATTATTTTAATGGATTTTTTAAACATTTCTAAAAATTTGTGACACCGAAGTCTCATTTAATAAGGTTTTATGGGTGTTTGAAACCTCCCAAGTAACACAATATTTTGATTTTTTTTTTTTTTTTGTTAATTCTATTTCTCATCTTTAAAAATGATATATTTACATTGTTTGGTTGTTATGTGTAGTATATTATGTTGGAGACAAGCTCCTCACATGTTCCACCTGGGTTTGGTAATGGTTCCGGTGTACCAACTAGTCTTGGCCCACACCAATCTTTTGATCCTTATGAGTAAGTTCCAAATGGAACTAATTACAGAAATCCCAATGTCAAATGGACTCCAAGGATGCAAGGGAATGTTAAACCTCCTAATTCTACAAAAATTGAAGCCTATCGAAGGCAACATGAGGCTTCAACCCAGGTATCCTTTTCATTTATAAGATTCTTTCACAACTCTGAAACTTGTTCATGTTTCAAGATATTTCTTTTCTACACCTATTTGGGTGGTAGATTTGACTAATTTTATAAAATATAATACATGATTTTTTTCTTGTGATAATTTGCAATGTTTTGGGTAAGATTTGGATATTTTCTTAAAGCATTTATCACTGCTTGAGTATGTTTTTCACATTCAGTTTTCAAATTCTATTCCAGATTTTCTAAAATTATTGTCGATGTACTAATAGTGGGAATGTAAAACATATTGTTAGAGGAGGGTTTGTCACTTTGTATGGTATTGTGCCATTTCTATATGGATTTTTATTGTAAAAATTTATCATTTGAATTTATATAAATCGGTAGGTTTTACTCAAGGTGATAATTCTCCTACTCCTTTTATGACATTTAACAAAATTATATTTCCATCAGAGATTTTTCAAGAGGTAAGATTGTCTACTTTCTCATTCTTTCGATTGCGTCTGAGAAATTTGTAGGTTAATTGTGTCTCTTCTATCCTATACCTAAGAGTATTGTTTACCTTGGTTTTTGGAATTATTATTATAATATTTGTTTTTATGTGATTGGCATCCTAGTTACTTGTTAACTAGGATAACACGTTACAATCCATGATGTTTTTAGTGCCAAAATCACTTGTTGGTTATCCTATGTACTTGTTGCAGGTACGATATTTTCTCCAGAGAGGATAATATGCTATAGGTTGAACTACTATACAAGAGAAACACTACTTCCTTCTCTCCTGCTTGGCCTGCATGTAGTTGAGGCTTGTTCGCTAGAGGATCACTATCTGAGGGTGGCTTTCAAATCACAGGAAGGGTTCATGATTGGCCATGCTTTTGGGCTAGCCATATATCTTGTGAAGAAAGTTGATCTGCGGTAACAATCTTGAGAGGCTTAGACAGATGCATTCACGAGAACCCAGAAATTGTTTTAGGAAATTCCACCCATATTGTATTTTATTAAAAGAATTAATTATTTTAAATGGACCATAAGGCTAAACTTAGGAAAATTAAATAATTAAAGCAATTAATTAATAGAATATGGGTGTGAATGTTCTAGAAAAATTGGATCAAGTCAAAATTTAATCTTAGTCGTTGATTAAATATTTAATCTCGGTCGTTGAATTTTCAACAATAAGATTATACGAAGGCCTTGAAGGGTCATTTGGAAAACACATAGTAAGGATCAAGTGATCAAATTTTTGAAGTGAGCAGTGCTGAGAGGAAATATTCATCAAGAGGTTCTTTGCAATCAGGGGTAGGGATGATATCCGAAGAGAAATATTTCTCGGTCAGAGAATCATCAGTAGAGAAGGCATAGGGAGACACAGCAGAGCCAGCAGAGAGCAAGAGAGGCTAATTCAGATCCACTCAGAGGCCAAGAGGAAACTAGAAATCTTCTGAAGGAATTGATTCTTGAAGCCGGAAGTCAGGGCCTGAGACTGGGAGGTATAAATCAAAGTTCTTGGGAAACAAATCGATCCACAGAAGCGGTGACGTTGTACCTAGTAGGATTGACATTGGGACTTCATAGAGGAAGAGTAGAAGTTGTCAGGGGAAATTCATTCAATGGTTAGATCATATGGGATTTCCTATGATAGTCTGAGCTAACCTCACTAATCTCTCTATTAGTGATATTCTCTGTAACTAGAGTTCTAAAAAAGGCATCTAAATATTGTATTTATAAATTACTACTATATAGTAATAAAACCCTCAATTGTTGCACCATTTTTTCCGCATTTGGTTTTTCCAAGGATATTAGTCCAAAAATAATTGTGTTAGATGTGTCTACGATTCACTCTTGTTCTGTTTTCTTTCCATTCTTGTATTTTTCCATAGTTTATTTTTTTAAGGTTGTAGTGTGTTTAATTCCATGTTTCCATAGCAATAAATTGGATAATTAATTTATTAGTTAGAAGAGTTAATATTAGTTTCTACAATAGGATTCGAGATTTAAGGAATTTTCACATGGTATCATAGCTTTTAAATATGATTGCAGGGGGGACATAAAAACATGTATGTAGATACAACATTGGTAAAGCAAAAAATAAAGAGTTGTGTAAGCATGAGATCAATATCCTAGATGATTGCAGAATCCAAGCTAGAATGGCTAGTTTATGCAAGGAAATATCTCTTTGATTCAGCCAAAAGATAGGTTGGATTTTCAAGATTAGATTTTGTCTAAGGCGGAGGGAGTAGTGCAGCAGATCACTGCAGATTAAAAGTTGAAGGGACACTGTTTCCTATGGAGTAGTGATTGTGGATTCATAAGTGTCAGGAAGAGTAGCTAGATATACTTTGAGGGAATTTTCTTCCTCAATGAATTCCTAGCTAGGGACTTATAATTTTTGAGACCCTAAAAGTAGTATTAGGTAGTAGATCTACCATCTCCATCATGGGGTGCATAAGCCAAGATCCAACAACTCAGAGGAGAGAGAGGGAGTTATTTCGATATATTTTTTCAATCAGCAGAGATGGGAGTAATCGAGATGAGAGATCAAGACAGGCTAGAGGGAGCCTTCAACTATGTGACCTGGTCGGAAAGGATCAAATTTCAACTGGATGAGCATGATCTCAAACTTTTCATCGAAGGTGTGGTGGTTGTCCAAGTAGATGCAGATCCTCTGAAGAAATACAAGAAGAATATGGTGAAGTAAAAGAACCTAATCCTAGACAGCATTAGGGATCATGTCTTGTGTCACATAGCTACTAAAGCAACAACTAGAGGAATGTGGAAGAACTTGGAAAAGTTATATCAAGGATCTTCGGAGCAGTGGAAGATGTATCTCGAGTAAAATATGCATACTAATATGATGAATAAAGATGAGCGCATTGATTCACTCCTGTCAAGACTTTATGAGAATCGCGATCAAGTGGAATCTGTGGGATCAATTCCTCAATCCACAGAGATGGTCATCTTGGCCCTCAACTTAGTGTACAAAGACTATCAAGTCTCTATCCAAATAATGTTGGGCAAAGAGAATTTTCTGGACTGGGATTCAATGTGGGCTTCTCTTCAGCAAGAAGAGATGAGGAGGGACTTACTCGAGTGTCAACTTGAGGGTAGTAGCAGTAGTGGGAGGAAGAAAAAGGAGGAGGAGGATAATGTGGCCCTTGCATCAAAGGGGAAACCGGACTAGTTCAAGAGGAAGAAGGACCTTTCCAAGATCCAATGCTTCCAGTGTGCAAAGATGGGTCATTGTGCCACATGGTGTCCTCTCAATAAGAGAGACAAAGATGAGAAACATGATCCTTAAGAAACACTTGCCAATGTCGATCAGGAAGATTTAACCATAATAGCCCATATATCTCTAGGAGAGAGGAGGGGTGATTTTGAGTTGTAGACCCAAATATCTACAAGATGGGAAGGACCCTTGAGGATTCCAACTCTATGATCAATAAATTTCTATGGGATCCCAAATCAGATGCAACAGGATGGATGAGTGTCAGTTCATGCAGAGGAGTGTAGAAGTGACAATGTAGTAGTTATAAGCATCAGAATTTGAGCAGCATAAAGCTGAGTTGGCAGCAATGCAGTGAGGCACATCGTAGAGTCAGCAACAATGCGACAGCTTCAAAGGTTAGCATGGAGGCTAGAAGTTGTCAAATATTCAATACCAAGATGCATCATCTTGAACACTTGTTTAGTTTTGGATTTTTTTCAGTTGTCATAAGAAACAGTATTGCAGTGCATTAGCAGTTCGCAATGGCAGGGTCAATAGAAGCTGGAATGCAAAATTTGAGAGGGAGTTGCACTACGGATGCAGTGTTGAGAATGGTTATGTCACCAACAGTACATATGCAACGTTTTTGTAGATTTGGTGGGAAGCAGTGTCAGACATATGCATGGCAAAGGGAGATGTTGCATAATCAAAGCCATACGGAACAGGGGATATTGCAAGAGCATATTCCTCCCTAAGAGGGAGGTTTGATTTATGGTAGCATCAGATGTGCTATAAGTCTCAAAATTTGTAGGAAGGCTTAGACAGATGCATACCAAAGAACCCAGAAATCATTTTTAGAAATTAAACTGGTATTGTATTTTATTAAAATAGTTAATTATTTTAAATGGACTCTAAGTCTAATATTATAAAAACATAATAATTAAAGTGAATTAATAGAATATGGGTGTGATTTTTCTACAAAAATTAGATCAAGTCAAAAGTTAATCTTAGACATTGATTAGAGAGTTAATCTCGTTCATTGAAGTTTCAACGAAAACACTATAATAAGGGCTTGAAGGGTCATTTGGGAAGCACAAAGTAAGGATCAAGAGATCAAATTTTTAAGTGAGAAGTGCTCAGAGGACATACCTTTCAAGAGATTCTTTGCAGATATGGGCAAGGATAGTATACTAAGAGAAATATTTCTCGGTAGGAGAACCATAGAAGAGAAATCAGAGAGGGACCCAACAGAGCCAGCGCAGAGGCATAGAGGCTGACACAAATCCACACAAGGCTACGCATAGGTTGTGTAAAGGCTAAGATGAAACCAAACATTTGATGAAGGAATCTATTCTAGAAGCCAGAAGTTTGGGTGTGAGACCAGGAGGTAGAAAAATATGTTCATGCGCAGCAAATTGATTCACACATGGGGTGAAGTTGTACCAAGGAGGTTTGATGGTGGGATTGCGTAGAGCCAACATAGAGAATGTTAGAGGAAAATCATTCAATGGCAGGATCAGCCAGTATTTCCGATGATAGTGTGAGGTAACCTCACTAATCTCTCCATCATCGATATTCTCTATTACTGGATTTCCAGAAAAGGAATTCAGAGATTGTATTAAAAAATTACTGCTGCATAATAATAAAACCCTCAGTTGTTGCACTGGTGTTCCTGCATTGGGATTTTCTAGGGATACTATTCCAAAAATAGGTGTGTTAGATGTGTCTATGATTTACTCTTGTTCAGATTTATTTCTACACTTGCATTTTTCGGATTTTGTTTAGTCCAGATTGCAGGGTGTTTAATTCCATGTTGCCATAACAATAAACTCAAAATTTAATTTATTAGTTATAATAATTAATATGAGTTGCTATAATAGGATTCGAGATTTAAGGAATTATCATAAATAATTCCCATGGTTTTGTCACGGGTTTCTTCAACAAGCAATCATGCACGATGGAAACGCTTCTTCTTTGTTACTAGTATGTCCAGTTTTGTGAATTTTTTGGATAAACTGATTGATGCGATTTCATTTAAAGTATAAAGGTTAATTTTTTATACAAACTTTATGATATTGTTTCAAATGTTGGATTTTTGAGCTACAAAATGAAATATTCTCCTCTTTGACTCCAATACAGGAACAATCATGGCCTATTAATTTGGAAAATGAGGACATGGTAGCCATTGCCAAAAAAAGTTATGGGGATGCATTAGGTTATCTTTTACTTGCATGTATTCATCTTCAATGCCATTGTAACAAAATTCAGATGGGACACAATACTTGTTTTGGCACCAATGTGAGAGCTTGAAACTCAAATACAATAGGTAGTGATGCCATTATGATGCCACCCAAAATGCTGGAAAGAATTTCAGACTGTTTGCATTCAATCATTTATACATATTTACCTTCCTTAACATTCCACTTTGCACTTTTTCACTTCAATACATTCAAAATGGGTTTTTTCACATCTCACACAAATATGATTTTTCATGCATTCCAAATACAACCATGTGGCCACAACTTTGTTCCTTCTTCACAATGTCTTTATCTTGAAGACCACCTTATGGACACATCGTGAATTCCATGTCTTCATACAAACCAATGTATTCGATTTTGAAATAAGGATATAAAATATTAATTCACCCTACCTAGAGAAATCCTTATATATAGAGGTAATTCCCATATCATACACATTTCCAAAAAGAAATTATGACCTCTCATTTGGAACTCAATGCAACCCTTGCACAATTCAGAGATAATGAGGTTCTAAGTCTTTGCAAATATTTTTTATTTCATAATTAGAACAACAATTGGAGCTATAAAAACCATAAGCTAAAATGTCCAGTGACAGCATAAGACACCACACTTTCCATAAAATCAATTTAATATTGGAATTGAAAAAATCCAACACATTCCCATATATATTTTTCAATGGATCTCAACCCATTGAATGCATTTTAAACATCAATCAACTTCCTAACATTAAATTACATTCAAGACGATTTTCCCTCCAACACACATCTATTGGATTATCGCTTTTTGCATATCCATTGCTATGATAAAAAACATCAGAAGAAAAATCTCTTCAATTCTCAAACCACAACTTATCCAACATAGTTCATAGGGAAATTATACTGCATGACATTCAAGTTCAATACTTAAAACTTTATCGCATATATCACAAATTAATTTTTCTATCTCAGTAAATCTCACATTTCCAAGACTCATATGTCTAATTAGAACATTGGGAATCCTTTGAATGTTTTCCTCTCGACCTTCTAATATAGAGGTTTCACTTTCAGTATGCTAGAATTTAATCTCATAATTCCTAGCTATGAAATCATGCCCTTCTCCACATTAAGTATTCGCTTTAGGCTCTTATTCCCATTTCATGTACACAGAGATTTCAGCTTATTCACAATTGTTATGAGATTCACCTAATAGATTTCACTACCTTTTTCATTGTGATGTGAACACCATCAATTTATGAGTTCTACTCTCATTATACCAGGGTAATTCTATACAGAAAATCCCCTTCTTGAATTCCCAAATTAATTCGTCTGCTATCTCTATTTGTAATAAAGGTTCCTCATGCCTACAGCTTACTATTTTTCTTGTTGTATTCCTAACTATGAACTCAATATGGGGATCATAACACATTTCTAATTTACTATAATTCCTATAGATGAATATATTGACAAACTAAATTCAGATCCTTATACAAAAGGCCAACATTTTTTAAGATAGAAAACAACTTAGATGTTAGAAATGAATGGCTTATTTATTTGTGTGATCATTAGCAATCATGATTTCTTGGTTGGTGGTTTTTGCATATTTTTCTAACTCTTCTCTCCCTATTATGTGGGGGGTTATTATGGCCCTCTTGGATCTCAATAATCTTGTTTATTAGGGATTTGTTCAACTCCTCAATAGCTCAATTTATCCTTTGTTGCAACTATCATATTTTTCTACTACTCACCTTGTGAATGGAGGCTGATGTTATGCATGATTTCAACTTCCCTCACCTTCTCCTTCAGGTACCCCATTGACCTAGATAACATTCTAGTATTTTCCTCCTATTTTATGTTCTTATATTTTCATTATGATAGGTGAGATTGAACCCACCCAACTTGTCTATTTGTAGTTGAGAAATTGGGGCATTTTTTTCTCATTATAGGGTACTTGGGAGACTCCAAGATAGTCTTGAGTATGATAACATTCAAGGATGTTTCTATTGACCTTTCTACCTCTGTGATTTTTTTTCTTCGGAATCTCAGGAATATCACCAAAGGATATGAAGTGATTTCCTTCTTTCCCATGACTATCTATCTTATCTTTTTGAGTTTGTTCCTTTTTCTTTAGGGCATGTATTGAACATATGTTTGGTATGTTTCCTATGAATAGGAAATATTCCCAACATGTCAGAAGTGTATCCTCATGCATTGGTGTCCAACACTAGGATACAAGACACGGGGCATGTTTGGAGGTGTCGTATTACCTACTCACTCGATGAAACGCACAAATTTATTTTTCAAAACAAATTTGTACTCCTTTTAGCTTGAATTCTCCTTGATAAAGGTAATTTATTGCTTCAATGGAAACCATAATGCTGGTGGAGATGGTTTTGACCCTGTCAAGTGGTTTTGAGGCTGATGTCAATAAGGATGTTGTCCAATTCTATTTTTCAAAAGCTTCTAATGATAACACATGGAATTGGAAGTATTTTTTTTCTCATGGCATTCTTTAGGGAACCTAACTTCAAAATTTCAAATATTTTATCTCATAACCACTAATATTTAGAATACATACATTATTTACTTTGTGTAATGGGGCGAATGACAAGTAGTTTTTCACTTTGAATGACTTCAATGCTTAAGTGGTCGTGGTTATCCTTCTCCGTTTCTTCAATTCCTATTAAGAAATTTTGATTACACTCTTGATAGGTTGTAGAATATTTCTTCATGGGATCCTTCCATGTAGGTTTCCCATAAATCCAAATATTCATCAATGAGGGGGAATGATATATTGATATGCAATGGATCTCTTTTTTCCACTAGGATTTTATGGTTTAATGGAAAAACATAAAATGGTTGCAACTCTTTCAGAATTTCTTATAATATTGGTGATGAACCCAAATTAGAAATTGCATTAATTCTTTGCTTCAAGTGGCATTGGCGTGAGCTTAATTTTGTTGAGAAGTAGAGAAAAAATCAAGCCATGATAAAAGTTTCCAATTTTGATTGACAGAACTTGTAGAATTAGAAATTTGAATTTTTAAGGGTATATCTTCCTCAATATTACTTAAAATTTTTGTTATTACCCAAATATGAAAATGAAATCAAAACTTTTCTTTGGATGACACTGGTGTGATTGAAATCAAGATCCTAAACAAAAAGAAAGACTAAAGTCGTGCTGCGATATAATAATCAATTGATCTCATTTTTTTACTATGGTTTTGAGGTTGCAACTTAAAATGATTGTAACTTCCTCAATATGGCTCATAATTACACTTATAACGCATTTTAGAAATGGTGACATAGCTCAATTTTTGATGGAATTTGGTGCGACAAAAATATGCCTTCTGGGAAAGGATAAATTCCACCACAAGGTAATCTGCAAAAAAGAAAAAAAGGAAAAAAAAAATTATTTCACATGAACCAAATTGTTTCTTTGATACTACTTGTTATGATCAATAGTGCATATTAATAAAAACAATATAACGAACACACAATTGGATATTAGATGTTTTCTATTATCCACATGGATCAAGTGAGGGAATGTTATCGCAACCACTTCAAAGGGGATGACCTCCATTATGAGTGCAAAAGCATGATAGATAAACATTCCTTGATTACATGAGGAGTAATACATCCCTAGTTACAACCACTATAGCCATAATTTTATTAATCCACCATTAGTGGACCTTAAATATTGAACATAGTTATTTTTACTTATTGACCATCACAATAGGATTTTATTAATCTCTAGGCCAATTTAAATTAATTAAACACAATACATCTATAAACTTAACTCTAGTTAACATTTAGGCCATTATTACATTACTCAAGAGGGTAATGATGATAATTGAGACTTTCTTTAGTGTTTGAGTGAAGTTGATACATGGGATTTTGGGAACTATAGTAGATATTGTGTTGGACATTGTAGTTGTGGATTATCTGCCTTCATTCAACTTACCAATATTATAATATGGAAATTTAGGTCATCATAATGACATGGTAAGGATGGTATTAGAGTGTGGCTCTTTGTGGGCTTTCTCATTGAATTTTAATTTGTGCAGTTACTTGAAGTTTAATGTGGCCAACTAACTGGTCTTGTGCTTACCTAATACGTTACTTTTATTTTTTGCGGAATATTTTCTAGGCCTTTGTCATTAGTGATCTCTCTGATTATGTGACCTTATTTTCCCTCTTTATTCAGAAGTTAATGTGACAATTGGGTTGATTTCATCTATCCACCCTGATTTCTTCCCTTTGCTTCTATTTCTCTATCGATCTTATTCTAGCATCCTTGGACTACTATTGGCATGAAGGAAGCATCCATCTAATTCTTTATATGTTGTTTCTTATTTATTTTAACAAGGATATGTGATTCTTTCGCTTCACTACCTTGAAATGACATTATTATTTTTTTACTATACCTGAATTTCATTGATAATAACTTGGGTTTATATATTGATTTTAAGACAAAATTGAAATCACAGTAAACATATGAATATCCCATTAAGTATGACCTAAATATGTTTGAAAGAATCTCAGCTTTATCCCAAGAATGTGGTAGAGTAATTTATGAAGTGTGAAGTTTTATTAGAGTCATTATTCATTCCTTTTTCTTTTTAGAAAAGTTGTTTTCTCTTGGTTTTATGTGACTTTTAATTTATCATGTGTAGCATCTTGATAAATGGGAAAGAATAATGTATGGAATTTATCTTTAAAAATATTATGTTGAATGAAAGGATACAAGATTTAATCATGCTATAGTCTACTTTGGTAAAGGCAAAGGAACATGTTAAAAAGCTTCCTAAGAATACATCATACAAAAAGTTTGAACAAAATTAATATATGGATTTTGTTTTGCAGAAGTGTTATTTTTTCTATGCAAGATATCACAACAAGAAAAATATTTATATTGTAGGAATTGTCTGAGGACCTCATTAAGGCTGATTTTTCTAATGTCCTACTTGATTGATACCTTCTCATGACATGAAGGCTTTAAATATCAATTAACATTTTCCTTAAATAAATCAGATTCAAAATTTGTATATATAAAGATAAAAAAAATGGAAATGCATTCGTTTGATTGCTAATTGACTATAGTGTGGGTAGGTTACAGGAAATGGGATTGGAAAAAGGAAGGGGAGACAATGCAAAACATGTTTTTGATATGATTCATTTTTTGTTCAAGATCCTTTAGGCACTTGAGCCATCGACTTTCGAAATGTTTCTAGTATGGATTCCTATGGTTTTTAATGTTGTGATTCTTTCACCTCGTGGTTTGTTTAGGAAAGAAAATGATTTAGGAATGCTAGACAAGGCACTGGTGGATATGTAAAAAAAAAATACAATTGCAGTGTTCATTCACGATATCCTCTATTTATTGTTTTATTTTATTTTGAAAATTTATTTTGATTTTGGTTTGTATTTTAACTATTAATTTCAAAATACATGGTATCTTGTCCATTTTCAAATAATCCAAATTTTGAAGATTATTTTAGTATTAGACGATATTAATTGAAATCCTTTTAGTTGTTTTGTGTTAAAATATTTTCATGAATGTAAAAAAAAAAATTACTTTCGTGTTGTTATTTGAGAACAAGTTGCCTATATACTTTACCAAGTTAATGCATTATAGAATGAAATGTTGTTGCGAATAAAATGACAAGGATTAGACATCACACCTAATATTATTTGTTTTATCAACATTAGGGGAATTTTGAGGTCTAAATTGGGCCTCCTAAGAAAAATTTACAAAAAAAATAAATCTTACAAGAACCAATAGGATTCAAGATGATGATGTCAACCATGGGGGAAAATTCACCATTTTTTAAGTAAAAGGGTAAAAAAATTAAAAAATAATAAAATATTAAAACTGCTTTTTCAACTCATATTTTCAACTTATCTCCCAAAGTTTTTACTCAAATTTCGAGCGGGAGTACTCGTTGGATGAAAAATTTAATTCCTCATCCAAGGAGCACTCATGGTGCATACTTTCAATGGACATTACTACATGAAAAATGTGATTGGAATCATGTGTTTAATGTATTTCTCATTTTTCATGTAGCAGGATCCATCGAAAGTATGCAACATGGGTACTCCTTGGATAAGGAATTAAATTTGCATCCAACGAGTACTCTCGCTTGAAATTTGAGTAAACAATTTGTGAGATAAGTTGAAATAAGAGTTGAAAAAGTAGTTTTTCCCTTTTTCCCTATAAATTTTGATGATGTAATGAAATATTATTTTATTATTTCCACTATTATTTTATAATTTCCTTAGGAGCCCCGTTTTAGACCTCAAAATTCCCCTAATGGTTATCTACAACCTGAGCTTTTTAGCATGTAGCTTAGTCAGCATGATTGTGCCTAAGCTTTCTCTGAAGGTTGAATACTAAGTTACTAAGAAGTTCTTTCCTATGGTAAATTTTTATTTGTCTTGTTTATATATATATTGGAAAAAATTAATATATGGATTTTTATTTTGGATACGTGTTATTTTTTCTACCCAATATATCACAACAACAAAAATATTGATATTGTAGGAATTATTTGAGGACCTCATTAAGGCCGATTTTTTTGATGTCCTACTTGATTGATACCTTCTCATGACATGAAGGCTTTAAATATGAATTAATATGTTCCTCAAACAAAATAGATTCAACATTTATACATATAAAAGATATAAAAAAATGCCAATACATTCGTTTGATTTTTAATTGACTCTAGTGGGGGTAGGTTACAGGAAATTTGATTGGAAAAAGGATGGGGAGACAATGCAAAGCATGTTTTTGGATATCATTCATTTGTTGTTTCAGATACTTCAGGCACATGAGCCATCAACTTTGGAAATTTTTCTAGTAGGGATTCCTATGTTTTCTAATGTTGCGATTCTTTCACCTCATGGGTATTTTGGGGAGGAAAATGTTTTAGGAATGCTAGATAAGACATTGGTGGATAGGTAAACATTTTTTTGATAATTGCAACATTTATTCCATGATATCCTTTCTTTATTGTTTTATTGTATTTTGAATTTTTATTTTGATTTTTGTTTGTATTTTAACTATGAAATTTTAAATACTGGGTATCATGTCCATTAAAAAAAAAATCCAAATTTTAAAGATGATTTTAGTATTACACGATATTAATTGAAATCATTTAAGTTGTTTTTTGTTAAAATATTTTCAAAAATATTTAAAAACTTTATTTTCATGTTGTTATTTGAGCACAGGTTGTCTATATACTTGAAAAATTTAATGTGTTAGAGAATGAAATTTTATTAAGAATAAAATGACAAGGATTAGACATCACACCTAAGATTATTTGTCTTATCAAGTTATCTACCATCTGAGATATTTAACATGTAACTTAGCTGGCATGTTTGTGCCTAAGCTTTCTCTGAAGGTTGAATACCAAGTTACTAAAGTTTTCTTTACTATGGTGACATTTTATTTGTTTTGTTTATTCAAGTCATTTGGCCACATAGTGTCCATTATTTCCTAAATCAAGAAAAAATGTTCGATTTTCTTTGTTTATGAGAGAAAATGGAATTGACATTGTTGATGTTGAAGTATATGTCATATAGATATTTTATAGTCCAAATTAGTTTACATTCAACTATTCTTCATATTTCATGTGTTATACTTTTCATTGTATCTTCTTTCGTTTTTAGGAGAGGAACTCAGTATTGATGGTAAGAAGTAGGAATTGAAGAAAGAGGAGAATAATTAAACTAGAGTGGACAATGCAAAAAGAGAGAGAGAGAGAAGAGAATTGGTCTATTGATAACCTTAGAGTCAATATCATTCCTAATACACACACATAGATACTAATGTTCAAGTATTTAGAGTTGGTGAATTCACTTGCAATACCTTGGCAAGACAGTGCTACTGTTTTGAAGTGATAAAACAATATTTAATGTGGAAATTGTAGTCCAACCAATTTCAAGTTTGAAACTCATATTGAAATACTTGACATTATATATAATAAAATTTACGTGGTTGAAATTATTTATATTTTCACTTGATATTATTTAGTATTGTAATTAACATATGTAACTTTACGTTTATAACATTTGTTTTAATTTAGTCACAAAATCATACTAATTAATTTATCTTGATTAATAATGAACACAAAATAAATCTAAAAATATTAAATTAGTATTTTATATTCATTAACGATGAAAACAAATAAAATGAATATATGACTAAATTAGTTTCTTATAATTATTATTAATGGAATTAAATGAAATTAATAGAAACTATTAAATCAATAATTTATATAATGAATATGAAACTACCAAAAAAGGTAAATGACTATTGCAAATGATAGATTTATGATTAAAGATGAAAATTAAATTTTACATATATACGACTATTAGTAGATAATTTTCAACATTTTGTAACACAATTGAAATTTAGAAATATTTCTTTGGTCATTAATTGGTTTCAAATGATGACTAAAATTTTAATATATATGACTATTAGTAACTCATTTATAGTATATTATTACACGACCAACATTTTATTCATATATCTTTCGTCAGTAATTGGTTTTATCGGGTAATTATATATTAATATATTTTGTTGTATATTTGGTCATTAATTGCGGAAATTAATTACCAAATATACTAGTAGATGATAAAATTAAGAGAACCAATTAATGAATAAGATAAAAATAACTAAAAGTTGGTATTCTTATAAGATATTGTAAATTAGCTACTATTGGTCATCGATTGAAAAATGGTCATTTATATGCAAATTATAGTCATTTTTTTAGTAACTAATTAACCATTTTGTACTACTATATTAATGATTTTGACTTGATAACACGTAAAGATTGAATATCTTAGAAAGAAATATTTTCATTCTCTCACTTTATTTATTTAATGAGAAAGTCATAATCTTTTTTACTTGTATAAATTTATTTTTCAAATAAATCATAATGGTAGATATGCTAATGATAGTGTTTGCGAGAAATAATCATGGCATACATGAAGAATGGATTGATAGTCCAAATTAATCCCTTTTGAAATAATCGAGAGGTGTATTATAACTAATACTATGGCAGTAAATTAAGTCATTATGTTTAACTATTTGTTACATGGAGAGTGATTTTCAAACATATCTTTGAAGGGGTAACTTACTGTAGGAAACATCCTTGCCATGAAGAAATTAGGTAATATGTATTAGAAACATGACATGTAATGGCCTCTAGTGAAAAATTTAATGAAACAAACATTTTTTTGTTTTTCCCTTTGCGGTTTCCAGAGTATATAGGTGTCCACTTATGTGTTTGCCTAGTTTGTTATCTTGATTAATATTATACCTTGTATCAGGTTGAAAATTACACATTCAATGTGTTATTAACAAGGCTAAGTAATTGAACAATTCAATCATCCAAAATAAAATAAAATACATTACGATAACAAGTTAAATTTAATGATTATTCCTTTTCACACGTACCTATTCCATGTTTATGATTATTTGTATAAGTAATTCATGGGATGTTATATGTTGGTAAAACTTGATTAAAAAAATATTTTTGTGTATTTTGCATGAGTTCTAGCAAGATATGTCACAAGTGGTTTCATAGAAAAGGTTGAAGCACTGGAAACTCATGGGGTTTGGTAAGAACACGAAGGGGTAGATGTATGTTTTTATTGGATAAATTTTAAGTATAATACTAACAAAATTACATGAAAATGTATGCAGTTAATATTGAATGCATAATAATGCTAATGATTTCTTTGATGAATTATGGTATTGATGGCATCTAAGTCGTTATGATTGGTAAAGTAAGTTATAAATTATGTTTTATTGATTATAACTATATTATGAATAATTTTGAATGCTCCCATAGTGAATAACGACAACGTACATTGACTACTAGCCTTTATATGCATACTATTATAAAAATAATATGCTTAGGGTTTTTGGAAAGGAATGAATACATGCATTTCTTTGTTAATAATGAAAATAGTGTGATAGTGAGATATTGTAGGAAGGAATGGGTTTTCCTTGAAATTTCGGATACCATAATGCAATGTTTAAAGAAGCATTAATGGACCATCTTAAAATTTGAGAATAAGCACAATCAAGTTGTAGATCTTGTGGAGTAAAGAAACGTTTAGCTGTAATGTCTAATTGTTGATTTTATTTTTTTTTTAATAAACTTGAATATCAATTTTAATTTATGGTAATCAGTGAGATGCTTTATTTACTAAATTTTTCTATCCTTGTGTCAATAAGCATCACATGATACCATATTTTATTTAAAAAAATAATGGAAGCATTCTTGGTAAATTAAATGCTAATAGACTGTATGTAATATGTCAACAAACTATTTGACTTATCCCTAAATGTATATTTCAATAATTCTATTGGGATATGAATCATTCATTTTTTGATTGAATATTATAGTTAAATTTGTAAACTATGTGATAGTGGTAGTTCATACTCATATTATTTTCTCAATGGGGGGATTATGTTTCTTAGTTTGTTTCTAACATCTAAATTGTTATAGTAATTTATTATCGACACTCACTTACTAATGGTAAAGTAGTTTTCTTGTATGATTAAAGATTTGTGTGGGCCTTTATGAATAATAAGATATAATGCAAGAAACTATGATGGCTAAAAAACGGAATATTTGTTTAGCCATGCATAAGAATGATTGTAAATTCTTGAATGTTTTAAAATAACTTAGATCATGACAATATTAAAACCTTACAAGTGACTAGTTTAACATTAATTCATTTTCATGTCAATAATAAAAACAAAAGGGAAAAATGGTGTGTCCTTTCATATGAATATGCATGAATGCTAACTATAATTATAACAAAAACAATTATTACTTGATAACTTCACTATGTATTGTCCAATAACAGGAACGTGTGTAATGGTATACATTATTGCTCTACAAAATTGATGATAAAACTAGTAACAATTAGGTGCTTCTAGTTACAATGATTGCTCAAATTTTAGACATGTCATTGGAGTTCTAGAAGTTAACATTTCAATGATAACATTAGTATGTTATATAAAAATATATTTTATTTTCATCCTTTGGGCAATCATCCAGTCTGTTTGAATATTACTGTTGACACTACATATTAAACCTAACCATTCAAGACCAATATGTTGTAGAATTGTGTTGTCTTCTTTGTCATTGCTAAACAACATTTGGATGACATATTTAATCATATGAAATTACTAACTTCTTTGAATTCAAGGTGTGCATTGTTGTATTCAATTTGGTAATGTTTCATGGAGATGTATAGTTAGACTCATGTGTAGGAAAATGAAATATCATTTTGCATAAGATTATAAGTATGGTGAATGTTAATGTTTGGATTAGAAAGGCTACATCTATAATAATGTCCTATTCCCTTAATTATTATCATAGAAAACATATTTTTGGAGACATTTTTTCAAATTTCCTTGGATATATTGTTTGGAGGATGTATCCCTACTTTATATGCTTAGTATATTTATTGCATGGAAATTATTTGTGTTGACGGGCCAAATACCATATTAATTTGTTGAAGTATTGGGACACATTGATGCATGTGAAAATTGAAACGCACCATGAGTATATATGACAAGATGTTTTATAAATAACATGATTTAGTGAAAAATATTGTTTTACGAAATACAATTGTGACTAATGTTGGTAGTATGATTAATTAGGGGTAGATTAATGGAAGCATAGCGATGCCACTAAGATTCAAAAAACATAGAATATAAAAATTAGTGAAAGGTAAAATATTGCGATGTGTTTTGCAGCTAAAAATGTGAAGGTACAATGTTTACCATTACGTAAACATGACATGAAATATTTGTGCATGGAATATATAATGATTTATTTTCTAAATTTCTTATTTGATTACTATGTGGTAAACTTGAAAGGAATACCACCCATGTGACATGAGATGTTACTCATGATTCCTATGAATTTTTGGATTTATGGGGTTTCCCTGATTGAAGGCCAAAACCATGAGGACACTCGAGTAGTGGGTCTTGAAACTTTTGAAGGAATCATGAGCTGGAAGGATTCATAAGTAAATGTTTCAAGGAAGCATGCTAGAGGTGGGATCCCCCATGAAGTAAAGGCTCCATAGATCGAGGAGTGGAGCGCGTAGCTGGAAGTATAGTTTTTGTCTTATGTGCTTTTAGGTTGGTAGAATCCCCTTATTATTTAATGGGATGAGAATTTTTTGAACGTTGGAATTTGCCGATGGTTTGGGAGCATAGTATTGTAAAAGCGAAATCTATATAGGATTCTAGATAGAAGTCATAGGGAGGTTATGAATGAGATATCTTTCATAATTTATGTGGATGTTAGACTGAGTTAGAGTCTGTGTTTTGGGTTAGAGGAAAAGACTCCTACATTTTTGTGTGCGGAGACCTTAGAAAGTTTGTAGTTGTGTCCAAAAACCCCTACAATTGTGTGTACAAGGTGGAAATTGGATGCAAAGAGAAGATTTGATGGTTAATGAAAGAACTATTAAGAAAGATATGAGTATAATGATGTGTTATATTTTTAGTTACTGTTTATGAATATCTATTTTGAATAAGTTTTTTCATCTATACTAAATAACAAAGTCTATTTTATGGTTATTTGTTGTGTTTAATGCTTGAATAAGTAAAATTTTGCAACCTATGAGTAATTTCAATAGTTGTGTTGACAAACACTGCGATTATTGATAGCTCTTACTTGTGAAGCCCTACTAATAAGAAAAATCCCCAAATGCATAGTCTAGTGTCCCTATGGATGTAGAAACCTGGTTCTAGAATCCCCCTATATTCCCTTGGGTGAGACATTGGTTTGCACAAGCATATCATTGTCAAAAGGGTCAGTAATAGTGGATTTTGTTGGACTGCACAGTCACTTTGAACTTGGTTCTAGGCCCCATCAAGACAAAAATTGTTCCATTTATGACACTATGGGTCTGTGGAGAAGAAGCTTAAAGAGATACTCACAAATTAGAGGGGATTAGAACAAAAGGCACTTAAGCCCATCACAAAACAGCTGCTCGGATAGGTTTGGGATTTTGCAAAGCAGTGTGCAAATAAGTTTTCTCCATTGAAGGATGCCTTGAGCATAATCTGAGTAAATATGGATGGTTCATCACCGTTGTGACTTGATATGAGATATATTTTTGTGTTGGGGGCCTCTTGGAGCTCGGATCCCCCATGAAGTAAACGCATCGTAGATCAAGGAGCAGAGCGTGCAGCGCGAAGTATATTTTTGGTATTAGGGGCTTTGGGGTGGGTCAAAGCCCCTTATTATATAATGGGATGAGACTTTTTGTGAACGTTGGACTTTTCCCATGGTTTCAAACCATGGTATTGTAACATCCAAATATATATAAGGTGTCTAGATAGAATTCATAGGGAGGTTATGAATTAGATATATTTTCCAATGCATTTAGATGTTATATTGAGTTAGAGTATCTGTTTTGGGTTATAGTAAAAGGCTCATGTATCTATGTGCATGGAGAGCTTAGGAAGTCTATAGTTGTGTGTGCAGACCTCTGCAACTATGTGCGAAGGGTGGAAAGTAGATGTAAAGAGAAGATATGATTGTTAATGAAAGAACTATTGAGAAATATCTAAGTATATTGATGTGTTTGATTTTTACTTATTGTTTAAGAATTATTATGATGAATAATGGTGTTGATATGTATTGAATAGAGCAGTCCATTTTATGGTTATTTGTTTTGTTTAATTCTTGAATAAGTAAGATCATGCATTTTGTGTTGAACAACACTGGTATTATTGATAGCTTTGGCCTGTGATGCCCTGCTAACATGGAAAATCCATAAATCCACAGTCCACTATCCCTCTCGATACAAAAACTTGGTTCTAGAATCCCCCTATATTGCCTTGGGTGATACATCGGTCTATGCAGGTAGATCGTTGTGGAATGGGCCGATAATAGTGGGTTTTGTTGGAATACGCAGTCACTTTGTACTTGGTTATATGCCCATCAAGCCAAAAAAGCATTCAATGATAGTTGAATTGAATTATAACTTTATTTTTAGAGTTAATATTTTATTCATATTGATAAACAACGTCAAGGAAAAGTGGTAGATCCATTTTAAAATGACTTTTATGATTTTCTAAGATGACATTTGGATGAAAAGCCAAAAAGTGAAACAAAAATATTCTTTATGAGAAGGTAAATATTTATTTTGTTTCTAAAAACAAAGGATTCTATTTAATTTTATGTTTGGTAATATTAGAGTAGCTACCACATGATTGGTTAGACTCCCAACCAATTTGAAACATTGAAAATCAGTAATGGTCCATCAAGGGAAAAGAAAAATAAAAATCCTCCACTTTCCCAAAGGGATGACCCTATTTGGGTTATTTGACCACCAAAAGATAAGATGACTAGATATAAATGTCATAGGTGGAATACCACCAAAACCTAACATGACTGTCGAGATAAATTTCATGGGAATAATATGTATGAAATATATTTTGGAACATAATGGGAGTTTGAATTTAAATTTTCTAGTGGGAAATAAAGACTTGACATATATCGATAACTAGCAGGATGCTGATTGGGTTGAAGAGGTGTAAATCACTGGAATATTTCTTATTAGTTTCATCATAGGAAAGGAGCCTAGCACTTAGGGAGGAACTACTGGAACTGTAGTTCAAGGGTGTCCTCTATTGTATTCCAAGGAATTCACGATTCCTATTTGTTGATTTCTTTAGCAGGGGCTAATATTGTATCCCCTTGGTACACTTATGGCTACTTTTATCATTTATGTGGTTAGCGAATAAAATTATCTCTAAGTACTTGTAGGGGAACTATGATAAATGATTGATAGTTAAAAATATTATTATTAACACCTATAAATACATAAATAATTGATAGTTGAAAATATTTTGATTCAAAATAATGTAATTAATATTGAGAAATATTGACTAATTTTGTTGGTCATATGCCATGGGGTGCTTTCCAAGGAGGCCGAAAAACCACCTGCAAGTAAAATATGGTGTAGAGTACTCACCATGGTTTCCAAAAGTATTAGCAAGTAACAATTAGTTTTTTATGAAGACTTTGTTTTTACAAAATTGAATATTTTGATTGTTGTAAATATTCATTTTATTTCTTGAAAATAAAATCCTTCTTCTTGAAAGGGGAAATATCCCATTTTTGGTTGTTCTGGATATAGAACTGTTCTGGATATAGAACTATCAATGCTAGAGATAGATTTTATGAGTAAAATTTGATCTAAAAACTATATTACCGGAAATAGAAGCAACCTAAATGAAAATACAAAGTTCTAGTGGAAGATACAGATTAGACGAAGACTTAATGATGACGAAAGGAAAAAGAGATGAACATTGAGAAAAATGTTATCTTTAAGCTGGGGAGAGTGTAATATCCATAAAAATGGTATATTATGTTGGAATATATGATTTCATGATAATATGAAAATACAATTAATTTAATATGCTATAAATAGTGGCCATCAACAATCAGTTAGGGTTTTTAATGGTTGCAACTACCATATTGGCTTATACCATGATCTGCCTCACATCTCTCTTTTTTTCTTTTTGTGTGGTTTAATGTCAATATTGGCTATGTATTTTGGGAAGTAAGGAGTAAATTTGTAGGGTTGAAACAACATTTTTCCTCTCCCTTTTTCTCCTTCCCTTCATTTCTTTGTTGATCCGATGGGATGGGAATAACCATTTGTTGCATTAGAGTGGAGACCTGATTCTCAAGAAAAATAAGGGGATTTGATCCATCTTCCTACTAATATTATTCAATTTGAACCTTCAAAACATATATTGCACTACAACATGGATATTTCTCCACAACCATACAAGGATGTGGCTCAACATCTGAAACAAAAATTAGTTGAAGAGAATTATATTCTTCTATTTAATGCCCCCCTTCTTTTTATGGTCGAAAGATCTTAAATAATGCTCCTAAATTTCAGAACGTGAAAATGGAATTGATTTCTTTGCCTGTAATATCTTCCAAAGGCGTTTTAGCCTTTACTGTCGTATCACATAAAATACCAAGTTCTTATTTTCAAGGATGAGGCAGTAGTAGAGATAAGAAATTATTCAACACTCAATCTCACACATGGATTGGATATAAATCCAATTTCAAATAATTGTTCTTATGAGATGGGATGAGAAAGTAACATCCTCCAAATTTCCATTACATTGTTTCTATTAGGGATGAAACTCTCCTTCCTTCAACAAATTAAATCACGTGACTGTAGAGAGAGGTAGAGTTAACCATTCAAATTTATTTTTAAAATATTTCATTGTGCCAAGAGGCGCATTCTACAGCCCAGTACGACCCCGATGTGTAAGTATGTCAGAAGCCAAAATAAAAATAAAAACTAAATATTTTTAAAAATAAAATCTAAATAATGTTGGCTTAAACAATAACTTACAAAACCATATAAATAAAAAATAAAAAATTAAATTTATTAAAACATGAAGAGATTTACAAACACTTAAAGAAAGATATGGTAAATAAATAAAAATATAAATAAATTAGAGGTAGGGTAAATAAGGAAACCTCTTTTCATACTTACTCCAGAGGTATGCTAAATAAATAAAAATATAAATAAACTAGAGGTATGGTAAATAAATAAAACCTTTTTTTATATTTACTCCATAAACCTCTATATTTACAAAAACTCAAAAAAGAGGTTTTATTTAGGTGAAGGCAATGGGCCAAATACCATGGGACAAATACCATGGGCCAAATACCATATTTATAAAAGAGGTATGGTAAATAAATAAATGTAAAAGAGGTATAAATAGGTAAGGTAAATAAACAAAAATATATCAAATATGATTAGAAATCAACATCTAATTATATATGAATTTTATGCCCTGAATACCATGGACCAAACTATTATTAATACCATGCAAAAAAAACATTATTAACCCGAACACTAATATTAAATTCTTATTATTAATACTAAGAATATTATTATGGTTTAATCTAATATTCATATTAATATATTATAATATTAATATTATTAAATTTAATAACTTTAGATTAATACAATATTAAATTTGTTATATTATAATATATATTAATATACCATGATATATATTAACTCTAGATATATATGGGAGGGAAGAACAAAGACATATGATAGAGGTGGAGAAATAGGGGAAGTGGCAAGGGAGAGATGGGGATAAACTGAAGGAGAGGGGAGAGGAGGAATGAAGAGAGAGAAAGAGGGAGAGGAGTGAGAGAGGTAGAGAAGGGTAACAGAGGGAGAGGGAGGTAGGAGAGAAAGGAAGAGAGAGGAAGGATGAGAGGAGGAGGAGAGAGGGAGGGAAGAAGAAAGGAATAGAGAGTGAGAATTGGAGTGAGAGGGAGTGACAAGAGAGAGATGGAGAGAGAGTGTGTATGTTTAAGGGTGATATAAAGAGACATAGAAGGAGTGATGGAGACAAGGGGGGAGAGAAGGAGAGAGAAAGAGAAAGGGAGGGATATAGTAACATTGTTGGAGAGAGAGATAGAGTGGTGTGGGAAGAGATTGTATTGAAGGGTAGAGAGAGACAGAGAGAGAGGATTGAATGGAATATATATATATATATATAGAGAGAGAGAGAGAGAGAGAGAGATGGGGGGCACATAGAGGGAGGAAAGATATAAAGGGAGAGAGAGGAAGAGAGTGATGAGGGGAGAGAGAGGATTGTAGGGGAGAGAGAGAGAGAGAGAGAAAGTGATGGAGGAAGAGAGAGGGACGTAGAAGAGAAAGGGAGAGAGGGGAAGGTAAAGAGAGAGGAGGAGAGAGGGAGGGATAGAGAGATGGAATTGGAGGTGGGGAGAGGGATAAATGGAGAGAAGGAGCTGGATGGGGAGAGAGGGAGGGAAGAAGATATACATAAATAGTGAGTAGTTGAGAGAGAGAGGAAGTGACAAGGGATAGATGGAGAGAGAGTGTGCATGTTTGGGGATGAGATAAAGAGACAAACAAGGGGAGATGGAGAGAAGGAGAGATAGAGGTATATAGTTACAAATTTGGAAGGTGAAGATAGAGAGAAAGAGAGAGGTGGGAGAGAAAGGAAGAGAGAGAATGAAAATAGGTAGTGAAAGGGATATGGAGATGGAGGGGGAGAGAGGGGGAGGTAAGAATAAATACATAGAGAGTGAAAGGTGGATAGAGAGAGAGGGGGGGGGAGGGGGGCGGGACGAACATGGAGAGAGAGGGAGAGGGAGAGTAGGAGGGACTGATAGATAGATAGATAGATTGGAGAAAGAGGGTCTATGTTTTGGGGTTAATATAGAGGTATATAGGGAGATAGAGATATACATGGAAGGTGAAGATAAAGAAGAGATGGATGGAGACAAGGAGGGAGGGACAAAGAGATTGATAGATATGGAGTGAGAGAGTGTGTGTGTTTCATGGGGTGTGATAAAGAGACAAAGAAGGAGAAATGGAGGGATATATATATATATATATATATATATATATATATACATAGATGGAGGGGGGAGAGAGGGAGAGATAGAGAGATGGATTTGGAGGGGGGGAGCGGGAGGGATGAAGAGAAGTAGCTAGATGGGGTGAGAGGGAGGGAAGAAGAAATAGATAAAGAGTGAGTAGTTGAGAGAGAGAGCGAGTGACAAGGGAGAGATGGAGAGAGAGTGTGTGTTAGGTCCCTATATTACTAGTATAGTCCCTTATTGTTGTTAGTGTAATTATTATTATTGTACCCTTGTAACCCCCATTTTTTTATTATTGTGCCCTTAAATTATTATTGTTAGGTCGGCTAGGATTACATTGTGGCCCACTAGGATTACATTATGGCCCCATGGACTCCTATATATAGAAAGTAGGTTTTGTAAATTGTATCATCCAAGAATTTTTCATTTATGTAATGTATTGGAGGTTGCCCCCTCGAAGTGGCTCAATTCCAAGGCGTTGATATCTCTTTTCTTCTCTTTTTGGAGCTGGTTTGAAATTGATCACAAGAAAATAGTTTGAAATTGATCACAATGAAGAATATTTGTAATTGACTACATTCTTATTATTCACATTTTTTATCATTCAATATTATTACATCATCACTTTGCATTCAAAATTTTTATTTCATCATTTTTCATCATTAAAGCTATTTTACAATATTTATAATCTCAACAAACTGAGGTAACTAAGAAAATTTAAAATTAAAATGACTCGATAAATATCAGATAGATTTAACATATTTAAAATAGTTATATTAATATTAGTTGTATTTACATATTATTGATAAAATTAATCATATGTTCCTCATATTATCGATAGATTTTCTTTGGTTGCACACAAATGAAACCATCCTAGATCCATCTTAAATTTGGATCTATCAAGCGCCGAGAGGGATCAAATCTCTGGAGGTGCAAACCTTTCCTCAATTTTTGCACTAAAAAAAAAGGTTTACACTTCGAGATATTTGATCCGTCTGGGCTCTTGATAGATCTGAAGTTAATATGGATCTAGGATGGTGTTACTTGAGCACATAGACATAGGTAAACCAGCTTTACTTTGTTCAGAAGATCTCATGAATTCTTATGTGTATATACTAGTTAGTTACTTTAAAAATTTGGAAAACCTTTCATGAAGTACTATGCACAGAGACATAGGTTAACTATGTTTTTTTTTTTTTTAAGATTGCATGGTTTTGTGGGCAGAAAAATAAATTGATTGTGTTAATACCTTTAAGAATAGTGCATGTTTGTGTGGGTAGAAATATAAATTCACTTTGTTAAACGCCTTGAAAATATTCCATGCTTCTTATGTGTTAATGCCTTGGAAAATATTTCATGTTTCTTCTTTGTCAATATCTTTAAAAAGATTGCATGGTTTTGGTGCATTGAAAGATAACTTGGCAATGATATTTTTATTGACAATATTCCATAGATAAGTTAACTATGTTCTAGTGGATAACTTAACTATGGTGATTTCTTTGAATACATGAGATTTTATATTTCATTCACATTCTTTATTCACATGCCAACTAATATAAGTGTGGTTTTCATCTGAGATGTGCTTAAAATGTCATGACTTTATAATTATGTGCACACTCTTCATTCACATGTAGATTGAAAGGTACTATTACATCTATAAATGTGGTCTTGCATTTGGAATAAGGATAAATAGGGAAGCTTTTATGCATGTAAAATACATATCTATAGGCAAAGTGTTATAATTTTATGCATTTTGAAATAGGGAGAAGAAAATATACGCGCACTTATAATTGTGTGATGTGTATCATGTTTTCAGAATAACAAACAACACTATTAGTCACATTTTATAGTACGAACCCACATTGTTACACGGGAGAAGATAAGAATGGTTTTTTATTAAAAGGAAAAGGTATATTCTACCATGATTTTGTATTTAAAAAAAAATTATGTTATACCCATTGTTTTGTACTTAAAATAAAAAGTATAACGTACCCATGTTTTTGAATTTAAAATAACAAGTAGATAGTTGCCCATGGTTTTGGGCCAAGAAGAATAAGTGGAAAATATTTCCATGCTTGTGAAATGTTCTCAACATCCGATACTTTCGTATTTGGATTAAATGCAATTTAAGTGTGGCTTTGCATATAATCATTAAGGTATTTCATATATTAAATAGTCATGGATAAGGTATTGCGTTAAATAGATATATAACTGGTAGAGATATTTGAGAGACGTAAATTTTAATTTTTCCACTTTATTTATTTCATGAAAAATTCATAATCTTTTCGGATGTTATAAATTGATTTTTTGGATAAATCATGATGACATTGTTGCTAACAGTAGTGTTTTCCGGAAATAATCACAACTTACATGAAGAATGGATTGATATTCCAAACCAATCCATTTTTCAATAATGAAAAGGTGGATAATAAATAGTTAAATGGAATGCAATGAGGTCATTATGTTTAACTAATTGTTACATGCAGAGTGAAGTTCATCAAACATAGTTTTAAAGGGGTAACTTACTGCAAGGACAGAACCAAGCCATGAAGACAGTGGGTAATGTGTTTGAGAAACATGAAATGTAATTGCTTTTAGTTAATTACGTTTAAATTAATGATTATGTTTCTTTTGTAATAATTTGACAACAAGTTAGTGATGGAATCCCTTGTTTCCATTAAGTGAGTGGCGAACTACCTCATGAAACATTTAATAAAATAAACATTTTTTTGTTTTTCCCTTAACATGTTTTAGGATATATCAATGTCCATCAACATGTTTTCTTATTTTGTTATCTTGATTAATTTTATACCGTGTACGAAGTTGAAAATTACATCATTCAACGTGTAATTAACAAGCCTAATTAATTTAACAATGTTAATGATGTAAAATACAATTCACTGCATTATGAGGATATGTTAAATTTAATTATTATTCCTTTCCATGCATGGCTATTCGATTTTTATTATTACTTCATGATACGTCATCCATGGGATGTTATATTTTGGGTAAAAATTGATAAAATTTTTTATTTTTGTGTATTTTTCATGATGTATATAGAGGGATGTGCCAAGTGGGATCTTAGAAAAGGCTGTAGTGCTGGAACCTCTTAGGTTAAGAATAAGAAGGCGTATAGGTATGATGCTATTAGAGAAAGTTCACGTATGATAATAATTAAGTTACATGGGAATGTATATAGTTAAAATGAAATTCATAAAGGGCCAATGCTTGATTTGAAGAATAATAATGTTAATGAATGATTTGAATAATATTGAATTTGATGGAATTTGAGTGCTTATAATTGATAAAAGTAAGTCAGAAATTTAGTTTCTTTGATTACAACTAAATTATGGATAATTTCGAACACTTTCATAGTGAATAGTGACAATGTGGCTTAACTATTACCCTTTGTATGCATAATTTTATGATAACATTTAATGATGCATTAAAAGGAGAAGCTTGGAATTGCAATGTATTCCTCACAGTTTTTGGAAAGGTGTGTTAGTGTTTTTGTGGCGGTGTAGTGCCAAATAACACCTCCTTAATAGTTGGTGATTCCCTGCGAAGGATCACAAATATAGTTGGTATTGTTAGTGAGTAGAATTAAACAAAACAAAGTATGATTAGTATTGGATGTAATGCATAATGAAACATATGCCTAAAAAAAGTGACAAATAAAAAAAATACTCAATGGAGAAAACATGTCAATATATCAATGGGAAACTATTCCCTTTATTGACTATTGGAAAAGATGCTAAAACACTTGAAGAGAATCCTTTGAGCTATGGAGCTCATATGTCCTCAACAAGGAGGTCCCTTTCCTCTATCTCTTTACAAGATTCTCCTCTCTCTCAAAATAAGTGTGAAGACTCTCCAATGGTGGAGTTTTGTTCTCTCACTAATATGTTAGATTGCTTAGAAGAAATATGGAAAACTTCCTAGTGCTCTCACTTCCCTTGCTTAAACAGTGAAATGTGGTCTTGCTATGATAGCAATTTGGCCAGTGTAACAATATCTCATGTTTCTCTCTTCTCATGGTTTGTTTATATAGAAAATTTTGAACTCATCTTCCCTCCCTTGACCCAAGAGAGATAGTGACCCAAGAGTAGCACAAGAGGATTCCATTGAGGGTTTCATATCTTTAGGGCAACCTCAAGTCATTTTTCCTTGACTGGCCATGTCATAGAATCAACTCCCCAAGTGTGGGAAGTGCTCTCGAAAAATAACAATTCGCCCTTCCCTGGACCATGCGATTTTCAAAGAAAAAGGTGCGTGGTGCACAAAAACATCCTTTGTTTCTAGTGGGCAGTCTAATATTTATTTAAAAAACATTATGAAATTTTAAATTCTTATCCTTACATGATTTTCTTTGCTGGAAAATCTTGATTTCTACATTTTACTAGACATTTTCTAATGTCTCTTGCATTGTGTGATTTTCTAGTGTTAATAGTTTCCCTCTGATATATGAGGTATAGGAGCAAGCGTATAGTTGAAATACATAAAGTTTTTTGTTCCGAATGAGAGTCTACGTAACAAATTTGAGAGAGAGAAAGAGAGAGAGAGAGAGAGAGAGATAGTAACTTGTTGCAGAGATGAGTAGGGAAACCCCTTGACTAAAGAGAAACAGTAACCACGCTCTGTAGGAAACTTTAAGTGATAAAATGAGAAATGTTCCTATGAGATGAGCATGTCCCATGCTCTTTATGATGACTAGTTAATAAAATCTGAAAAATATTATTTTTGTCAAGTCACATTGTAGTAAGTTACCTGTTGTTGGTTGCTAATGATGATTGCTGATGCCCTCAAGAGCGTTTTTACTTCGAACAAATAGATTGAATTTTGATGAGGTACTAATGTATGCATGGGTCCTCAACTTTCAGGAACCTATCGTGAATCATGGCTTAATACTTTCTGAAATATTTGATTACTAATGCACGATTGTTCAACTAAAAGGCAGATCACAACGGTTGTGAGGTACGATACCACCTTGACATGAAAACTGGTGTTGAGGTGGAATGTCATGGGGATCCATGACATCAATGGCAAATTTAATTCCCATTTTTCCATCCGAGGATGTTCCCTAAGAAAGAAGAAGTCATCAAAGGTACTACCTTAATCCTGAAATATGTTTGGTGAAGTCGACAGGAAAGAAGCATCAACCATCGAAAAGAGGAGTTGATACAAGGGGTTCAGGTTTCTGGTAAATTAGAGTGTAGTATTCTGCATTAACAAGGCATGGTAATGAAATCTGACTATAAAAGATGTTTATCGACAACTGGCCCAAGTTTGAAGTTGTCAATCCAAGTGGAGGAATTCAGAACAATTTCTGGTAGGGATAGCCCTAGAGTCAATAGGACATCCAAGGTGTGTGTAAATATGCTCTGACTGATGTGATTAGGAGTGGTAAAGAATGCGAAAGCTCCGACCAAGTGTGTGATCCAAACTTATGCAGGAACATAATAAATACATTTATAAACATAAAGACAGAAGTGTATCATAAATAAAACTTCATTTCATAAATATCAAAGAACTAAAATATTCTTACATACATAATTGAAATAAACTAGCTCAGGTGATGGTAACTTATCTCTGAGAAGAGATGTGACAGCTACATAACTCTAAACTATGTTACAATGAGGCTCGGTGGCATTTTTATCATTGAGAAACAATGAGAAACCCTCAACATACACAAACCTAACCCTAGGAGATGAAGCGCCAAAATATTCTGGGCCCCGTTGGGATAAGTTGGAACATCAACTTCCCAATGTTGTAATTTTGACATACGATCTCTATTTGGCTATCATAACACCTCATTTCAAAGATATTGAAGAGGAGGCCTAAAAGAAATTAATAAATTAGTGGGGACTTTTCTAGTGTCTCTGTTTTTCCTAAAAACATCTTTTACTCCCTCAAAATGGCTCCAAAATATTAGGACCCAAAAAACTGCTGAAAATAGTAAATTTTGCTACAAATAAGGAAACTAAAAAAATGAATGAACAATGGTGGGGGTCTAAGTGTAATAGGAAGATGTCTGCGAATATCCACCTGGATCAGTCCTCCCTGCTTAGGAAGTAATGGTCCCCATTTCATTGAGTACCTCCATGAGATGGGGAAATTTTTGTTGAACTTGGTCCCTAGTGAGCCACTTGCCTTGCTGCTAGAGTTGGCTAGCTTTGAATACACGATACAGTTGGATCTGATCTTGGTGGGTATTCCTGATCTATGTGTCCATGAGCCGATTATTTGTGTCCTCTTCGATGTAGACGAGGTTTAGGTATTTTCGTGTGACTTGTTTTGCAATGTTAGATGTGTCCACTAATGGTGGAAATTATGGATAAAGGTGGTCCACATTGAACACTCGGTGCATGCAAAGGAATGGTGGAATGTTAAGCTCAAAGGAATTGTCTCCTAAGACCTTGGTGATAGTGTATTTCCCATATATTAGCAAAACAAACTTATAGTGGGGTCTAGCGAGGCGCTCCTTCTGCAAATGTAGCCAAACTTTGTCACCCAGTTGGAACCTATGTTGCACTCAATTCCGATCATGTCACTGTTGTACTTAGCATTGGCTCTATCCAATATTTCATCGATCCACTGGTGGATGTGATGAATGTTTGCGATGAATTTTTTTTCCCTGTCAGCTTTAGATTTTACATGAGAAGAATCTTCTTGATTAGCTACAAATATTATGGCCACATCAAAGGGGCATAATGGTTGGAATCCCAGTCCCACTTGAAAGGGGTTGTGGCCAGTTGATATATGGAGAGGTCGGTTGTAGTTGTGTTGTACATAGGGAAGGCATTCATCCCATGTATGAGGATGTTTCAAGTTCTACATGTGTATAATGTGCATGATCATCATGTTCATGACCTTTATTTGGCCATGAACTTGGCGGTGGAAATTCATGGATTTAGTGAGATTAGTATCAAGCATCGACTAGAGACTTGATCAAAATGTACTTAGCAACCTATTGTCCCTATATAAGATAATGGACTCTGGATCAAAAGTGCACCAACCCTCATTCAAATAAGCTTTCAGCAGTTCCTTATACTATGATACTCTTCTTGCAGGTGGCTAGAATGGTCATCTTAGAGAATATGTGGACAACCACAAAAACACAGTCATTTCCATGCTTAGTAGAAGGAAGGTTGCACATGAAATCCATGAATATGGATTCCCAAGGTCAAATAGGAGTAGGAAGTGGAGTATATAGGCCTTGCTTCTTGATGGTTAGTTTGGCAATGATGTAGGAAATGCAGGATCTGAAGTACTTCCCAACATCTTATCGAAATTTTAGACAATAAAAATAATTTTGCAAACTACCACTATGTTCTCTACCTTGAAATGTCTAACAACCTAGTTGTAGTGCACTTCAAAAATCACCTTGGCATGCTCGCCTGAATGAACATAGAGGTGTCACGGGTGGAATAATAGTGCATCTTGGAGGTGATAATTCAAAACTTGCTTTCCTTCCAAGAGCATCTGCTATGTGTTGCCGAATTCTCGATCACTCTTGTAAAGAGTCAGTCACCTTCAAGTCTCATGCCTAAAAGACTCAAGCATAGTGGTCAGCGATATGACCAAAAATCGGCTGAGGAAGTCTAGAACATTATCGGTGCTTCCCTTCTAGTACTTAATGTTCACATGGAACTGATGCAAGTATGTGGAGAATTTCTGATGGCGATCATTTTTCAACTTCCATTGTGCCTGCATGAACTGCAGGGGTCACAGTTCTATGGGGATGACAATTTCATTCCCTATAATGTAATTATTCCAATGTCAGTAGGACTACACAATGGAATACATATCTTTTTCATAGATGGCACACTGTCAGACTACGTCTGAAAGTGTTTCACTGTGATATGCCACTGGCTGCCCCTACTGGGTAAGAAATGCAACAATATTATAGTCGCATGAATATTTCTCGATCCCAAATGGTTGTTGCAGGTATGATAATGTTAGTGCTAGTGTATATAAGAGTCGATGATTCAACTCTGTAAATGTATTCTATTGGGATTCAGATAAAAATAACTTTTCTTCTGCTCCTCCCTTTGTTACTTAACTCAAAGGCCAAGTGATATGACAGAATCCAAACATGGACCTCCAATATAAGTTGGAAAGACCCAAAAAGTTATGAAGCTTTGTTAAATTGGTTGGGGCTGGCCAATATTGAATGACCTATGCATTGATTGGGTCCACATGCACACCCTTCTAAATGATTATGTACCCCAGATATTGAGCTTGGGTCATGTCAAAACTGCATTTATCCAAATTATTACACAACTTGTGTTGTCGTAGTGTTTGGAAGACCTGTTAGATGTGGCAGAGGTTCTCCTCCCAACTCTTTCTCAATATTAGGATGTCATCCAAATACACTAATAGGAATGATTTGGTGAAATTTCATAAAATTTCATCCATAATCCTCATTAAGGTTTCGGGGAAATTTGTGAACCAAAAAGGTATGACCAACCATTCAAAAAGGCCCTCTTGGATTTGAAGGTAGTCTTCCACACATTTTAGGGTTTGATTGTTAGCTGGTGATAACCTGACTTGAATTAAATATTTATAAAATATTTGGCTCCCTTGAGTTGGTCCAATAGGACATCAATCCGTGGATTCAGATACCTACTTTGTACAATGATCTTTTTCAGCACCCGATAGTTAAAATAGAGTCTATAGGTCTCATTGTTCTTGTGTACCAACATGATCAAGCTCCCACAGGGAAATCAATTTGGCCTAATGGTCCCTTTCTGTAGAAGATTTAAAATCTTCATCTAGATCTCGTACTTATCTAGAAGAGAATGTTGATAGATCTACCCATTAGGTAGCGGTGCACCCAGGGTTATATCGATGGAGTGCTTCACCTAACAATGTAGAGGTACCACTATGGGAGAGGTCAAAATGTCCTTATACTCCTCCGTGACCTTTTCCATTTATTGTTTCCATGTGGAGGAGCTGTGTCTGGAGTTCATGGCCATAATCTTCTTCCAGCCCTAATGGAGAATCATAAGGAAAAAAAAATTCCCAGTCTGGTAGATGATCTTACTGCATTTATTCATAGTGATTAGAGAGATGGCAGTAGGCAGTGCTACCTCCGGCATCCTGTACAACTTAGTTCCCAAATTAATAATAATAGTGTGAGACCTATATTTATATACATCATGTTTCTTCCAAAATTTGGCCTAATAATACAACCCAAAATTCAAGAGGAGAAACATCACATAGTAGCTCATCCGGGAAGGGCTTGATGTTGTAGGGAAAGTGGCATAGCTAGCTGACGTGAATATCTCATCCTTGGCGAAGCCACCCGATGGTGTACCACTATAGGTGTGTTGTGTTTGGTAGACGTATATGATTCATAACCTCTACTGAAATGAGGATCTTTTGGCTCCTGTTGTTGACAATGAACTTTATGGGAGTACCCTTCATTGAAATTTATGAGTAGAAGAGGTGCTCCCCCTCCTATGTCTCTTCCAACTCATCCTTCTGGATCTTGGTGGTGGAAATGATGGCATTGGACTCTACATCAATAATATTCTTACATTTTTCATTCCGCTTATCAGGTTCTCACTCAGAGTCGAAGCATGTAGCTAATTTAGAATCGTTCAGCTCTACCACCAGTGACTGCATGGATCGCCACTCACTCGTGTTGTGAGTGGATATATTATGGAAATAACATCAATTTCCTTTGTCCTTATTTGTCTTCGTGGTGTTTTTATTTTCTTGCATCTTCTATGGGTTGTCCTGTGTCACCTACCTTAGCTTTTCCCTTTGTTTTGTTGTTTGGGGACACCTTTCCCTTGCTTCAGATTCATACATCCAAAGTCTTGCTTCTTCTCTTTAAATGTATGTTGGATCTTGAGAGAAAAAAAATAGGCATAACTGAGTGAGGATATGCCCAATAACTCCATTTCATTGTGGATTTACTTATGCAAACAATTTCGGTACTTGAGCGCCAAATTTTTCTCAAAATCCTTGATGCCCAGCTTGGTGTGAAGGGCATGAAAACCATTTGTGAACTGCGGCACATCTTAGTCCCTTCCTTGCCACATCGTGGCCCACATTATGTATTTGTATTCATAGCTGCCGTTAGGGTAGTACTATTCGTTGATGGAGTCTTGTAAATAATTCCAAGTGCATGAAGCAGAGAATGGTGAGGGTTCCCCCTCATCCTTTTGATCACAATAGGTTTCCAACGAGTCCTTGATATGGGGGGCGGCCTTCATGAGTGAAAATTAATATTTTCCCAATTGGAAAATGGCACGAACTACAAATTATCCTTCCAACATATTTAACCATTTATCTACGACATCCACATCTATCTGGCCTTCAAATATGGGAATGTCAAAGTTAACTTGTACCTTAAAAGGTGTGGCACATCCAAAGTAGTTGCTAAATTAAGATGTGTTGCCTATGGGTAGTCATAAAAGGATTTGGGAAAATATGTCCATCACAACATTCCTTTGTTTCTTGGGGGCTTCCTCGAGAAATATTTTGAAAGGATCTCCTGTTCCCTCATCTTTATTTTCTTCCTCCATGCGAGGTTTTCGAGGTTTACGAGGCTGATCTTGCAAAGGATCAACTAGGTCGAGCCCTAACTCCTTATACCCTAACCTCTGATACCACTAATCCTAACTTATGGAGGAACACAATAGAATACATATATAAACATAAACATAGAAATGTAGCAAAAATAAAACATCATTTCGTTAATATCAAAGAACTAAAATATGCTTACATATAGAATGGAAATAAACTAGGTCAGGTGATGGTAGTTTATCTTTGAAAAGATATGAGGTGGCTACATGCCTCTCATCTATGTTTGAATGAGGTTCAGTGGAATTTTTATCATTGTGAAACAATGAGAACCCCTAAACATCCAAAAACCTTACCCTAGGAGATGAAGTTCCAAAATATTGTGGGCCCGATTGGGGTAAGTTGGATTGTCAACTTCCTGGGGTCATAACTTTGGCATATGATCTCTATTTGGATATCATAATAGATCATTTTCTGACTTCGTAGTCTCTCAATATTTTCCTAAAAATGTCTTTTAGTCCCTCAAAATGGCTCTAGAAGTTTAGGACCTGATAAACAGCCAAAAATAGTAAATTGTGCTACAATTAAGGAAACTGAAAAAATGAACGAACAATGGTAGGGGTCTAAGTGGAATAGGCGTATTTCCACCAATATCCACCTGGATCTACGTGACTAGGAGCTTCTATCAAGTGTGAAATGTAAAAATATAGGTGGAAGTATTTCCCTAAAAAATCTTTGTACACTTGCTAAAAGAATGTAAAAGTGGTTTGGATGTCAAAAGGCAGGTGCCCCATTAACATGTGTGGGTTCTACATGATGATGTGAGGATAATATTTGTTTGTTGATGGTGGGGGCTCCACTGGTTGGTCTTGTTGTGGGGGTGATGAGGCAGATGAAATGACACATATGGGCTATATTCGCAGGGGTGTGATAGGTCAAATGTGAAACACGTTAATGCATCTTGTTGATCCATCATAAAATATTGGTGGTGCACTGGGAGTGGGTTTTAGTATTCAATGAGTGAAGCAGAATGAGGTTGATAGTCAAGGAATATAAATGAGGTGGTTTCCAGGTCGGAGTGTGTGGTCATGGATCATGATAGTGGGTGGGAGCTTATGAATATGATGGAATCCATGAGTGGTGGCGCTCTATCAATCATCATGGTTGTTTATCATGTGCAAGGTGATGTGATAATAAACATGGTAGAGATGATGGACCCTATGGTGTACTTTGGAGAAATTATTTTAGGATATGTGAAGTTTAAAAGGAAGCCTATCATGATGATAGTTGAATGATACATGCTCTTGTACTTTCTCTGTTGGGGTGTTGATCAAAGCATATTGTTTCTTATGCACCTCTAATATTTGTGGTAGGTACCTCAAGTGAAAGAATATTTTTAAACATATGAATAATATGTGATGACATGAAATAAAAAACAAGATAGGGCATACTTGAGATGAAGTTTGGGGTGTGCAATGGGCCCGAAAATGATTTTTGGTGGTATCTAGAATGGAGAGTTCCAAGCTAAAGATGATGAGGTATTGATCCTTGTGTCTCTCGTGGTTCTGGGAATGGAGGTACCAAGCTCTCATTATGGGCTCCAGAAAATGGAAATAAGTGCGATATATAGGCCAAAAGGGCCAAATTTCAATTCATTTGCACTAGTGAGCTTGAGAGGTCAAAGGCTTCCATTACAGCATTTATTGTCATGATGATCAACGAGAGAACTCGAGATGCACACGAAGAGGCCTATGTAGGAGATAGACCCTTATACTTTTCTTTTTTTCAGGTTGTAGGATAGGTAGCCCATACAAGAGCCCCGTGTACAACCTTTTAGGGCTAGCTCTAGGGGAATATGAATTCGACTCAACGAGAGTCACCCAGTTTATGCATGAGGCCCTGAGCTTCACCAATCATTCCCACACAAAAGATTCATGCAGGCATGTCAAATGATGTGTCTGTGTGAGGAATAAATATAGAGTCGGCATGTATGTTCGAAGAACAGGTGCATCGACCACCATTGTAGTTGAGCACCTATTTTCTAAAGATACGTGCGCATTGCACATCTGTTCAACACACAGAAGCACAATTTGCATAGCTATAAAGACTTAAGAAGTGCGGTCCAACGAAATAACTGTTTTTTTATTTTACCACTAAAAGGGGCCAAAAATGATATTTATATTTTTTTTGGTGATAGGATGATGTGGAGGGAGAGGGATTGAACATCCATATTTGATTACATGACTCATGACCCAGAATTTCTTTTAAGTATGGCAGAGTGGGGGTTACTAAATTTTCTTCAGAAGCCCAACCTAAGATCACAAGATAGCTTTTTATGATTCTTGGTTCACTGTTGGGATAGTTCTCAATAGATAATGGTTGTGAGACAAGTGAAGTTGTCTATATCATCTCAACTAGATGTGTACTTTGTGACCAGTCTACTACCTTAGGGGGAGAAAATTCCTAATCCAATGCCACCTAGGGAGTTGAACATCCATCATTAGGCAAAGCAAGACGAGCATTGTGGACCCAATGATATTGTGGATGGCTATATCGACATTTTGACTATATTGGGTTTGACAGAGTATGTTGCTCTATTGATCATTGTGCATTCGGTTGGGTTGGCGTCGCCCCATAGGGTATCAGAGCCCCATATAGAAATTCTGCAGGAGCTTCAAGCGGGCCACTTCTTTGATTAGTCTCACTTAGATTACCGTGGTATGAAATCCCACCTCGCATAGGTGCGGCAGGGGAGAGCTCAGTGCTTTTGCTATGCCAATATTTTGTGTAGCATCATGTATGAGAGGGTAGCCATGTTACTACCATTTATTGCGGTGCCTGTTGGTCCTCCTATGGATCCTTGGATATCGATGTGGGAGCCCGTTGTTCCCCGACATGGAGGGGGAGCTAGAGGGAAATATTGGAATAACATTGTGGACTTTTGGTTTGATTCCAACCCTTAGCAAATCTTAAAGTTTCTCTATCATGAAGTGGACTTCCATGGTGACCTAGACATGGGTCTTCCTTCGAGTTATGCATGGGGGCCAGCAGGTATGATATTTATATATTTCTGCATTTGATTATTTCTTACCTATATATATGTATGTGTTTTTTATGATAACAATGATACAATGTTTATTTACTTTCATATGAAGGTCTTGGTGGACAACCTTTAGCCTAATTGGTACAAAATTATTCTGAATGGATGGGCATTCTAGGGGCATAACATGTTGTATGAAGACCATAAGGTGATAGGCCTCTGCCTAGCCCTATACCACAATTTTTATTGCTCTAGATGGAGGTAGGTGGACCCTCAGGGGAGGGTACCGATGCCATGGTAGGTGAAGATGTTGCAAGTTTTCTCATGTGTGTTGAGGCCACATAGGCTCATGTGGCTGCATTAGAGACCCTAACCTGGGGGATGCCCACTAGGGGCTTTGATTATTTGGTGGAGTTTTCCATGGATAAAATTATGGCCCATGAGCAGGCACATTGTCTGGTGTGGCCCCATGTAGATTTTTTGGTGGCTATAGCTATTCCTATTGTATCTCCTGGTGTGGATGTTGATCCATAGGATCTAAAGAGGGGGGCTAAACCCTAGACTTAATCATGTATATACTAGGGAAAGTACCCATTATGAGGAGCCTCCCCTATCTTTGTTATGACATAATTTTTGCATTGCGATGAGCCAGCGGAATTATTTTTTGTATATTGAGACACACATATATGTTTTGATATATATATATATATATATATATATATATATATATCAAAACACACACACACACACATATATATATATACATATATATATACATATATATATCTATATATATATCTATATATATATGTATATATATATATATGTGTGTGTATATGTATATATATATGTGTGTGTGTGTGTGTGTATATATATATATATATATATATGTCTGTGTGTGTGTGTGTGTGTGTGTGATTGAGAGAGAGAGAGAGAGAGATGTATTTTGATGGCTCTCATTATGTGTATATCGATATTTTAATGATGTTTTGTGATGTTTTATTTTTTATGTAAGTGATTAATTTTATGCTCTTATGGTCGATGGTATATATGTGATGCATTCCATTCTAGGATATGGTTAGCTATGCGATCAAATACATGCTTTTGATTTATTTGAATATGTGTAAATGTGATGTGATTAAAACTACATGATAATATTTTTTCATGCAGTTATTTGCTAGAGAGGCATGAATCACGTGCTTGAAAGTTTTGGTTTAATTTTGATACCACTAGTTGGGAATTAAGGATACATGTAAATGGAGGAGGCCGTCAAGGAAGACATTGGTTAAAATTCCTATGACATCATCATATTCAGCTTGATTATTTCTGTTTAACCCAATACAAAGTTTATTAGTGAGCTACGGTGACCGGCGAGGAGGGTATATGGCCTAGGTAGCAGCAGCTAAGTTTCGTGACCATCGAGAGGAACCATCAACAAATACAAAATAGTATATTGTAGAATGATTCATCTGTGACACAGGATGAGTGATCAATTTTTTTTAACCAGTACATGATGATGTGATCATCATAAAATTTATGGTGCATACATGTTCACTCTAGGGTACTGAGGCACTTATTTTATGGGTGAAACGTTTTGAGGTAGAGTCCATTGACAAGATTTTTTACGCATGTCCCATCGAGATCTCACAGAATGTATGCTCCCTTGACAAGGTAATGTTTGATGGTATATGGACCCTTCCATAATGTATCAAAATTCCTAACTCCCAAAGCTTCTTGTGGAACATCATAGCGTATGAATATTTATCCCTCTATGAATGACCGAGGGGTGATGTTGTGATCAAATGACCCTTTAACCATCTTCTTATGGGCTTCTTTATGTTGGAGAGACTCTTTTAGACTTTCATCGACGAGTTCTAGGTATACCAATGGTTTCTCTAATGGCTTAATATTGGTGAGGAGTTCGATGGCTAAATGCAAGGTGGGGATTCCACGTTCAATGGAAATCATGACCTCCATCCCATAGACTAACTCAAATATTATGAATCTTATTGACACTTTTACAACTATGATGTATGAACATAGGGTTGAGAACACCATCTAGTTCCAATTGGTTTTCTAGTTTTTCACCATACACTACAACATTGTTTTAAGGAATTTGTTGATAGCTTATACTTAACCATTAGACCGAGGGTAGTATGGTGATGCAAACTTGTGTGAAAAAGCAACGTTTTGGGTAAATTCCTAGAATATTTTATTTTCAAAATGTTTCCCATGATCTGATACCAATTCCTTAGGGACAACAAACCGTGTCATGACATGGTTGAATAAAAACCGTGCAACTAATTTCGTTGTGTTGTTGTATGTGGGCATGGCTTCTCCCAATTTGGTCAAATAATCGACAATCGCAACTATGCATTTGTGCTTTCAGGATGATGTGGGGTTGCATGTCATGAATTCTATGCCCCGTTTACAAAAGGGCTATGCCATAATGACAAGGTGCATGTGAGTTGGAGGGACTCATGCCTTAGGAGGGTAGTGTTGGCATCACTCACATATTTTGACTACTTGGATGCAATCGTGGAAAAGGGTGGGCCAAAAGTAACTAGCATGCAGGGCGTTTTGAGTAGTGGCCATCACCAAGAGGTGACCACTGCAAGCCCCACTATCACATTCATTCAATAATTTCTCATCTTGGTTGTGATTGAGGGACCGATGCCGGATGGTATTGGTGTCTTATCAGTAAAGGACGTCCAATAAAAAAAGGTATCATGAGGCCTAATGGCATATGCGCTTTCGGTCATCACGAGTGAGTTGAGTTTGGAACTTCTAAGTTCATAAGAAAAGTAGGATATGTCATACGAAGGGTCCTCTTTTGTAACTAAGAATACGTGTTCATCATGTAGTGCTTCGCTAATGGGGGATCCTTGGGTCCGTGTGGGGAGGTTAGTGATGAATTGGGAGAGGATGAGCCCGTTTTATTTTAATGGAGTTAAATTTCAGATCAAATTCCTGTAGTATAACTACCATTGGGAATATTTATGATTCATCATACATTGAGTGAGAAAATATTGCATGGGGTTTATAGCTGCTATGAATGTGGTGGTTCGAAGGATGATATAGTGTTGAAGCTTTTGTATTTCATTTATTAGGGCTAAGTTTTTTCATCTTCTAGCTCACACTTTAATGGGAGCTTAGGTAATTCTTTTTATTACGTATTAAATAATGTGTTCATTTTTGTCTGGTTTGTCCTAGACTAGCACCCCAGCAATGGATACATCCGATGCAAATAGATATAGGGTGTAATATTTATTGTGGGTGGGTGGGATAATCAAAGGAGCTCAAGACTAGGTGTATTTTAACACTTCAAATGATTTTTGGTCTTGTTCATCCCATTGGAAAGGGATTTCTTGATTTAGGAGACGTTGGAAGCCCTATGCCCAAGCGGCATAGTTAGGGACAAAGTGTTGTAAGGAGATGGCCTTACCCTCTAGGCTTTTTAACTGCTTCAATGTTTTTGGAGGTGGTACTTCTCTAATCACCTAAACTTTTAGGCTGAAATTTCCATGGCCTAAAAGTGGCTTCCTAACAAAAATTAATAAAATAATATTTAAAATAATAAAATAAGAGTCATGAATTTTTGAGTGAAAAGAAGAAAACCATATTTTTTAATTGTATTTTCATCTTATATCCTTATAGGTTTACTCAAATTTGAATTTTAGATACTCATTATATGTGGAATTACATTTCACATCCAGTGAGTACCCATTATGCATACGTTTGCGAAGACTCACATTGATAAAAATTCTAGGTACATTAAAAAATGTGTTAAAACACACTTTTTTAATGTATTTGGAATTTTTATCAATGTGGGTCATCTCAAAAGTATTGATAATGGGTACTCGTTGGATGAGGAATTTATTTTTTCATCCAACGAGTGTCTACACTTGAAATTTAAGTAAACCTATAAGGAGATAAGTAAAAAACAAAATAAAATAAAATAAAAAATTATCTTTTCTTCTTTTCCTTCCAAAATATTTACATGTACCTCTTTCTAAATTTAAATCATTTTGATTAGTTTACATATTATGACATGGAAATTACATGAAAATTTCATGGGCACTTTTACGTTGAAATTTCCTCTAATCTTGCTAGGAAACAATGAATCTTATCAATCTTCTTGCATTAACACATAAGACACACTTTAAAGGGTTCAAGCATAGGTTATATTGTTGGAATGTTTGAAAAATCATGCGGATATATTCTGAATGGTTAGAATGTGTATTGGATTGTACAGTGAGGTCATCCAAATAAGTGACGATGAGATGATCCAAGTCATGAAAGATGTAGTTCATGGCTCGCTGGAAGGTGGTGCCATTGTTTTTAAGACCAAATGGCATAACTCGTTATGTAAAGGTACCCCAAGGGGTGGTGAATGTGGTTTTGTATCGATTTGTATGTCGAATCTGGATCTAATTATACCTTGACAAACCATCCATAAAAGATAAGGCATCATGACCAGTGCCAAGATCAATGACTTGGTCGATGAATGGTGTGTGGTAATTGTCCTTGGGACAAGCTTTCTTTAGCTCCTAGAAATCTATACAAATCTGGATGGTGACCTATTCTTTTAATGATGGATACAAGGTTATAAACCCAAGACATGTAAGTTATTGGGTAGATAAACATGACTATGTGGAGTTTATCTATCTCTTGTTTGATTTCTTTGACCTTCAAAGGTTGTACTTGACGTTGTTTCTACAATAAGGGAAGGACATTAAACCTTGTGTTAATATGATGTTATACAATGATGGACATATTCCTGACATCTCCAAGTAATCTCACGCAAAACCATCTGTTTATTCTTCTAATAAGGAGGTGTAAGCAGTTACTTCATCTGGGGAGCATGTTGTCCCTAGGGATATCTCTTTGACCTTGCCAGGTTTCTTAGGAATATATACCATAACTAGGTGGAATATTTGACATGTTTCCTTCCTCAAATGAGTTGGACGTTGGGATGGGATCTTTAACCAATAAAATTTTCCTAATGGCAAGAAACATTTAGTTTCAATGTCGTAGATATCATGTGTTGTTGTGCTGCAAGGCACGAATTGTTTTTCTTGTAGAAAATTTGATCGATGATGCATGGAATCCTATGGATATTCAGGTTTTGTAATGGCCTCAAGAATATCTTCGTCAGAGTGAGAAATATTACCTAATGGGGAATTGTTTTGTGCAATGTCGCGAGGAGGGAATTCAGGCCTAGCAGTGTTGGTCGACAAACAAGAATATAAGTCGATGGTTGATGTTGTAGAAACAAGTGAGGTTGACAAAGCGCATATAGGATGGTTCTTCACCATCGATGGTACTACTACTGGTATGTTAGTTATAGCACTATTGACAAAAAATAGTGATGAGAAGACAACACGAATCATGGTTCCCATGGATGATGAGATGAATAGTATGTGATGTTGTGTGTCATTAGTATTAGGTAGCGAAATAATTTCCATAACAATTAGTTTGTATCGGGTGAGGGGGGGTTTTTATTACCTTTTTGGTGTACAATGGGAAAATTTATAATACTCTATAGGAGACTAGAGTTGAATCCTAATATGTTGAAATTTTTGTAGCATAGGGCATGATTTTTTACCATGAGAGTGACTACTACAAATGTCGCACATATAGGAGGTGCTTATTGAGTAAATGGTATGTTAGCCAATAATACTCAGGATGTAAGACAACGATGCTTAGTTGGAGTCATGAGATCGGAAATTTTTGCATTCTTGCCATCTTCAGGTCTTATTTTTAATGTGATGTGGCTTCGTTGTGTGGTTTTCATTTAACATTGCTTTGGTTTCTCACAGTCATGGAAGATATTGACAGTTATTCGTACGATGAAATTGGGAACATATGCGACAACAAAAGCGAGTGATTTTCTTTGGATTGGAGAGATGTATTTCGGGGATATGGGTTACTATACATAAAATATCAGCGAACCTGGCCAACTCTCAAAACTGGTTAACCAGGTGGTTGGTTTTATTGCATATGTAATATGGGTGTTTGGTTTAGACCATGCCTTATTGGGGTGTTTCATCTTCCTCCCATATCTAGGTCGGTGAGGGTGAAAAGAGGGTGGCGATATTTCTGTTGGTTTCTCTCTTTGAACACACACAATACGAACCTAGATGATTCATTCCCTTGAGTCATGTCATTGTCCAAATGTTTCAATTCCAAATTATCTAGTTCATAGTTTTTAGCAATCAACTAACTCATGAAATATAACATAGAGTGGAATCGAGGGAGGTGGGGAAGATGTCACACATGATGGTTACTTATACATATGTGACAAGTATGTCATCTATGTCTAGATAATTCTCTTTGTACAACATGGGTGATTGGATACCAGTGATTAAATGCCCTTAATTCAGGTCATTGAGCAATCAAATGATTAGGCTTATCACAAAAAGTGCAAAATGGGACACGTGTTCTAGCCTTTGTTTTCCTTCTTCATGCTTGTGAGGTTGTGTGTGTTGGGTATGAGCATGACATTGGTTCTTCTCATATGTATAGTATGGCTTTGCATCTATCCTCCCCTATTTCCAAGGGTGTTACGGAATAATCCTAGGAATTGGATTGCGCCATCGAGTGTAACGTATCTCTATATCGAGCGAGTTATGGGTAATTATCGGTATAATTCCCATACTCTACACATATGGTGCATGCATGGTTGGTACATAATTCCTTACCTTGGAAATTTGTGACCTTTTCTCTTTTATGTTGAGTTGGGGTCATAGTTATTTTTCCGTCATGTAGAAGAGGTTTCAACTCCTTTAGCTGGGGGAAAGTTATTGTAAGATGTCTAACTCCACAATGCACAATTTGTGGATGTCCTGTGTACTTTAGGGGCATCCACCTTCATCCATTTTTTATTCTCCTTTTTAGTGGCACTAGGTGGTGTCATTACGAGTCCTTCCTGAGCTATGATGGACTTGTTGGATTTGATAGGAATGAATCTCTTAGATGTGATACCTAAGTTTCCTACCATGGCCAGTGGGGCTAACTACTAGACTAGAATCATGATAGCCATGTTTGGCAGTGCTAGGGTTACCACGACTTGGTGTGAGACAAAACTAGGTGAAGGATATAAGAAGGGGGTTTGGGTGATGGCATAGGGAAGGAATGTTGAGTTCGTGGTAATGAAAATTTTGATGTTGGGATTTTTTTCTTGACTGGGTTCGGTGTTTGATGAACTCATCATGCACACCGAAACTCCTATAATTGATGGAGGTTATTGTGGTAATACAAAAGGGTCTTTAGGGTATGTTCTGAGGAGCATTGATGGTTTGAATTAACTAGGGAGTGAATTATGTGTATGTCATAACCAAATTTTCATAATATTATAAATATGGTAGAATTTCATGAAAGGTGGTTACATATTTCTTCTCATATTACATGATTTGGTCCATAGTAATGACTTTCCCTTTGTGCATCACTTTCAACATGGAGGATGCTACCATAGTCATTGCATATATATAACTCCATTCAAGAAGGATGTTATAATTCATCTATGCAACCAAGACTCCAATGTCAATGAGCATAGTCTTACTGGTGAGATGTATTGGTATGTCTCAAAAAATACCTACTAGGGCAGAATGGTACTCATCACGTGCTCTAGGCATGATGTGAGATGGTCCTAGTTTTCACAATCCTAACTCTGCCAAACTATTTTTTACATGATACATGTGGATGTTCCTTCATCCATGAGGCAACAATGAATGGTGACGTTCTCAATTGGAACTTGGATTTGAAAGGTGACTACAAAAGAAAGTAGTGGGCTCACTTTATCTACATAAAAAAACCATTAAGTGAGAATCAAAAGGGCTGATTGTGCCTAATGTGGAAATTAAGGATTTTTGTTGGGCTGGGAAATATTGCAAGAATTCTAATGTTGACATAGCTAAAGGGGAGTGAGCTAAATTCTCCACTATCCTATAGCTATGAGAATCCTTTCAATTATGTCTTGAGGGCCTCAAGAGACCTTTTACTATTTTTGGCATAGGCTATATGGGTACCCTAGGAATGGTCAATGGTATTATAGGTACACTTGTGCTTAAGTAATATGGGTTGGTGTCTGATGTAGATTCATAATTTCTATTTTGTGTTTGCAAGATAATGTCTTCTCCTACCCTTTATATCGCAATGAGAATTGTTTTGTGTGTTCTCTCTATAATTATTTTTCTCGGGTCATTGATGTTCATGAGTATTAGCCACTCATTGATTGGGGAAAGGTGTTTGTATGACTACAAGTTGCTAGTTTTTGCCCCCCTTTTCCCCTATTTCCTTGGATTATTTTCAACTCAGTAATATTAAGATAGTGGTGGGTGTAATGACCGTATTCCCCACATATGGCACAAGAATGATTTTTCCTTAGACTAGTCATCTTGTTTTACCTTTGCGAGTTTTTATTGGTCTTTTGTTGGTTCTTATTTTGCTTGGGGTTGCCCTAGCCTTTATTCATGGGGGGCATTGCTTTTTTCTCCCCCCTTGTCAAGGGTCTCCCTTTGGTTTTCCATTTGGTTTTTTCTTAGCAATATTAGGAGGATTTTTGGTATTCTCCTATTCAAGTGATGGTTGGTGTTGAGCTTGTGAGGGTTGCACTAAATTAACCATTGCATTATTTTATGTTGGTGGTATATTTCGTTTTTCTGCGGGGAAAGGAGAGTATTGGTTTTCCTTTCCCTAATTTTCGTACACATTCTAGGATGATTCTCTTATGTCAGTATTCCTATATGAGTACTAATTTTCCTGCGGGGGATGGTATGGTCCTGCCTGTGGGGAATGATATTGGTTAACCCTCTTAGTGACATTTTCCAATGGTGCAGGATGACTCGGGTAGTATCCTGTGTGTTATAAATTTTGAGTAGTATCAAACATTTGAGTATAAACTGAATACACAGGATATTGGTAAATATTTTTAGGTTCAGTTTGGGTTAAGGACCTTATCAATCCATCAACAGTATTGGATGCACCTAGTATCTCTTTATAAGTTTGCAGCTATGGGGCATCTAGAAGAACATGATAGATATATCCAGACTTGGTGTATATGAGTTCTAGTTGCTGGGCTTTACAAATGGCTTCTTTCTCATTCTATGGGGATGAATTTGCCACATATTTGAAATTTTTGATGTGAGGGATCTCAAAACCAAGTCTAGGAGAACTCGATAGTAAAAAATTTCTTTGCAGAAGCTGCAATGTTTTCTCCATTCATGGATATGGTCCGATATGTGAATGGAGGGTGCTTGTTTAAAGTGGGCGAGGATCTATACTCATGAATCGTGTCGAATCGGGAGCTAGAATAATGTAAGGAATGTTGTACCTAGGGAGTTGAAGCTTCCATGTGACGCAAAAAGTTGGTCAACATACCATTTCGATGTAGGCCCTATAAGGGTGCATAGGAATAGTTGCAGCTGAATGGTATAATATATAATACTATTCGAAGAACACCACAGGCGAATATTCATGACATGGTTTCCTAGGTATTCACCTTACTTTCCTTCAAATTTTGGAATGATTGAAGGGAGCTTGGTGGGCATGGCTAGCTAGTTAATACCATGTGTAATTGGGTCATTTTTTAGCTTACTTAGATCTGGTAGATTAAAAGATACTAAGAATGGTATTGCGAGTTATCCACCATTTGGAAATGATTTTGTAATTCCATATGCAAAGGGGTCCTCTGTGGGGAGGTCAGAGGAAGACTACCCTGGTGGGTGCTCCTATGGATTTCTGGAGGATTCGTATGTAGGCTTCGAAGATGGGTAGTGATTGGTGACACTTGCGGGGTCATGAAAGGTGTATTTTTTTCAGGGAGGGGTCTCAAGCAATGTTGCCCCAATAAAGGAAAATCCTATAATGGTGGTTGTGTTATGTCCTCTTCACCTAAATGGCAGGAGATCTCATACACCTCATGGTAATTGGGGTAGGTTTAAGAAATTCCTAGATCGACGGGGTGCCATGGGGTCCCCTGTGGTGTCAATTAGGGTGACTTAATTTGTAACATTGGAGAAAACAATATCACTATCAATGCAATATATTCAGATACATGAAAAGATAAAAAATGGATAGATAATTTTCCTTCGTATTAAGTTATGCGAACAGTCAAGGAAAAATTGGTTTTTTGTTTGTTTATGTATGATAAAAATCTTATTTATACTTGATCAACCTAAAAACTCTCAAAGTAACTAAGACTTGCGAATATATATTCCTATGGGTACTAGGGAAACATCCATAAATAACTAGCGACGCCTTCCAGTAGCTGAAGAATCAACCAAGGTAACGGAAATGAGGATCGAGTGTTTCCTGCACTATCACTTATAGGGAAATTATTCCCTTTATTTGGTCACTAAATTACCTTCATCCCACATGAGCATTCAATTCTTTAGCTTCTTAGTACTTAGTTACCAATACTGAGTGCCAGATGGGTCGACTATCACCAAAGAGTACCACAAACACTAGACCGAAGTCGAACCCCCTCTAAATCAGGTCTCAATTATGTTTTGGTAATATTTTCTATGGGATGATTGAATGATTTTAGGCACCCTATAAGTCAAACTGTATATTTCATATATGTAAAATTATTATGAGAGCTTATGGGATTCCTACACCCAATGGTCTTAACTTGAACTATTACTTCTTTTATGAACCGTGTGGGGAGAATTATTTTTTTTAAGTTATGGTTGAATTTAACTCTCTTAACCTTTCTTAGAGTGTGAATTGGTTAAGAAAAAGTAAGCCAAGCGCAAAAATATTTGAGTGCAAGATTCCTTATTATGCAAAGCTTACAAATGTTTACTACGTTTTGAAGTGAACATATGAAGTGTGATAAGATGCATATATGTGATGATCCTTTACTCTATCCATCTAATTACACTAAGTGTTTGATTGTTCATTGCATGAAATAGAAATGATGTGCGGATAATGGACCTTGAAATTCTCCTAATTATACTATGTGGAACTAAAGGGATATGGGGAATCCAAATTCTTTGAGACAACATTCGTATGAAAGCCCAGGTTCACCTAAGGGCACGAGGGAGGAAAATATTCCTTTCATTATATACTAACATTTGGCCTTAGTCTGAAAACTAATAATAAGAAAAAATATCTTGTTTAATATAAATATTTGTTGATGATGGGCCACTTACTCCTTTACTAATTAAACTATGTGATCTACATAAAATTCTACAAAACGAGTTTGAAAAATATGTCTGGAATTTGGCCACTTACTCCTCTTCCTAATTAAGCTATTCATGTCTTTTGAAAACATAAAAAATATAAAAAAATCTAACTTCTGAATTAATTATGGTTAGTACAACAACGAGGAAAAGTTAAAAACAGAATAACAAAGTGAAGTGTTGAAAGCAATTCACTAAAGGCTGCCAATCACCTGAAAAAATTGAAAATACAAGGATTTTCTTTCTTTCAGGATACCACGTGTATTTTTAAAATAAATACATGGAGCGACGCATCTATCAGAGAAAAACACGCGCGGCCAAGAACAAAGAGTAAAATTTTTCTTTTTGTAGCTCAAAACAGGTCCAAAAGGTCTTGAACAATTCCCAGAGAGGTCATGAGCACCATGTAGTTGATTATGTAGAGAGAAGGTCCTACGAAACAATTGTTAGAATGAAGAAAATAAATCAATTGACTCTCCAATTCTGTGTTAGCTTTTTTTGTAGAAATGAAGTAGCAAATAACACCTTAACAATTGGTTATTCCCTACAAAGGATCACAAAGATATTTGGTGATATTTGTGAATAGAGTTAAAAAAAACAAAGCATGATTAGTATTGGACATAATGCATGAAGAAACATAAGCCTAAACAAAAGCAAAAAATAAAACCAAATGCTCAATGGAGAGAACATGCAAATATATCAATGGAGAAATACTCCCTTTTTTTACTACTACTAGTAGAAGAATACAATAGAGTGCTAAAACACTTGAAGAGAATCCTTTGATCTATGGAGCTCAAAGATCCTCAGCAATGAGGTCCCTATTCTCAGTCTCTTTGCAAGCTTCTCCTCTCTCTCAAAATAAGTGTGAAATCTCTCCAATGGTGGACTCTTCTTCTCTCACTAAGATGTTGTATTGCTTAGAATCAATATTTCCAACATGCTAGAGCTCTCACTTCCCTTAATTTTGTTAGTGTATGCTAGTCCTTCTAGTCACCAGTGATCAAATATGCTCTTACAAGTCTTTTTGATAGGGTCCTACTGCAATTTTTTTTTGGTTTGAATAAGTTTTCAAATAAAAAATTGGACACTAGCTAGTGTGTTTAGGTGTGTTACTACTCCTTTCAGTCCATTTTTTGGTGTTTCCATAATTCATTTTGATGATTCATCACTAAAATTTCTTCATTACCATCTCAGTCACATCAGCATGGTCATCATTCAACTCATTTCATGTAGAGTCATCATTAGGTCTTAGGCTCAAAATCATAAAATTTGTCATTTCACCATTTAATTCAGCATTGAAGGAGTAATAATAGTCAAAAATGTTAGATAAAGGTTACAAAAGTGTAAATTAATTTCTATTATGATGTAATATGTTTCATAAAGTTCTAAGAACTACACCTTCAAATAAAAAAGTGAAAAGGCTTGGTGGGGCCACTTAACCACTATGAAGAGAAATCGATTTCCAAAGCTACAAAAGACCAATGAGCCTCTCGTTTTCTCATTTCATCTTTAATAAACCTCTCACCATCTTCAAAGACAATTTTCACCCTTATATCAGCCATCTCTTGCCACCAAAGTGCCTCATCTCTCTCCTGTGTTGTGCTTGTGTTGTGCATTTGATGCGCTGCACTTTTTCTAGAGGTATTGTGAGTTCGTCAAAGGAGCCAAATCATCATCTCAGAGGAATTTTTCATCAACCACGCGTTGCAGTGTATTAGATACAAGTAAGTGTGGCCCTCAAATAACCTCTTTTTTCTTAATTTTGTTCTTGGGATGATCAAATCCCTCTTCTAGGGTTTTAGATTCATTTACTTGGTTCCACAATATCATTTACAAATTGCTGAATAAAACCCAAGTTTAAATTTGTGATGCCTTCTCCCACCTTTAATACACCTTCCTATACACTTTCCACAAACCCTACCTCTCATTTTCCCTATTTTCCTCCAAACCCTAGCCTAGACTAGACTTTCCTAGGTTAGGACTAATTATTAGGGGAATTTTGAGGTCTAAAATGGTCCTCCTAAGAAAAATGTACAACAAAAATGAACTTTATAAGAACGAATATGATTCAAGATGATGATGGCATCCATGGGGTATGATTCACTATTTTTTAAGTAAAAGGGTAAAAGGATTAAAAAATAATAAAATAATAAAACTACTTTTTCAACTCGTATTTTCAACATATCTCCCAATTTTTTTACTCAAATTTTTAGCAGGAATACTCTTTGGATGCAAAATTTAATTCCTTGTCCAAGGAGTATCCATGTTGCATATTTTTGATTGACCCTTCTACACGAATAATGAGAAATACATGAAAAAACGTGATTGCAATCATGTTTTCATGTATTTCTTATTTTTTGTGTAGCAGGGTCCATCGAAAGTATGCAACATGGGTACTCCTTGGATGAGGAATTAAATTTTTCATCCAATGAGTACACCTACTCGAAATGTGAGTAAACAAGTTGGGAGATATGTTGAAAATACGAGTTGAAAAAATAGTTTTTTTATTTTTTGCCTCTAAAATTTGATGATGTAATCATATCTTGTTTTATTATTTCCACTATTATTTTATAATTTCCTTAGGAGGCCCATTTTAGACATCAAAATTCCCCTAATTTTTTTCCCCTTTTGACACCCTTCCCCTCACTCATTCCCTGAAATTTCACTTCTCTCTACTCCCTAACATCTATCCCTAGCCCACTAAAGTTTCCCAAGAATTTAGGAATATCATAACCTTTTCATCTCCCTTAATTCCTAAAAACTTCCCAAATCCCTTGCTTTTCCCTACACCAACAAACCCTAATTCCCTTTCCCATTGAGCTAGGGTTTACAATGGATTCAAAAACCACTTAGGAGAAGAGGCACAAAGGAGGTTAGATCACCAAGTATGAGCCCACATCAGTACGTGAGATCTTATCTTCACAATTCCTTAAGAAATCATTTCAGGATGCTGGTTTCCTTGCCTTTTGCCAAAAGGTTGACAAACTTGGTTTTCATGAAAAACTTACCAACACATTTTCCACCATAATGAGGAGAGATGATGTGACTATTACAAGGGTGGTGTTCACTCTTTCAATGGAGATGATTTCCACAGCCATAGGGATTCAAAATAGTGGATAAAATTGTTTCAAGAGTAATGACCTTGACCTTGAAACCTATAAAATGTACTTGCAACCAACATACAAAGTAGCTCCAACACACATATTTTCATTAAAACAATTGTTGGAAAAGTATGTCCCTCATGAAATTGATCATGAGATATTTCATATGTGAGGGTAGGTACTCAAGGTGATATCAGTATCATATGAGACTCGTGATGCATTTCACTGCTGTAAAAGCCCTAACCATGCCTCATTACCTTTACAAAATCATGGTAAAAATGGCAGAGAAGGTAAGGATATTAAGAGAAAATTATCACAATATTTTTTTTCATGATGACTTGGTGAAAATACTAGTTTTCCATTACTAAGATTTGATCAATTTGTCATGGGAGGGTTTCAAGTATTCAACTTCTATTTCATCTTCACCATCTCAGTCTAGCAGATGCTCTACTCCTTTTTCATCACCTGCACAATAAGAGTTTGCATAGACAAGCATACCTACCACCAAAACTCCTAGGAAGAGGTGATTAAGACTTCTACTAGAGGTAAGAGGCTTGTGTTTTCTGTAGACATTGTTGAAAGGGCCAATCCTACATCAGGTGAGCAAGAAACATCACCACATCATGATGTACCATTGCAGGATGAGGAACAATTTAATTATGACACTGATATGGCAGATTTTGAAATCCATGAGGGGGGGGAAATAGTAGAGAATATCACCATGGAGAAGGAGGTTGATATTAGAGAGCTCAAGGATAGTTTATCAAAGAAAAATTTCTTGGTCTGATTCTTGCAACAGGAGAACATGCAGCCAAAGGTAAATCAGTTGTTCTTAAACAAGCCTAAAGCAAAATTTATTAACGATGATGCCAAAGGTAAGGTAGTGATTTATTTTGATGATTCATAGGACCAATAATAATAGATTAAATAAATCATAACAAGAAAAAGAGGTCTCAAGAGAGCACTTGAGCAGCAAAAGGAAACATCTCCACCAAAAGCTCAAATGACAGTTAATGAAGTCATTTTGGCATAAATGGAGAAAGACAAAGTAGGTTCATTGGATATGGTGACTTTCCACTTGGAAAATATTCTCAAGAGAAAAAATAGGAACAATAAGCTACAAATACATATGGCCACGCATTAGTATACAAGGAACTAGGTCTCCCAAATCAGGATCAGGCAGTTGAAGAAGAAGCTCAAGCAAACCTTAATGAGGAAAAAAGAGAAGGATAAGCTTGATTTTCTCACTAAAACCTCCCTCATAGCATGACACATCATCACATGGTTTCATGGAGAAATTTTGGAAATTTTTTGAATAGCTTTTGTGAAATTCTTCATTTTTGGTGAGTTTTCGCCAAATTAGAAATCTTAGTACAGCCAAAAGCGCAGCGCTTTTCCTGAGACCTCCAATTTCAAAAATCTCTACCTTACTAGATATATAATCACTCATACATGTCCTCTATCAAATTTTTGACCCTTTTCAGCATATTGGTTGAGAGGAAATACTGAAAAACAGGTCAAAAGGACAATTTATGCCACCTTTCTGGACTAGGCATTGCGCTTTTGGGAGTATCTATGGGAGAATGCATTTTTCTCTGTCACGGAGTGTCCATTTTTCTTGCCTGAGGTTTTTATTGACAACTAGACATCCTCATATTTCAATTTCATCTTTCAAAGATGCATTTTGAGAATGGGAAGGCCTTCAAAAGTCCCATACAAGTTTGGTGTTGCACTTTTGTCTCGAGGCGTTGCGCTTTTGCAGAGATATGTTAGTGAATTTTTTGAGGTTTTCTCAGTCAAATATTAGCTTAATGATGTAATTATTCTAGTTCCATGTTCACTTAATGTAATAGAGGGTAAATGAGCTTGTTATAGTCATTTTGATGTCATTTTTGACCTCATTGATGAGAATTAGGTCTGTCAATCTCTATATGGAGGATTTGTTTTAACCTCCCTAATAATTAGGATTTTTTTGAGAGATTCATGTGATTAATTCCTAAACTAAAGGACTCAACCCCTGAGAGAGGGGATTTTTTTTATTCTATATGTATGTAGTTTTCACTCATTTTGATGGTTGGACATCAGAGGGTGGAAGTCTTGTAGCCTGTACTTCATCCTTTTTTACAGGAAATCAAAGGACAATTGTAGCTATTATTCATGAATTCTTGTGTTGTCATTTTATGATAATTTTTTATCTCTGTTATAGATCTATATGAATGATATACTTGTTTCCTTACCATATATTTGATCTTCACTAATTTTCCTAAGAGGTTTTAAGCAGAATTATTTTAATTAAGATATGTTTTGCTAGGAATCTCATTTTGTGTATGTTATCTTCTTGATTAATGAATTCATGAAATGCATGATCATTATGACATTATTTATGTTTCAAACCCTACACTACATCGACCAAATGATAAGCTATCAAAAAATCATACCTACCTTTCTCATCTATATCTCTTGCAACTGAAACCTTTGATGCTTTGACCTAGTTCCATGATTTTCACTCTTAATCCAACATGAAATCCCTAAAATATTACAAACAATAGAGCTAAAATATCTATCCTAAAATCCATTCTTCTACCGGCCAAATCCTTAGTTTTTTTTCATAGAGAGAGCTCTCTCTGGTTTTGTAGGGCTAGCTACCAAACCAAAAGCTTGGTCTGAGGTTACCTCTATTGATATCCTTTCAGCCTCGGGAAATTGTGGAGGCTGGAAGTTCTAGCGTCATTTTCGGGGAGAGAAGTGATAGGTCTTTCAACGGTGTATCATTACATTTTCATTTAATTCTAGGCATGTGGGTAATAGGACCTGGTTTTCAAGAAGGTTGATTCAAGTTGCAGAGAGCCAAAGTGCGGAAACAAGAAAACACTGGATCCTAAAAGGTATACATGATCAAATCAAGATCCACATCCACCATCTCCTATTGAAGATATGCAAAGACTCACAATAAAACAAAGACTTCATAATTTTGAGATTCATTCAAGTTCATCTACTTTGGTAAGGTCTACATCTCCACCTTCAGAACTAGTTTCACTTGAAAATATTACATTTGATTTTAAGTTCGAGTTGTCATTATTTAAATCCAAATACGAAACATCTCTATCTAAAATTATATTTGATCCTTCAAATTTTGAAGCAAGTTTCTGTTCCATAAAATTCAATTCATAAGTAAATTCAGAAGTAGATTTTGATAGGAAGTTTTTCAGTGAATTTGAAAAACTTCCAAAACTAGAAAACCATCTTCAATATACCTCTGAGAAGGCATATATACAATATCAGCAGGAGCTCTTGTATGTTCACCCTTTTTCAACTTCATCTATTCACACTGCTACTATATCCCCTCATACTGGTGTTTCTTCATCATCCACACTTCCTCCCACACAACCACCACTCATACCATCACTTCATGTTGTGACTACAAGCTTTCCTCCTACAACTATGGTAAAATTTGCTCCTTTAGCTCTGTCATGACAACTCATTGATTTACCTCAGAACCATGGAAAAAGGCTACCTCATTTTTATGGAACCACCGAGATTACAGCTAGGAAACATATTGAAAAAATCACATATTTCATAATTTTAGAAGAGGTAGATAATGATGATGAAAAAATGATAATTATTGCTTTGAGCTTCTCACGAGAATTGAAAAAGTGGTTTCGAGCTTTGGGACCTCATTTACTGCCAGATTCACAATAATTAGCTAATATTTTCCTTACTAAGTGGGAGCAAAATAAAAACCCTCTTTAGATATTGGTTGAATGTAACTCATTAAGAAGGCAACCTAATGAATCATTCCAAGACTATAATTCTCGTTTAAATAAGCTATATAATTACATTACTACCAATATCAAACCTCCATGTGACTTGGCCTTATTGCACTATCTGGATTCCTTTGACTTCGACATGGCATATCGGCATGGAAAATAAAATACCACCTTATTAGAGGAAATTCTGAAAAATTCTATCTGCATTGAACACAATCTGTTGAACAGGAAATTAAAAATAAAATTTGAAAGGAGAGTTATGGTTAAGGAAGAGCCATCAACCTCATTCGAAGAATATTTGGATAGTTTGATTAGAACTATGGAAAATATGGTAGACAGGATGTCCAATTTTGAAAGACAGTCAGAAAATCAAGTCTAGAATCCCAATTTCTGAGGACAACAGCAACAACCTTAGTTCATAATTAACCAGAGAGAGTAGAGAGCTCTAGATCAGCAATAACAACAACAATTCCACATTCCATTACATAAAAATTATGCCCAAGGACCTTAAGATGAGGTTGACATTGTTGAAGAAAAGCATTTCCTTGAAAAATATCATGGACCTATCTTCCTTACAGAAGATGATGAGTATACCGAGGAATCATACGTGCCGAATGACCAAGAATATGTACTTGAAAATGATGATGTGTTGGTAATCCAATCTGAAGACTATCAAAGGGTGTACCTAAATTCTCTTAGCTCAGCATAGAGAAAATGTAATTTGAGAGACTAAGTTTTTCCTATTACTTTTACTCAAAATAGGACAGCTCATCAAAACTATACTCAGTCCAAAAAAACTTCCCAATCTACTCGAAATAAGGAGAATGATCCTACTACCAAAAATTAGAGCAAGAATACTGAGCCATCAACATGTACATAAAAGATGGACAATGAAGGACACAGAATGATTCTTTAGTAAAAGAGCTACCTAAAAAGCAGGATACCATTGCCAAAGAGGTAGAGAAACAATCTAACATGTTTAGCTTCGAGAGTGAATATTCAAAGTTATAAGTTTCTATTGCCCTCACTTAGCTTGTAAAGAATGATAAATATAAATTTCATGTCGCCAGGATGTTGAAAGTAGATCAGAGTTCATACATGGTCCATGATAGTAATGACCATCCAAAACTTATATTTGGCCTAGCCGTAGATGGAAATATTCAAGGTAGTGAAGTCCCTCCCTTTTATCTCAGTTTGAGGATTCATGATTATATTCTCCATTATTCCATGTTGGATTCTGGGCCCTCACACAATTTAATGTCAAAGGTTATCATGGATAAGTTTTTGCTGTACATATCTTAGTGTTATCGAGGATTTGGTGGTCTTTCTTGATAAAATTCCTTCCAAAAATGTGTTGATGGATGTTCTAGTTGCTGACATACCTCCAAGGTATGGCGTTCTTCATTCACTTTCTTGGGGAGCCAAATAAAGGGGTACTCTACAACTTGATTTGTCATATGGTAAAATTTTGGTATTCGGTAAACTTAGGTAGCTATACTGGGAAGTTAAAATGAAATACATGATCACTAGAAAATGCAAACCCAAAAATCACTCCGTTCACTCTGTACATACTGATTTAGAGTCATTTATTTTGTATAATTATCATAATACTGGTGATTTAGAAATTCAAATTGTAGAAGGTGAAGAAATTTATGAATTGTCAAATAGTGTCCAGTGAGTCTTGAATGCAGAACAAAGAAAACAAAATTCTAATGGCTTGCATACAAACACTTCATAGAAAATATTAGTAGAGTCAAAGAAAGGAAAATAAAAAGTGGAGACAACAATTCAAAAAGAAGAAACAGGTGAGTCTACTGAATTTCAGCTTCCCGATGATAAGATGGGTCTTTGGACCATGGATTTCGATGGTTATTTGGGAAAATATAGAGTTGGTATCAGAATCTGGATTCGTAACCCTATACATCAGTCATCTAAAATCCCACAGAATGTAAAATTTTCTTCTTATAATAAATATTTTGACTGTTCGAACAATGAGGCTGAATATGAGGCCTTAATCGTCGATCTCAGGATTTTAAAAACGATAGGTGCATAGAGAATTACAATATATGGCGACTCCGAGTTGGTGATTAAACAGGTAAAAGGGGAGTACCAGGCCAAACATCCTAGGATGAGAGAATATCATAATGTTTTTCTTGATATTCTTAAAACTTTTCCAGAATATACATTGTTTATGATTCCTAGAAGTCAAATTTTTATGGATGATTCTCTTGCCACGATCGCTAACAATTTTGAGATTCCTATTCATGCTACTAAAAATTTTGAAATTCATGTGAAGCATCCCCCGATTGTCCCTGACAATCTAAGATATTGGCAATTATTTTGGGATGATAAAAATATAAACAATTCTGCAGATGGAGGGGGTGTTTGCTAATTCCCATATTTATGGTCTTTATAATGAAGATGATCAGGTAATTGAAGCTACTGAAGTTGAGTTGCTTAAGCTAAAATAAAATAACATTCCATGAGATATTGTACCTTTGGAATATTTATTTGATCATGATGATGTCGCTAAAATGTCGGCAATGGTCCCCACAAAAGCAGGAGTTGAAGATGTAAACATTGGTATAGTTGATAACCCCAATGTGTATAAGCCATCAACGTATTTATCCCTTGAGATAAAATGTAAATATACAACTTTTTTGAGTGATTTTTATGATGTATTTTCTTCGTATTATTTATATTTAAATGTATACGATAAAATCATCATCTAGCGCACCATCCCAATCAAGCTAGATCAAAATCCATTCTGTGAGAAGCTAAGGAGAATCAATCCTAAACTGCTACCATCAATTGAAAAAGAGGTAAGTAGAGTTTAGAAAGATGGCATTATAGTTACTATTCAATTTTCAGATTGGATGTACAACCTTGTGAAAGTAAGGAAGAAGACAGGGGAGATTCGTCTTTGCATAGATTTCAGAAATCTGAACAAGGTGTCCTTGGAGGAAAATTGTTCTCTCCCAAAGATGGACCACATCTTGCAATGGGTATTTGGAGCTTCTAGAATATCACCCCTTCATGAATACTCAGGATAAAACTAGAACTTGATGCATGAAGATGACCAAGAGAAAACATTATTTACAATGCCATGGGGTACTTTCATGTACACCATAATGCATTTGTTCTAAAGGATGTAGGGGCTATGGACATCAATTTCTTGAATGAAAATGATGTATTTATTGTGGTTTACCTTGATGATGTTACCTTATTCTCACAATCAGATGACAACCATCTACATCACTTGAGAATAGTGTTTCAAAAATGCAGGAAATTCAACATTTCATTGAATCCTAAGAAAAACCTATTTTCCATGGAGGTGGGAAAAATACCCAGGAACATCATCTCAGAATATGGCATCCACATTGATATTTCTAGCATCAAATAAATTCAATAGTTGGACGTCCCAAGGAACAAAAAATAGATCCATGCATTCAATGGTAAGATAACATTTTTGAGGAGATTCATCCCCAATCTCGTTGAACACCTTAGAGATATGACAAACCTGCTGAAGAAGGACAATGAGGTAAGGCAGTCAGAGGATGCAAAGAAGTCATTCAATTCATTTAAATTTTCTTCAAAATGTGGTCCCATATTGGTCAGCCCTTATTATACTATGGAATTCATTATCTTTTCATTCAATTTCGAGCATTGCTTCGTTGATATCGTAATGCAGAAAAAGGACTCAAATACGGAGCAACCAACTTCCCTTTTTAGTCAAACCATAAGAGATGCGGCACTGAGATACAACATGATTGAAAAAAAATCTTTGGCCTTGGTGAAGGAATTGAAATACTTTTGGGTATACATCCTTCACTCTCACATCATTTCTTATGTTTTGAATGCAACGAAGAAATATGTTTTGATGCAAAATGATCTCGAAGGCAAGAAAGGGAAATGGATTGCATCCATTCTTTAATATGACCTTGAGAGAAATCCCACAAAGTTGATCAAGGGATAGGGTTTGGCAAAGTTGATTGCAGAATCTAATTTGCATGTGATCAATATTAATTTGATTTATGCATTTTCTAAAGAGGAGGTTGATGACTTATTGACCGAGCTATAATATATTTTCGTTGTATCCCTTGGTATGTTGATATTGTTTATGTAATTCAACACTTAAATCCTTCAACGTTTGTTTCTGAAATAAAAATTAGATCATTGAAATTAAAGGCTTCAAAATATTGGATTTTGGATAGTGTTTTGTATTGGAAATACCGGAGAGGTGTCTTGTTGAATTGTCTTGTTGAAAGTGAAGCGAAGGAGGTGATGAATGATTTTCAGAAGGGTGATTGTGGTGGTCATTTATTATGGAAGACAACAACAAAAAAAAATTTTAGGGATGGATTTTACTGGCCCACTCTTTTTGATAATGTATACAAGATCGTGATGAGTTGTCACAAATGTCATATTTTTCAAGAGAATACGAAGCTTATCTCACTACCTTTGTAGCCCATTTCAATTTAGGCACCATTTCAACAATGGGGTCTCGAATTCATAGGTGAGATCCATCCTTCATCCTCCACCCAACACGAGTGGATTTTGATAGTCACAGATTATCTTACAAAGTTGATTTAGGCAATCTCGACCATGCAAACTACTTATTTGTTAATCATTCAACTCACGGAATATAATATCTTGTCTAGATTTGGTTGTCCACATAAGATAATCATGGATAACGCTGTTGAATTTAAGTCCAAAAATATGGTGTAATTTTGTGAGAAGTAGCATATCAAGTTGGGTCATTAAATTACATACTACCCACAAGGTAATGGACTAGCTGAGACTTTGAATAAGTCTTTTGTCAATATTACCAAAAATATGTTGGAGGTAAATATGAAAAATTGGCATAAGAAACTCATCAATGCTTTGTGGGGAGGCACGGTAAGTAATAAGAAGTCCATAGGCATGTCTCCTTTTGATTTAGTGTATTGAGTTGATATAGTATGTCCTACTTCTCTTATTGTTCTAGTCATGAAGATTTTGTGGGAAGTTGGAAACAAACTGAATGATGTTCAGCAGCGGATAAACCAAATGATTCATTTGAAAAAAACCAGGGAGGAAGTGTTTCATAATACTTCTAATATTTAAGAAAGAATAAATAACATGTATGTAAGGAAAACAAAAGCAGGTGACTTAAATATGGGAGACGTAGTTCTTCGTTGGGATGCTCAGAATGAAGAAAAAGGAAAGCATGGAAAGTTTGAGAACTTGTGGAAGTGACCGTACAAAAGTTTAGCTTCAAGAATGAATAATGCCTATTTGTTGGAGGAAATGGATGGACCAGACTATGAAGGAGGACTAGTCAATGGTAGGCTCCTCAAACACTACCTCTATTGATAAAATTTCTAATGTTTTTGATCATCATTGTACATGTCATTTTACTTTTTTGTCAACGTGTGAAGGAGTTAATCATGGAAGCTTGAAATCTGAGGTGAAGGCCATAAGGGTTTTTTTTTATTATCTACTAGTTTATAAGTTCAGTAGGTTTTGTTTCAAGTAAAATTCAGTCCAGTTTTTCAGTCAATTTTTAGTATTGAGTTTGGTCTTTTGATTCTTTACTCCATTCCAAATGGATAAGGCTACATGTTCTACAGTGTTCCTAACACCTCCTAACGACCTGCCATCCCCAGTTGGAGACAATGTTACTATCTTCTAGCCTTACCAGTCACCGGTGATAAAATATGATCTTACAAAGTTTTTCATAAGGTCCTACCACAAATATTTATGGTTTCAATAGGTTTTCAAATAAAACTTTGGTCACTGGCTAGTGCATCTAGGTTCCTTACTACTCCTTTCAGTCCATGTTTTGGTCTTTCCATAATTCATTTTTATGATTCATCACTGAAATGTCTTAATCACAATCTTGGTCACATCACCATGGTTATCATTCAACTCATTTTATGTAGATTCATCTTTAGGTCTTAGGGTCAAAATCATAAAATCAGTCATTTCACCATTTAATTCAACATTGAAGGAGTATCAATAGTCAAAAATGTCCAATAAAGGTTACAAAAGTGTAATTTAATTTATGTTATTGCGTAATATGTTTCATAAAATTCTAAGAGCTGCAGTTCCAAATCAAAAAGTGAAAAGACTTGGTGGGGCCACTTAACCACTATGAAGAGAAATCAAATTCGAAAGCTACAAAAGACCAATAAGCCTCTAATTTTCTCATTCCATATTCAAGTAACCTATTTCCACCAAAATATACCATTTTCAACCTCGGAGCATCCATCACTTTCCACCAAAGTTCCTCATCTTTCTCCTACGTTGTGCTTGTGCTGCACATTAGCTATGTATTTGTTGCGCATTTTCTACGCTACACTTTCTGCTAGAGGTGTTGTGCATTCTTCACTGGAGGAAAATCATCCTTTCAGAGGAATTATTCATCAACCATAGGTTCCATTGTATCATATACAAGTAATTATGGTCCTCAAATTACATCTTTTGTCTTTATTTTGTGCTTGGAAGGATCAATTCCCTCTTCTAAGGTTTTGGTTGCATTTTCTTGTTCCACAATATCATTGACAAATTTCTGAATAAAACCCTAAGTTTAAAGCTCTAATACCTTCCCCTAACTTTGATGCACATTCCTAGACACTTTCCCCAACCCCTACCCCTCATTTTCCCTATTTTCTTACAACCCCTAGCCTAGAGTTGACTTTCCTAGGCTAGGACTTATTTTTCCCCTTATGAAACTCTTCCCCTCACTCATTCCATGAAATTTCACTTCTCCCTAATCCCTAACATCTATCCCTACCCTCTTAAATTTTCCCAATAATTTAGGAGACTCCTAACCCCTTCATCTCTCTTCATTCCAAAAAACAACCCACATCCCTATTTTTCCCTACACCAAACCCTAATTCCCCTTCCCATTGAGCTAAGGTTTACAATGGATTCTGAAACCACTAAGCAGAAGAGGAGTAAGGGAGTTCAGATCAGCAGGTATGAGCTTACTTCAGCACATGATATCATATCTTCACCATTCCTTAAGTAACCATTTTAGGATGTTGGTTTCCTTTCCTTTTGTGAAAAGGTTGAGGAACTTCGTTTTCATGAAAAATTTACCAACACTTTTGCCACTCGATTGAGGAGAGATAAATTGAATAATTCAAGGTTTTTTTTCACTCTTTCAACAGAGACCATTTCCAGAGACAGAGGGATTCCAAATAGTGGATAAAATTGGTTAAAGAGTAGGAACCTTGACCTTGAAAGCTACAAAACGTATTTGAACAATCATACAAAGTAGCTCCAACACACATATTTCCATTTAGAAATTTGTTGCACAAGTATGCCCCTCTCATGAAATTGATCATGAGATATTTCACATGTGAGGGAAGGTACTCAAGGCTATATCAGTATCATATTAGATTCTTGATGCATTTCACCAGATTAAAAGTCATAAATTTGTTTGATTACCTTTATAAGAACATGGTAAAAATGGTAGAGAAGATACAAATATTAGGAAAAAATAATCATGCTAGTTTGTTTCACCATGGCTTGGTGAAAATCCTAGCTTTCCATTAGTTAGCAAAGATCAATTTTTCATGGGATGGTTTTGATATATTCAGCTTCTCTTTTGTCTTCTCTAGCTCAGTTTAGCAGTCACTCTACTCCTTTGTCATCACTAGCACAACAAGAGATTTCTTCCACAAGTAGACCTACCACCAGAACTCCTAGGGCAGAGGTGGCTAAAACCTATACTAGAGCAAAGAGGCTTCTGTTTGGTCTAGAAATTATTGAAAGGGCCAGGCCTACATTAGGTGAGCAAGAAACATCATCACATCATGTGGCACCATTGCAGGATGAGGAACAATTCCATCATGACACTAATCTAGAAGATTTGGAAATCCATGAGGAGGGACAAAAAAAAGCAGATCATCATGGAGAAGGAGGTTGAGATTATAGAGCTCAAGGAGAATTTATGAAAGGCAAATTTCTTGGTCTCCTTCTTGCAACAAAATAACATGCAGCTAAAGGTAAATAAAATCCTCTTAAACATGCCTAAAGAATATCTGAGAAAGGATGATGCCAAATTTAAGGAAGGGGTTGATATTGATGTTTCAAAGGATAACAAAGGATAGGTTAAAGCATGGAGATGAAGAACAAGAGTTCTCAATAGAGCACTTGAGCAGTAAAAATAAATATCTCCACCAAAATCTTAAATGACAGTTGATAAACTCATTTTGGTATAAATTGAGAAAGATAAAGTAGGTTGGTTGGGTAGGGTTAATTGATAGTTTTAAAATATTCTCCAAAGGGAAAAAATGAAAAATAACAGACAAATACATATGGCCATGCATTATTATACAACGAACCATGTTTCCCAAATCAGGATCAAGCAGTTGAAGAAGAATCTCAAGCAAACCCTAATGAGGAAAAAAGAGAAGGATAAGATTAATTTTCTTACTAGCCTCCCTCATTTCATGAATCATCATCACATGGTTTCATGGAGAAATTTATGGATAATTTTGAAGATTTTTTGTGAAAATTTTCATTTTTGGTGACTTTTGGCCAAATTGAAAATCTCACTACAGTGAAAAGCGTAGTGCCTTAGCACTGTGCTTTTTCCTTAGCCATCCAATTGCCAAAATCTCTACCTTGCTAGATATATAATCACTCATACATGTCAGCTATCAATATTTTGAGCCCTCTCAATAGAATAGTTGATAGAAAATGCCCCAAAATAGGTCAAAAACACACTTTATGCCACCTTTCTCGACTAGGCATTGCACTTTTGGTAGTAGCTGTGGGATAATGCATTTTCTCTATCATAGAGTGTCCATTTTTTTTTCTTGAGGTTTATAATGAGAACTAGACATCCTCTAATTTCCATTTCATCTTTGAGAGCTTGATTTGGAGTAGAGGAAGGCCTTCAAAATTCACTTAAAATTTCAGAGTTGCGCTTTTTTTCGGAGTCGCTGCGCTTTTGCAGAGATGTGTTGCGCTCTTTCTTGTTAGTGATTTTTTCGAGGTTTTCTCAGTCAAATATTAGTTTTATAATTTAATTCTTCTAGTTCCATGTTTAAGTGAAGTAATAGAGGGTAAATGAGCTTTTTATAGTAATTTTTATGTAATTTTGGACCTCATTTATAAGGAGAAGGTAAGTCAAACTCTATATGGAGTATTTGTTTTAACCTCCCTAGTTATTAAGACTTTTTTGAGAGATTCATGTGTTTTTTTACTAAACAAAGGGATTCGGCCCTTGAGAGAGGGGAAATTGTTTTTAGTCTATATGTATGTGTTTTTGACTCATTTTGGTGTTTGGACGCAAGCCAGTGAAAGTCTTGTAGCTTTTAATTCATCATTTTTTATAGGAAATCAAAGGATAGTTGCAACTATTGTTGAGGAATTATTGTGTTGTGAGTTTGTGATAATATTTTCTCTATGTTATAGATTTATATGAATGATATTCTTGTCTCCTTACCATATATTTGATCTTCAGTGATTTTCCAAAGAGGTTTTACGTAGAATTATTTTAATTAAGCTTTGTTTTATTAGGAATTTCAATTTGTGTATTTTATCTTCTTGATTCATGATTTCATTCCATACATGCTCATTACGATATTATTTCTCTTTTATACCCTACACTACACTGACCAAATGCTAATTTATCGCAAAATAATACCTACCTTGCTCCTCTATATCTCTTCCAACTAAAATTTTTTATGCTTTGACCTTGTTCACTGATTTTAACCCCTAATCCATCATAAAAACCTAAAATATTTCAAACCCTAGAGTTGAACTATCTAGCCAAAAAAAAATTCTTGAACCGGTCAAATCCTTGGTTGTTTTTTCATAGAGAGAGCCCTTTCTAGTTTAGTAGGGCTAGCTACCAAACTAAAAGCCTTATTTGAGGTGACCTCTGTCGATATCCTTTCAGCATTAGGACATTGTGGAGGCTAATATCTGTGGAGTTGTTTCTAGTGAGAGAAGTGACAAATATTCCATGGGTGTATTATTGCATTTTAATTGAATTATAGGAATGCGGGTGACAGGACTTAGTTTTCAAGATGGTTGATTCAAGTTGTAGAGAGCCAAAGTGCATAAAAAAGACAAAATTGGCTCCTAAAAGGTATACATGATCAAATCCAGATCCACATCCACCATCTCCTGTTGAAGATCAAGAAAGAATAATAAGAAAACAAAGATTTTAGTATTTTCAGATTCATTCAAGTTCATCTACTTTGGTAAGGTCTACATCTCTACCTTCAGAACTGGTTTCACTTAAAGATATTCCATTTGATCTTAAGTTCGAGTTTTCATTGTTTAAATCCAAATCTAAAACATCTCTCTCTAAAATTGTATTCAATCCGTAAAAGTTTGAAGTAAGTTTCTCACCCATAGAATACAATTCAAAAGTAATTTTTGATAGGAATGTTTGGATTCAATTTTCGAAACTTCAAAAAATAGCAAACCATCTTCAATATAGGTCTAAGAAGGCATATATACAATATCAGCAGGAGATCTTGTCTGTTGACCCTTTTTCAACTTCATCTATTCACATTGTTGTTGCATCCCCTCATACTGTTTTTTCTTCTTCATCCACACTTCCTTACACACAACCAACACTTCTTGTTGTGACTACAAGCTTTCCTCCAAGAAAAACTATTACCAAATTTTCTCCTTTAACTTTGCCGAGACAACTCACTGATTTACATCAAAACTATGGACAAAGGTTACCTCTTTTTTATGGAACCACTGAGAGTATAGCTAGGTAACATATTGAAAAAATCTCAGATTTCATAGACTTAGAAGAGGTATATAATGACGATTCAAAAATGAGAATAATTGCTCAGAATTTCTCAAGAGAAGTGAAATAGTTGTTTCGAGCTTTGGGACCTCATTCAAGTCTAGATTCACAACAATTAAATGATATTTGTCTTTATAAGTGGGATTAAAAGAAAAAAAATCTTTAGATATTGGTTGAATATAACTCATTAAGAGGGCAGCCTAATGAATAATTCCAAGACTAAACTTCTCATTTCAATAAGATGTACGATTCCATTCCTTCCAATACCAAACTTCCAACTGACTTGGCCTTCTTGCACTATCCGGATGCCTTTGAACCTGTTATGGCATATTAGCTTCGAGAAAGAAATCCCACCTCATTAGAGGAAATGCAGAGAAATTATATCAGCACTGAAGCTAATATATTGATCAAGAAATAGAAAAGAAAAGTTGAAAACAGAATTACAATTAAGGAAGAGCCATTAACCTCATCTGAAGAAAATTTGGATAGTTTGATTAGAACTATGGAAAATATTGTAGATAGGATGTCCATTTCTGAAATATAGTCAGAAAATCATGTCCAGAATCCCAATTTCTGAGGATAGTAGCAACAACCTTAGTTCATAATTAAGTAGAGAGAGCAGATAGCACTAGAGAAACAAGCACAACAACATGTATGCACTCCATTAAAACAAAACTATGCCCAAGGACCTGAATATGAAGATGAAATTATTGAAGAAAATTATTTCTTTGAAAAATATCATGGACCTATCTTCCTTATAGAATATGATGAGTATACCGAGAAAACATATGTGCCGAATGACCGAGAATATGTTCTTGCAAATGTTGATGGGTTTTTAGTCCAATCTGAAGAATATCAAAGGGGGAACCTAAATTCTCTCAGATCAGCACAGAGACAGTATAGTTTGAGATATTGAGATGTTCTTATTACTTCTACTCAAAATAGGATAGCACATCAAAAATATAATCAGTCCAAACAAACTTCCCAAGCTAGTCCAAATTAGGAGAAGGAACCTATTGTCAAACATTAGATAAAGAATAGTGAGCCATCTACAAGTACATCCAAGAGAGACCAGGAAGGACAAAGAAAGGAATATTTAGCAAAATAGCAGCCTAAAAAGCGGGATACTATTCCCAAAGAGGTATAGAAAAATTCTAACTTGTTTAGCTTAGAGAGTGAAATTTCTAAGTTAAAATTTTATATTCCCCTCATTCAGCTTGTAAAGAATTATAAATATAAACTTCATGTTGCCAAGATGTTGAAAGTAGATCAGATGTCAGACATGGTCAATGTTAGTGATGACCATACCAAAATTCTATTTAGCCCAACCATAGATGGAAATCATGAAGATAGTAAATTCCCTCCCTTTTATCTCATTTTGGGGCTTCATGATTATATTCTCCATAATGCCATGTTGGATTATGGGGCCTCACACAATTTAATGCTGAAGGCTATCATGGATAAGTTTGGGATGGGCATAACTCGACCCTATCATGATCTCTATTCTTTTATTTTGGGTAGAGTGAGATACCTTGGTCTTATCGAGGACTTGGTGGTCTATATTGATCAAATTATTGCCAAAATGTGTTGATGGATTTGGTAGTTGTTGACATACCTCCAAGGTATGTCATGCTACTTTCACGGTCTTGGGGTGCCAAATTAAGGCATACTCTACAACTTGATTTTTCATATGCTACAATTATGGTATTTGGTCAACTTAGGAAGCTATACATGGAAACTAAAATGAAATACATGATCACTAGCAAAGACAAACCCAAAAATTGCGCCATTCACTCAGTACATACTTATTTAGATTCCTTCATTTTTAATAATGATCATAGTACTGATGATTTAGAAATTCAAATTGTAGAAGGTGAAGAAATTTTAAAATTTTCAAACAGTGTCCAGGAAGTCTTGAATGTGGAACAAAGAAATCAAAATTCTGATACCTTGCAGCCAAATACTTCATAGAAAAGGTCAGTAGAGTCACAGAAAGGAAAATAAAATGTTGACACAGTGGGTCAAAAATAAGAAACAAGTCATTCTACTAAATTTCAGCTTCCGGATGATGAGGAGGGTCTTTGGACCATGGATTTCGATGGTGCTTTGGTAAAATATGGAGCTGGTATCAGAATCTGCATCGATAGCCCTATACATCAATCATAGAAAGTCCCACATAATGTAAGATTGTGTTCTTATAAACTAGATTTTGAGTGTTCGAACAATGAGGCTGAATATGACGCATTAATCATCAGTCCCATAATTTTGAAAAGTATAGGTGCGAAGAGAATTACAGTATATGGAAACTCCAAGTTAGTGATTAAACAAGTAAAATGGGATTACCAGGAAAAACATCGCAAGATGAGTGCTTATCGTAATGTTGTTTTTTATATTCTTAAAAATTTTCTACAATATACATTTTCTATGATTCCTAGAAGTTAGAATTTTATGGATGATTCTCTTACCACAACGGCCAAAAAACTTAAGATTCCTATTCATGCTACTAAAATGTTTGAAATTAATGTCAAGCATCACATGGATGTCCCTAAAAATCTAAGATACTGGAAATTATTTTGGGATGATAAACAGATAAAAAAATTTCTGTACATGGAGGGGGAGTTTTCTAATTCCCATATTGATGATGTGTATAATGAAGATGATCAGGTAATTGAGGCTACTAAATTTGACGTGCCGCAACTAAATAAAAATAAAATTCCATGATGTCTTGTACCTTTGGAAGAGATATTTTATCACGATTATATCGCTAAAAGGCCGACAATGGTCCCCACAAAAGAAGGTGTTGAAGATGTAAACATTGGTAGAGCTAATAACCCCAAGATGGTTAAGTTATCGAGGTCTTCATCCCCTGAGCTGAAAGGTAAATACAAAGCTATTTTGAGTGTGTTTTCTGATGTATTCGCTTGGTATTATTCGTATTTAAAAGTGTATGATAAAAAACATCATCCAACACACCATCCCAATCAAGCCAAATCAAAATCCATTTTGCTAGAAGCTGAGGAGAATCAAACCTAAACTTCTTCCATCAATCATAAAAGAGGTAAATAGACTTTACAAAGTTTCTATTATAGTTCCTACTTGATTTTTAGAATGTATTTCCAACCTTGTGCCACTAACAGATAAGACAGGGGAGATTTGTCTTTGCGTAGATTTTAGAAATTTGAACAAGGTGTTCTTGAAGGAAAATTATCCTCTCACGAAGATGGACCACATCTTGCAGAGATTTTTTTGGGCGTCTATAATTTCACTCCTTAACAGATACTTAGGATACAACTAGATATTGGTGCATGAATATGACCAAGAGAAAATAACATTTACAACACCATGGGGTACTTTCATGTATGTCAAAATGTCGTTTGGGCTAAAGAATGCAGGGGATAAAATTCAGTGGGCTATGGACATCACTTTGTCAAATGAAAAGGATGCATTTATTGTGGTTTAACTTGATGATGTTATTGTTTTCACACAGTCGTATGTCAAGCACCTACATCACTTGAGAATAGTGTTTAAAAAATGTAGGAAATTTGGCATTTCGCTAAATCCTAAGAAAATCATGTTTTCCATGGAAGAGGGAAAACTACTCGAGCACATCATATCAAAATATGGCATCTGCATTGATCCTTCTAGGATCAATGAAATTCAACAGTTTGAATTCCCAAGGAACAAAAAGGAGATCCAGTCATTCAACTATAAGATAAATATTTTGAGGAGATTCATCCCCAATCTCTTAGAAAACCTTAGAGATATGATATACATGATGAAGAAGGAAGTAAATGTAATATCATGAGAGTATGCAAATAAATAATTCAATTCATTGAAATTTTCTTTACAATGTACTCCCGTATTGGTAAGCTTTATCTTTTCATTCGCTTCTGAGCATTCCTTGGATTTTGTCTTAATGCATAAAAAGGACTCAAAGACAGAGCAGTCAATTTCATTTTTTTGTTGCAACATAAGATATGCAACGCTAAGATACAACATTATTGAAAAAAAAACTTTGGCATTGGTGAAGGCATTAAAATAATTTCGGGAATACGTCCTTCACTCTTGCATCATTTCTTATGTTTGTAATGCAGTGGTGAAATATTTTCTTATGTAAACTGATCTCGAAGGTAGGCAAGGGAAATGGATTGTAACCATGCTTGAATATGACCTGCAGATCATGCCCACAAATCTCATCAAGGGGCAGGGTTTGGAAAATTTGACAACGGAATCTAATTTGCATGTGCTATATATTAATATAATTTTTGCACTTTTTGAAGAGGAGGTTGATGACTCATTGACACATCTATCTTAGATTTTCATTTCATCCCCTTGGTATGCTGATATTGTCTATGCACTTCAACACTTAAATCTTCCACCAAGTGTGTCTCAAAGAAAAAGTATATAAGTGAAATTAAAGGCTGCAAAATCTTGTATTTTAGACAGTGTTTTTATTTGAAATACCTGGGAGTTCTCTTGTTGAATTTTGTTATTGAAATTGAAGTGAAGGAGTTGATGAATGACTTTGATAAGGGTGATTGTGATGGTCATTTATTCTAGAAGACCACAATGAACAGAGTTTCGAGGGATAGATTTTATTGGCCCACTCTTTTTGCTGATGTATATAAGATTGTGATGAGTTTTCATGAATGTCACATTTTTCAAGGGAACATGAAGTTTCTCCCGCTTCCTTTGCAACCCATTTCATTTTAGGCACCATTTCAAGGCAATGGCAATGGACTAGCTGAGTCTTCGAATAAGTCTTTGGTCAATATTATCAAAAAGATGGTGGAGGTAAATAAGAAAAATTGGCACAAGAAGCTCATCAATGCTTTGTGGCGTTAGAGGAAATTTTAGCCTAAAAGTGCCCATTGAATTTTCATGTAATTTCCATGTCCTAATATGTAAATAAATCAAAATTCTTTAAACTTAAATGGAGGGAAAATAAGAAAAACTACTTTTTTTAATTGTATTTTTGGCTTATCTCCTTATAGGTTTACTCAAATTCCATGTTTATATATTCATTAGATGCATAATTAAGTTCCACATCCAATTAGTACCCATTATGCATACTTGTGAGAAGACCCACCTTGATAAAAATTGCAGATACATTAGAAATCACGTTTTAACACATTTTTTAATGTATCTACATTTTTTATCAATGTGGGTCCTCTAAAAAGTATGTATAATAGATACTCGTTGGATGTGGAATTTAATTCCACATCTAATGGGTGTCTAAATTTTAAATTTGAGTAAACCTATAAGGATATTAGTCGAAAATACAATTAAAAAAATTAGTTTTTTATTTTCCCTCCAAAATCCATTACTCTAATTTTATTATTCTAACAATTATTTTATTATTTTTCTTAGGAGGCGTCTTTAAGGCTAAAATTTCCTCTAATGGTAGACAGGGTAAGTAATAATAAGTTCATAGGCATGCCACCTTCCAAGTTAGTGTATGGATTTGATACAATCTTTCCTACTTCTCTTTCTATTCTAGTCATGAATATTTTGCAATAAGTTGGCAGTGAACCGAATGATGTTCAGTGACAGATAAACCAAATGATTCATTTGCAGCAAACCAAGGAAAACAAAAGAGGATGACTTCAATATGGGAGATGTATTTCTTCGTTGGGATGCTCGAAAAAAAGAAAAAGGGAAGCATGGAAATTTCGAGAACTTATGGAAGGGACCACACATAATTTCAGCTTCAACAGGGAAGAATGCCTATTTATTGGAGGAAATGGATGGACAAGACTATCGAGGAGGACGAGTGATTGGTAGGCTCCTCAAGCACTACCTCTTTTGATCAAATTTCTCATCATCATTGCGTATATCATTTTAATTTAAGCAGGCATGATTTTGATTCTTGAATCCATGCCCAATGGATAGGTCTACTTGGTCTACAGTGTTCTTGACACCTCCTAAGGAGTTTCCATCTCTAGTTGGAGCCAATGTTAGTGTCTTCCAATCCTGCCAGCCACCAGTGATAAAATATGCTCTTACAAGGTTTTTGATAGGGTCCTACTGCAAATTTTTATGGTTTCAATCGGTTTTCAAGTAAAAAATTGGTCATTGCCTAGTGTTTATAGGTGTGTTGCTACTCCTTTCATTCCATGTTCTAGTCTTTCCATCATTAATTTTGATGATTCATCACTGAAATTTCTTCATCACCATATGAATCACATCACCATGGTCATCATTCAGCTCATTTCATGTAGGATCATCAATAGGTCTTAGGGTGAAAATCATAAAATCCGTCATTTCACCATTTAATTCATAATTGAAGGAGTAGTAATAGTAAAAAAATTTCAATAAATGTTGAAAAGTGTAATTTCATTTCTATTATGATGTAATATGTTTCAGAAGTTCTAAGAGCTATAGTTCCAAATCAAAAAGTGAAAAGACTTGGTGGGGCCACTTAACCACTATGAAGATAAATTGATTTCAAAAGCTACAAAAGACTAATGAGCCTCTCATTTTCTCATTTCATCTTCAAGAAACCTCTCTCCATCTTGAAATACCATTTTCACCCTTACAGAAGCCATCCCTTACCACCAAAGTGCCTCATCTCTCTCCTTCATTACGCTTGTGCTACACATTCATTGTGCTGTGCTTTTGCCAGAGGTGTTGTACATTCTTCAAAGGAGCCCAATCATCATTTCAAAGGAATTATTAAACAACCACATGTTCCATTGCATCAGATACAAGTAAGTGTGGCCCTTAAATTTCTTCTTTTTTCTTCATTTTGTGCATGGAAGGATCAATTTCATTTTGTAGGGTTTTGGTTCCACTTTGTTGGTTCCATAATATCATTGATAAATTTATAAATAAAACCCTATGTTTAAAGCTCTAATACCTTCTCCCACATTTCGTACACCTTCCTAGACACTTTCCCTAACCGCTACCCCTCATTTTCCCTATTTTCTTACAAACTCTAACCTATATTAGACTTTACTAGGCTAGGAATTTTTTCGCCTTTTGACACCCTTCCCCTCACTCATTACCTAAAATTTCATTTCTCCCTACTCCCCAACATATATCTCTACCCCCATAAAATTCTCAAGGAATTTAGGAGACTCCTAACCCCTTCATTTCCCTTCATTCCTAAAAACTGCCCACATCCCCTATTTTTCTCTACACCAAACCCTAATTCCCCTCCCCATTGAGCTAGGATTTACAATGGATTCTAAACCCACTGAGAAGAAGAGGCATAAGGGAGGTAATATTAGTAGGTATGAGCCCACCTCAGCACATGATATCATATATTCACCATTCCTTAAGAAATCATTTCAGGACGCTGGTTTCCTTGCCTTTTACCAAAAGGTTGAGGAACTCGGTTTTCATGACAAACTTACGACCACTTTTACCACCATATTGAGGAGAGATTGGGTGATTACTACAGGGGTGGTGTTCACTATTTCAATAAATACCATCACCACAACCACATGTATTCCAAACAGTGAATAAAATTGGTTCAAGAGTAGGGACATTGACCTTGAAATCTAAAAAATGTATTTAAAGACAACATACAAAGAAACTCCAATGCACATATTTCCATTTAGACAGTTGTTGGATAAGTATTCCCCTCTCATGAAATTGATCATGACATATTTCACATGTGAGGGAAGGTACTCAAGGTTATATCACTATCATATGAGAGTCTTGATGCATTTCACCAGTGTAAAATCCATAAACTTGCTTGATTACCTTTACAAAATCATGGTAAAAATGGCATAGAAGGTATGGAGATTAGGAGAAAATCATCAAGTGAGTTTGTTTAACCATGGCTTGGTGAAATCCCTAGTTTTCCATCAGTTAACACAGATCAGTTTTTCATGGGATGGTTTTATATATTCACCTTCTCTTTTGTCTTCTCCAGCTCAGTCTAGTTGCCACTCTACTCATTTGTTGTCACCATCACAACAAGAGGTTGCTTCCACAAGAATAAATACCACCATATCTCGTAGGTAAGAGATGAATAATACCTATACTATAGTTAAGAGGCTTGTGTTTTCTATAGATATTGTTGAAAGGGCCAAGCCTACATCAGGTGAGCAAGAAACATCATCACATCATGAGGCACCATTTCAGGATGAGGAATAATTCCATTATGACACTGATATGGTAGATTTGGAATCCATGAGGAGGGAAAAACAATAGAGTAGATCATCATGGAGAAGGAGGCTGAGATTAGAGATCTCAAGGACATTTTACAAAGGCAAATTTATTGGTCTCATTCTTGCAATAGGAGAATATGCAGCTAAAGCACAATTTATCTTAAACAAGCCTAAAGTGGATTTAAGCAAGGATGATGCCAAAGGTAAGGTAGTGGTTTATATTATGATTCATAGGATAAATAAGAATATTTTAAATAAATTATACCAATAACAAGAGGTCTCAAGAGAGCACTTCAGCATAAAAAATAAACATCTCCACCAAAAGCTCGAAGCACAGTGGTTGAACTCATTTTGGTAGAAATTGAGAAAGAAAAATTAGGATGGTTGGATAGGGTGAATTTAAACTTGGAAAAGCTTCTCAAGATGGAAAACATGAAGAATAACCTACAAATACATATGGCCGTGCATTATTATACAAGGAACAAGGTCTTCCAAATCCGGTTCATGCAGTTGAAGGATAAGCTCAATCAAATCCTAATGAGGAAAAAAGAGAAGGATAAGCTTGATTTTCTTGCTAAATCCTCCCTCATAGCATGACACATAATCACATGGTTTCATGGAGAAATTTTGGGAAAATTTTGAATAATTTTTGTGAAAATTTTCATTTTTGGTGACTTTTGGCCAAATTGAAAATCTCAGTACAAATTTTTCCTCAAGCCTTCAATTGAAAAAAACTCTACCTTTTTGGTTAGATAATAACTCATACATGTCATATATACATTTTTTGAGAATTTTCACTATAGTGGTTGAGAGAAAATTCCCGAAAACAGGTCAGAAAGACACTTTCTGCCACCTTTTTGGACTAGACATTGCACTTTTGGGAGTAGCTGCATGAGAATACATTTTTCTCTGTCATCGAGTGTCCATTTTTCTTTCTTGAGGTATCTAATGAAAACATACATCATCATCTTTCCTTTTCATATTTTAGAGCTAAATTTTTAGTAGGGGAAGGCCTTCAACAATCCCTTACAAATTTGGCGTTGCGCTTTTGTCTAGAGGCACTGCGCTTTTGCCTGTTAGTGCATATTTTGAGATTTTCTCAGTCAAATATTAGTTTGATGATGTAAATATTCTAGTTTCATGTTTAAATAATTTAATAGAGGGTAAATGAGCTTGTTATATTCATTTTTATGTAATTTTGGATCTCCTTGATGAGGATCAAGTCAGTCAAACTCTATATGGATGTTGGGGCCTTTGTTTTGAAAAAGAAATAATTTTGAGTTGCAAAGAATAGGTGGCGGAGCACAATCAAGGTATATAGGGAGCCGTCATGGTTTCTAAAAGCCGGAAGATAGGTGGCATGGAATTTTCAGAGAACAGTGTAGATGGCAGATATGGGAGACAAGGAAAATTAGCATAATTCCAAGTAATGAAGAAGAAGTGACAAGAAGCGGAGCAGGAAAATAAGAAAGACTGACAGTCACGCTGGTAGAAGAACAAATAGGAAATTAGACAGCGTAGAATATTTAGTTAGTCAGTCCGACAGAAGGCCGAGAGAGAGAGCAGAGCCGTAGGAGAGCTCTTTGATAATTCTATTGTACTGAATCACAGTGTAATAGACTTTGCATAGTGATGTATGTTGTTTTGATATTGATAATGAAATATACTTGTTGTTGTGTATAATGTTATGAGTTGATTGTTCGTCATTTTATTACTATGAATGTATGGCCAGTTTTAAATTTTAATTCCGCATTCTGAACATGCTTTGATAAGAGATAATCCGTACAGAGTGGTTGGATATGTTTGTTGCTTCGAAGTTTCATTAACTGTTCTTCATGGTTGTAATTGTTTTTTACATGATATGTCTCCTAATCTTAGTAAGGTCACGACACACCTTAGGTGAGACACTCTGCTCTCTGGAGTAGGATGAAAATGCCAACATTGTTCTAGAGTACTACATAAACCTTGTTGGATTCTATCCTAAACCTGGCTCTTTCCCAGAGACCTCCTTTTTCTCCAACAAATGGTTTCGTTTCCGGGACTTGAAAATTCACTTAGGGGCTAGATCATGGTATCATGGATCTCTGAGAGGGTACTACGAATATGGTGGGATAATGACTTATACCATTTCATATAGCAACAAGCGGAGATGCGACAATAGAGGTTAAACATTGTTAAAGATCGAGTCCTATTTTGTAAATCTCTAAGTGAACTGTACGAAATTATCTGGGGAATGTTTCCTGAAAAAAGTTATAATTGGTTGTGGAGATTACAAATCAAGGCACTCCCAACAAGATTTCATAGAGTTTGTCACAATTGGACGCACATGGATCTAGTAGCACTCCATTGGTTAGATACTGATTTGACCCGAGGAGTAGAGTTTTGGGTACAATCTACCTTGGAAGGATACATTGTGTAATTCGTAGCTGAGTGTTACCAATCCTTTATGAAAGCTGAGGAGATATTCAGATCTGGATTGCAAGGATAAATATTGAAGGAAATCCCATTGTATATCAAAGCTTTAATGGTGGATGAGGGTTTGATGGCATTTCAAAAGTCTGAGATGGAGACTTAAACCTCCAATACTAGGGGAAGGAGTTGAGGGAAAGGTGCTATAAGTAATTAAGAAGGGGGAATAGGGATATCTATGTCAGAACCTCCAGTAGACTAAGAGAGACATGAGCACATCAAAGGGCGCAAATTGTTGAGAAGTGGTGGGAAAGGGTGATGAAAGAGTTTGAGAAGCAGGAGAGTAGTTGACAAGACAAGGAAAAGGCATCGTAAATGAAAAAGGAAACGGAAGGTTAGATGGGATCCGAAGGAATAGGAGGGACCATAAAAGAAGTTAGGGAATTGCATATGAGCCCAATCTGAAGAGAAAAGGGAGAAAAGTCCAATGTGGATGATGCGTGCTCCGAGGAGACATTCGATGTGAACCATCATGTTGTGATGGAGCATCTATTTTGAGAGAGGCTGACACCTGTAACTCAAGGTAATATTATTCCCCAAAGCTCAAGTAGCGCTACTCCCAAACTTCCCCTCGTACTCTATGAGCCACAAGATAATTTTTTTGTTAAGTTATGAGAGTTTAGAAAGTTGAATAGTCTTAAGTCTACAATACAAATATCTACTAGATAAAGTTCTAGTAGTATAATATCTTAGTGAGGAAATAGAGGGTTTTTTTTAGTATCCCCCACACAAGGAAATATAGTGAGATCATTCAGCGGACCTAGAATTCTCCGGGAGAGGTAACGATGATGTGGAGCAGCACTAGTATCTCTGCGAAGGAATATGAATGGCTTGACAAACACTAGAGGTAGTTAAGTTGATTGAGTTCCAGACTACTCTAAGAGAGATAAATCTTCGCTGGTTCATTAAATGGTCAGAAGCTAATCTAAACCCAACAATAGAATTTGTGAAGAAATAATTTTTCAAATAATTTAAATTACCTGAGACAGATCAACAAGGATTGTCTAAGTTTGGGGAAATCAAACAGTGGGAAGGAGAAATATCTAGGTTTAAGGATGCAATTGGGAAGCTGAGTTACCCAATCGACCCAAACGACCAATGAGATTGGTTTATTAAGGCACTCCTCCCATTGACAAGAACTCCATTGACACAGTAGAAGATTGATAACTTACAAGATTCCCTAGAGAAAGCCATGAAGATATAAGCTATGGTGGGGTATTCGCAAGAGTTAAGAGGAGGAGCAATAGTACAAGACCCTTCCATACTGGGGCTACAACATCAGATATCCAGTTTAACAGAGAAGTTGAAATACATTCAATCAATACGACCTGCAAGGCCCAATGTATGGTGTACCCATTGCCTGATGGAAGGACATGTGGCCACATAATGCCCGAGGTTGCGGGAGAAAAATGTAGGAGATTTAGCAATAGGGACATAGGGGGCTCCACTAGTTAGGGGAGTTGCGCAAATAAATACTCAGGGATTATATCAACTACAACCCCACTTCCCATGGTTCTCCTCTCAACAGAATTAGACCACAATAGACTACTATGAAATATGTAAAGGCATTGGTCATCCTCCACGACTATGCCCAATTTTGCAGAAATATTCCAAGGTTCCAAAAAATAAGTATCATGAATTTTGCACTTGTACAATGCATAATATAGAGAAGTGTAGAGCCCTTGATGACTGGAAGAATGACTAGACAGACCGTATTATAGGGTGAATGAAACTCCAAGGGGTTGAGGAGGAGGAATGAGAGGTGGCAGAACTGGAGGAAGAGGACTAGTGAGGTGCTATAACTATGACCAAGAAGGGCATGTAGCAAGGGAATGTTCGCTACGAAGAAGACCATGGTGCTCTCAGTGCAGAGTCAATACACACGTCACTGAAGACTGTCTAGAACTGATTAATAAATAGGATGAAAGAGCCAGATAAAGAGGCGTGAATCTGGTAAATTCATAGCCAATAATAGTAGAAGCTTATCCCATGCAAAGCGTAGCCATAATAACCTGGTGAGGAAAGAAAACAGGGGAGGATGCACAGAATATGGACCCGGTAAAGTTGATCAAGCCCGCGTCTCCAAGGAATGGTTTTAGGCAAGATAGATAGATGAAATATTTTAAGGAGGTAGTGGAAACATTTTCCAACGTAGGGGGGAGTAGAGCCACTGAGCTTCCACAGCCTACTATCAAAAAAGAGAAGTAGACTCATACAAGTACAATGATTTAGGAATGCTTCCGACTGTTCTTAAAAATTTTAACCAATGCAACAATGCTGGAACAACTAAAGAAAAATCTAGAGTTGGTGGTGTAGGAAAATGTAGAGGTAGGAGAGTCAAGAAATTCCACCAAAAAATACATAGGAAGGATAAAAAGAAACTAGAGAAGAAATCGAAAGGAATTTCATGTGAATAATAAAGTTGTGAGATTTAAAATCAAAGACACAATGCTCAATCTAGGATCTGATGTCAACATTCTACTTAGAAATACATGGGAAGCACTAGGGAGGCCAAAGTTGACATAATCACCAATACAGCTCTGAATGGAAAATAAGTATTGTATTGTACCGATAGGAAGGCTAGAAGAGGTCGATATTGATGTCACGGGAGTGAAAACATATACATATTTTTAGGTGATAGACATAATGGGGGACAAGGATCCATATCTTACTTTGTAGGGAATAGACTGGGCCTTTGAGATTATACAGTGGTCGACTTGAAAAAAGAATTGATGATATTTGAAGAATGGGAGGTCAAGGTAACTCAGTCACTCGACCCATATTAGGGACCCTGATATAAAAATAATATTGACAATGGAGAGGATGCTCAACTTCTCGATCACCTTTACTAGATGATGACATGTAAGGGAGAAGACTATATCAATCCAACAGTAAGAGGAATTTTAAGCTGGAGAAGTGTTCAAAGTCTAGATTTCAGCTCAGAAATATCTTGGGATGATTGGCAACAAGGAGGATATGATACCAAAACTAGAAGATGTGCTAACATCCAAGGGGTCAACTAGATTGGAACTGAGGTGAGAGGATATATGACTCTATCAAATATGCATGTTGTAAATACATTTATTGCAAAGGTAGAGGAAAAAGTACCAATAGAACATAGAGTCCTTCTTACAGATGTAGCACTGCAATCTATGTCATCAAGATGGTGGGCCAACTATCATAACTCACTTCCTCAATGGGAAGATGTTACACTAGCATTAAGAACTATATTCCAAGAAGCTTCAGGACAAAAATTCATTGAAAAGTACGAAGGGGATTCTGACCCTCTAGAACATTTAAGGAATTTTGAGTATAACTAGAAGAAAAAAGGGTATCTAGAATCTCTGTGGATATAGAATTTGATACATTCACTGGACACTTTTCCGCAAGCCTAGTACTTGACGGAAGAAAAGAAGAGAGGGACTGGCACTTGGCATGTAGTCGCGGAAAATTTTATGGAATTTTTTTCTTTTCAAGGAGAAATAGAACCAGCCACAGATTCCCTTCACGCTATCAGAAGCGTAGTATTTTCCCCATAATTTCGGGAAGATGAAGAAATACCGCTCTCAAAGCAAAAAAATAAAGAATTAGTAGTTTGCAAGCGGATAGATCGTGAGATGGATGATGATGATTTAGAGAATCTACGACACTTATGCTTCGAAGAGAAATAGGGGAAGCAGGATATATAGGAGGAAAAAACCACAGAAGGAATGCACCTGTTACCCTTGAATACTAAGAAGCTAAACATTGGAAGCATGGAGAAACCCAAAATAGCATCCATCAAAGACTAGTGGGATACAAAAATGACCAAGGAAATCTTTGATCTATTACGGGAATATGAAGATTTATTCCCATATTCATTAGCAGAGCTAAAGGGAATAAAAGGGGACATGGGGGAAATACACATAGTTTCAAATCCTGATGCAAGACTAGTGAAGCATAGGCCTTAACACCTAAATCCAAAGGTAAAGGAAAAAGTCAAAGAAGAAATAGATAAAATGTTGAAAGCAAGGCAAATTTTTCCAGTGGAGGAAGCAGAGTGAGTCAGTCCAATTGTAATACAAAGCAAAAAGGAGAAATATGAGATTAGAGTATGTTTGGATTACAAAAGCCTCAGCAATGCATGCATACATGATTTGTTTCCCACTCCATTTAGTGATGAGGTTCTCGACAATGTGACAGGAAATAAAGCCTATTCATTCACAGATGGATTCTCAAGATACCATCAAGTTAGAATAGCAGAATAAGACAATAAAAAGACCAATTTCACAACTGAATGGGGATCATTTGCATACCATGTAATACCATTTGGACTGAAGAATGCACCAGTGGTGTTTTCATGAATAGTGATAGCAGCATTTCAAGACTATATCCATAAGTTCCTTGAGGTATACATGGATGATTGGATAGTTTAAAATTTACTAAAAATTCATGCAAATTTACTCAGAATAATGTTTGATAGATGAAGACAACTCCAAATCTCCCTCAACCTCAAGAAATTCATCTTTGCAGTACCTTTTGGCACGCTACTAGGACATGTTGTTTGTAAGCAGGGTGTTGATGTGGATCTAGCAAAAGTAGCAGTCATTGTTAACATACAAGCACTAGAAACTGTGAAACAGTTAAGATCACCTCTCAGGCATACTGGGTACTACAGAAAATTCATCCACAACTATGGAAATATAACAGCACCATAGGAAAATTTGTTGCGGAAGTTAGAGCAATTCATGTGGAGCGACGAATGCACTAACACCCTGAATACATTGAAAGAAAAGTTAGAAAGTGCACCCATATTGGTTCATCCTAACTGGGACAAACATTTCCATGTCCATATTGATGCCTCCAGCATTGCATTAGGAGCAGTGTTAGCTTAGCAAGGAGAAAATTCTGTTGATCACCCAGTCTACTTTGCAAGCAGGAAGTTGTCTACCGTTGAAAGGAACTACACAACAATAGAATGAGAAGCTCTTGTGATGTTGTTAGTCTCTTAAAAATTTTCGTCATTACCTACTGGGAGGTACATTCAAATCCTTCACAAACCATTCAACATTGAAATACCTAGTTAACAAAATTTTGCTTGAAGGAAGAATCTGTAGATGGCTCCTATTGTTCCAGGAGTTCACCTTCGAAGTGATAGTGAAACCAGGGAGATTAAATGTGGGTCCTAACCATTTATCAAGGTTGGACAATTGACAGAATGGGGGATCCCTTGATGATTAGTTTGAAGATGCTAATCTCTTCAGAGTAGAAGCCATCCCAGACTATTTGGAGCAGATAGCATTATATCTGGCCACAGGATAGTGCCGAACAGAATACATGATAACTCAAAAAACACATTTGTCGTAAAAGTAGTTGAGTATCAACTGATAGAAGGAAAACTATATAAAATGGGGTTGGACCATGTCCCTCGGAGATGTGTCATGGAACATGAAAGAGAGGATATCTTTTGGGAGTGTCATTGTGGAGTTGCGGGGGGGCATGTCGGCATAAAACCCACCGTAAGAAAAATATTACAAGCAGGGTTATGGTGGCTGATAGTTCACAAAGATAGTAAAGTGTATGTAAATAAGTGTGATGTTTGCCAAAGAACAAGACATCTATCACATTTATATGAGTTACCACCGCAACTTGTAAGAGCACTGCAACCATTTGAAAAATGGGTGATTGATTTCGTAGGGCCAATTGCACTAGTGGCAAGACATTTACAGTCAAGGTACATAATAAACGCAACAGATTATCTGATAATATGGGTGAAGGCAACACTAGTAAAAGACTACATAGCAGACACATCAACCAGGTTCATTTTCGAAAACATCATTAGCATATTTCGATGCATCAGAAGCCTAACCAGTGATCAAGGTACACACTTCATCAATACAAAAATCAGGTCTCTGTTAAATAATTTTATGGTGCAACATCATAAGAGTAGCCCGTACCACCCTCAAGAAAATGGAACCATTGAAGCATTCAAAAAGATCATATAAAAAGGATTAACCAAGATATGTAATTCCAATTGGGATGACTGGGATGAGGGGATACCAACAACATTATGGGCATACAGGACAATTTTCAAAAGGTTACACAGTCAAACACCATTCTAGCTGGTGTACAGGAGAGAAGCGACAGTGACCTGCTGAATTTATTGTACCAAGTCTATTAGTCGCTTCAAAAATAAAAATGATAGATGAAGACTCAATCATTAAACGGCTCCATGAGCTACAAGAGCTTGAAGGAAAGAGATTCCTAGCAGAGTTCCATCATATGATTCAAAAGGAAAGACAGAAGGCTTGGCATGACCATCACATCAAGCATAAGACATTCACTATCGGAGGGAAAGTTCTATGGTACGACATTAAATTTCAAAAGTTCCCAGGCAAACTTAGAATGAACTCGATGGTACCATACCATGTCATATAAATTAAATATTCAAGCACCGTTCGATTGGCACAACTAGATGGCCAAGTATTACAAGGGTGGGTGAATGGCATACGCCTGAAGCCTTATCATGAGTAATTTCCACTATTTATCTTTGCAAATAACTCTTGCAACCGAGAGCAGATAGTAGGATAGAATAGAAATAGATAGATTCAATAACTCTCTCGCAATCTGGATGAGACATAGAATAGTAATCCCAATAAAAATATGTCACAATAATGTAGAGAGTAACTCCACCTATTGCGATGCAGAGACCACATCGCAACCAATTGTGGCTGGGTAGGGGATGTGGGGGGTATTGTCTAACGGGTCATGCATGTCTGAAACCCAAGCATGTCAAATATTATTCCATCATAATAACTCATCACACCATTTTCAGTCCATAGGAACACCTGAATTTGAGAATTAATAACCATAATTAGTAACAACCATATCGTAATAAATTTTCCATATTAAGCCATAATCATTACCCATCACGTCTACCCAAATCCCAAAGACACAGCGAAAAATGTCAGAATACACCTTACCACGGTAACTAATCGCATGATTATAGATGCGAGAGAGACATAAAAAAATTAATTAGTGATGGGGTCTTATCAACCTCATTCGTTTTGGTTACATTACTTAACCCACATGAAAGAAAAAAAGAACCAGAATGCCGGAAAATTTCGAGTTAGAACAAGAAAAAGGTACAACAACAAGTGAAATTTCATCAGAGGAAGCTCAAAGAAATAGTCCAATAGCACAAATTCACAGCAAGAGATCAGAAACACCACTCCAGGTATACAGAAGAACAATGAAGATGGAGAAGGTAGCACCAGCAGTCGCCGAGCCTAAGCTCGATGAGAGAATTCAAAGGATAGAATCACTGGTTGGCAATTATGACAATGCTTCACTAATTGATACAGATTTCATGGATTCCTATCCATTCCCAGTTATGAAGCGATAAGTATACATAGAAAATTATGCCACAGAGGAAGGAGGAGAAACAACAAGGATGAATCCAAATTTCATAGAAATACAAAAATTGACAATACTAAATCTCAGGAACCTCCTAGTGTTTGGAACAATGAGAGTGGAAATGCAGTGTATGAAATTCCTACTGAGCAGAGTCCAAAATGGATCATTGTGGCTGTGGAGATAAATACCTATACATGCAAAATACATCAATAGACTTACCGGATTATTAGCAGAGGGAAATGATGTCTCAATGAAATTCCAGAATGTGTCCAAGAGAGCCAAGAAGGCAGGATACTATGATTACTATAAGAAGTATGAGACCAGAAGAGGAGGGAAGGGGGTGAAGATAGACCTCATCAAAAATACAGCAGTGAAATTTTCCTACTATTTAATAACGGGTAAGACAATGGGGCATTACACCAAAGGTGAATGCACCCTTGACACTATTTGAGTCGTGGAACACTCCATCCAAGGAGCCTAGCTAAACTGGTGTACCTTCCTATTGAATGAACTGTTTGAGGCCTGCGAGGATAATTATAGGCGAGCCACAAGATTCATTTATGGTTATATTTTTATGGCATTTGCGATGTAGAAATGGACTCACTTGGGGGTAAGGCAGCTCATAGAAATCACAAACAACCAGCTAATGACATTAAGGTTTACACCCTGGACAGTCTCAGGAGATCCCAGCACCAAGCAAGCCAATGAGGAGGCTTTATCATTCTGGTACAGGAAGACAGTGGATGTGGTGGCGAGAAGGAAAAAGGTTTCGAGGGACCTTTTGGACAGATATTCTTCATAGATATGGTTTGGGGTCACCCACAAGAAGACATATATCATACCTATTTGCGTGGAGGAAACCATGTTAAAAATGAGGCCATTAAAATTTCAAGTAGAAGAAAAAGCCTTCCACACCAAATTTTATTCATTGCTAGGAGCTACGATGGAGACCATAAGTGGAATACCTCACTATTCGTTCGAGGAAATGCTATTGAAAGCACTCCCAGGGGAGACACCAGAATAAACAACGAGGAGGATTTCTCAACTGCAGCTAAGACCTTTACTAGACCAGTTGGACATGAGGGTGAAGGGCTTCAATCTAGTAATACAAAACCTCACAAGTGCTTCTACTATGTCTCCTTATTTTTCTAATTTTCAATCTTTAAATTCTGCATCACCATCCACAACCACCCGTATTGTCACCGCCCTACCTTCCACCATGTTCAATTCACCCCTAGCAACCACAGTTACCTCAATCGATAAGAGAAAGGAACTTAAACCCCCGGTAGCTACACCCAAGGCCAAGAAAGAAATAATTATGGTGCCTAAGCAAATAGTTGACCTGACAGAGGAAGATCAGACCCAACCTATGGATACAAGAGTACAAGTTTGAGAAGAGCTAGAGGTTACTGCCAAGGTAACCTTCGTGCTACATGTGTTTGATCCATCCTTGGTTTTAAAAATTTAGACATCATCTCCAACTCACACTCACAAATCATCACCTCCTACTCACAATACTTCATTTACTTCCAAAGACCAATCCACCCACACTCCGTCCACCTCAGTGTCTATCTCAGACCTAGTAAAGCTGAGAAACAAGAAAAATAGGGACACTGAGGTAGAAGTTAACTCGAGTACAGCTAGGGTACCCAAGGTTAACCAAAATTTGGTGGGGCAAGTCACTTTCCTAGAACTATTAGTTTAAGCAGGGTCTTTTATTGCAGATACAATGCCCTTGCCAACAGAGATGAACCCATTTTAGCAAGCCAACTTGATATTGCAGTAGATTCAGCCAATCATTAGTATGAATAACCTAGAATCTCAACTACTACAATAGAACCAACCAACATCCCCTCAGAAGCACTTAGAGAGATCAATCGCCAGCGGGCAACCTCTCAGAGAAAGACAACAAATCTAGGACATGTCAGGCGCTGAGAGCATGCAGAGTTGGGGATCTAGACAGTTATACAAATTCATTCAACAAGCATCACAACAAGCAGAAGTGTTGTAGAATGACCTCCAACAGAGTTTTGAGTGACAACAACAGCAGGTCATTACGCTTACTAAAAAGTACAATCAACTTAAAGCGGAAAGGATAATCTACATTAGTACTTGGAAACGGTAACAAAAATTTTCAAATACCTCTGGCCAACAATAATTTCCTAGGATAAAAAATGTCAGAGGAAATATCAGCTTGATCCATAGTCGAAAGGTTTATTCGAGTGAAAATGACGTGAAAATCTCAGTAAAGAGAACCAAGAACTCAACGAAACATTAGTTTCCATACCAGCATTACCAGACCCTGCCATGGTATATGATGATAAGGTTACCGAGAAACATAAGCAAGTAGTTGGAATGAAGGAAACCCTGGGGACAACAGTGAAAGAGGCATACAACCTACGGAAGCATTTACATGAATTCTCTAACTCGTTAACAATGAAATCCCACCCAATCTCTGCACAAGTTCAGAAAATTTCCCAAGAGATGAAAGAGGCCACTAATCCAGTCGGTACAACCCAACTGTAAAACCAAGCATAGGTGCTAGAAACCAAAATACATAATATAGAGGAACAGTTTTTTGCCACCAAGCAGGTCCTTAGAGAGCTAAGGAAACCAGTCAAGCAAAAATAGAAGGAAATATAGCAGATGGCGACCGAAGCCAGGTTGAAGATACAAGAAGAATTCAGCGAGTTGACACCAGTGGCAAGTGAAACCGAGTTTGAAAGAGTCGCCACCCAGACCGAACAAGTAATTATAGAATGGAAACAAGTGATCACTGAGTTAGCAGAACTCAAGTCTTCAGCATTGAGCAAGGTTTCAAATTTGGGGCCTTTGGTTGGACACAATGAAGAAGAAAAAAAGATAAGGTCAGCTTCCGAAGCCGACAAACAAATGGAAGCCGCAGAAATAGGAAAATATTGACTCAGGAAGACTAAATAGCATGTGGTCGGGGCCTGTTGGGGCCTTTTTTTTTTAAAGAAACAATTTTGATTTGCAGAGAACAGGTGATGGAGTGAAATCAAGGTAGATAGGGAGTTGTCACAGTTGTAGAAAGTTGGAAGATAGGTGGCACGATAGTTGTGGAGAAAAGTGCAGATGGCAGATATGAGAGAAAAGGAAAACCAACAGAACTCCTAGTAATCAATAAGAAGTGACAAGCAGCAGAGCAGGAAAAGGGGAAAGGCTGACAGTCACACTAGTGGAAGAAAAAATAGGTAATCAACCAGCATAGAAGAGTAAGTTAGCCAGTGCGGCAGAAGGATGAGAGAGAGAGAGAGAGAGAGAGAAGAGTTGTAGGAGAGCTTTGTGAGAACTCAGTTGTACTGAATCACACTATAATAGACTCCGTAGAGTGACATATGTTGTTTTGACATTGATAATGAATCTAGTCATTACTGTGTATAATTTTATGAATGATTGTTAGTCACTTTCTTACTATGAATGTATGTCCAGTTTTAAATTTAATTCAACTTTTTGAACATGCTTTGATGAGAGGTAATCCATACAGAGCAGTTGCATATTTTTGTTGCTTCCAAGTTTCATTAACTATTCTTCATGGTTGTAATATTTTTGTACATGATCTGTCTCCTAATCTTAGTAAGGTCACGACATGCCTCAGGTGAGACGCTTTTCTCTCTAGAGTAGGGTGAAAATACCGACGTTTTGCTAGACTACTGCCGAAACCTTGTTGGCTTCTATCCTAAACCTGCGTCTTGCCCAAAGACCTCCTTTTACGCCAACAATGGAGGATTTGTTTTAACCTCCCTAGTCATTAGGCTTTTGTTGAGAGATTCATGTGAGTTGTTCCTACACTTAAGGATTCGGTCCCCAAGAGAGGGGAAGTTGTTTCTAGTCTATATGTATGTACTTTTCACTCATTTTGATGGTTTGACATTAGAGGGTTAATGTCTTGTAGCTTGCACTTCATCCCTTTTTATAGGAAATCAAAGGGCATTTGCAACTATTATTCAAGAATTCTTGTGTTGTGAGTTTGTGATAATGTTTTCTGTCTATTATAGATTTATATAAATAATATACTTGTATCTTACCATATCTTTGATCTTCAGTGATTTTCCTAAGATGTTTTAATCATAATTATTTTAATTAAGCTTTGTTTTGTTAGGAATATCATTTTGTGTATTTTATCTTCTTCATTAATGAATTCATGGCATACATGCTCATTATGAGCTTCTTTCTCATTCAAACCCTACACTACACCGACTAACAACTAATATATCACAAAATCATACCTACTTTGTTCCTATATATCTCTTGCAACTGAAACCTTTGATGATTTGACCTAGTTCTGTTTTTTTCACTCCTCATTCAGCATAAAATCCCTAAAATATTTCAAACCCTACAATTGAACTATCTGGCATAAAATCCATCGCTATACCGATCAAATCCTTGGTTGTGTTTTCACAGACAGAGCCCTCTCTAGTTTGATAGGGCTAGCTACCCAACCAAAATCTTGGTTTGAGGTTACCTCTATTGATAGTCGTTCAGCCTTGGGATATTGTGGAGGCTAATACCCTCAACAGTGAATTTTTTTTTTTGCTCTGATTGAAATTTGGCCAGCATAACAATGTCTCATGTTTTTCTCTTCCCATGGCTTGTGTATATAGAAATTTTTGAAATCATCTTCCCTCCCTTGGCCCAAGAGTGATAGTGACCGAAGAGTAGGACAAGAGGATTCCATTGAGGGTGCATATATTCAGGGAGACCTCAATTTGGTTGTCCTTGAATGGATATGTCAGAGAATCAACTCCCCAAGTGTGAGAAGTGGTCTTGGAGAATGATAGTTTTCCCTTCCCTAGATCATGCGACTTTCAAATAAAAAGTCATGTGGTCCGTGTAAACCTCCTATTTTTCTAATGCGCATTCCAATGTTTCTTTAAATAACCTTAGGAAAAGTTAAATTTTTATCCTTACATGATGCTATCTACTATAAAATATTGATTTTTACCTTTTTCTAGACAGTTTCTAATGTCTCTTGCAGTGTGCATTTTTCTGGCATTATCAAAAGGAATGAATACATGCATTTATTTGTCAATAATGAAAACAATGTGATAGAGAAATATTATAAGAAGGCATGGATTATCCTTGATGTTGTTGATAACATGTTAGAATGTTAAAAAAAAACATGAAACAACCCTCTTAAATGATGAAAATAAGGAAAGAGTCAAGTTGTATATCTTGTGGAGCAAAGGAATGTTTAACCATAATGGCAAAAATTTTATCATATTTTCTTTGATATTACCTTGAATGTTGATTTGGATTTATGATAGTTGGTGGGATGGCTTATTTACTAAATTTCACTATCCTCATGAGAATTAGCATTGCACTATTCCATATGTTAGTTAAAACATTAATGGTAACATTCTTGGTAATTGCAATGCTAATATATTATATGAAATATGTCAATAAGCTATTAGACTTATCCATGATGGTATATTGAAATAAGTCTATTGGGATATGTATGATTCATTTTTTTATTGAATATTATTGTTGAAGTTGTAAACAATGTAATAGTGGTAGTTTACACTAATATTATTTGTTTTATGTTGGCAATACGTTTTGTGTTTGTTTCTAACTTCTAAATTGTTACAAGTATTCATTATCAACAATCACTTACTAATGGTAAATAGTCGTCTTGTATGATTAGAGCTTTATTTAGTCATTTATGCATATTAAGATAGTATGAAAGAAGCTATGATGGCTAAAAAAGTGGATTTTTAGTAACCATGCATAAGCATCATTGTAAATTCTTGAATGTTTTAAAATAACTTAGATAATGACATAACAAAAATATTAAAACCTTACAAGTGACTGATTTAATAGAAATGCATTTCCATGTCAATAATAAGAAGAAAAAGGAAAAAGGTTGTGGCATTGCATGTGAAGATTCATGAATGATAACTATAATGATAAAGAGAAAAGAGATTAGTTGATAACTTCACAATGTATTGAGTAATAATCGAAACATGTGCGATGGTATACATTATGTATGTTCTATAAAATTAATGATAAAACTAGTAACAACTAGGTGTTTCTATTACGTTGACTTCACAAATTTCAGATGTGTAAATGTAGTTCTACAACTTGATGTTTCAATTATAACTTTAGTACGAGGATCTTGTATGCATCATGCATCTATAAAAATATTACATTTTCATGCTTTGGGGAATCAATTAGTCAGTGTGAGTATTATTAGAGACTACTTATTAAACCTAACTAGTTAGGTCCAAAATGTCATAGAATTGTGGTGTCTTGTTTGTCATTTCTAAACAAAATTTAGATGACATGTTATACCCAGTTGGAATTACTAATTTCTTTGACTAGAAAGTTTTCAAAATTTTCTTCAAGCTAGTAATGTTGCATGGTGATGTATGTTTAGACATGTGCATGAAAACGAAATATCATTTTGCATAAGATTACAAGTATAATGGTGAGTTTTAGTGTTTGGATTAGAATGTCTATATCTATTAGAAGGTCATGTTTCCTGAACGGTTGTTGTGGAAAACATTTCTGTGAAAACCTTGTTTCAAATTTCCTTAGATATGTTGTCTAGAGTAAATATCTCTATTTTCTATGGGTACCCTTAATACATGGAAATTGTTTGTGTTGACAAGGCAATCACCTTCTTACTTTGTTGAAGTATTAGTAAACATTGATGCATGTGAATATTTAAATTCATCTCGAGTATATATGACACGATGTTTTGGAAGTAACATGATTTTGTGAAAAGTATGGTTTTATGAAATACAATTGTGACTAATGTTGTTAGTATGATTAAGTAGTGGTAGCTTAATGGCAGCATAGTGATGGAACTAATATTCCAACAACATATAACATAAAAATTAGTGAAAGGTAAAAGGTTTCAATGTGGTTTGTAGCTAAAAATTTGAAGATACAATGTTTACCATTACGTAAACATGACATGCAATATTTTTCAATGGAAGATATAATGATGTATTTTCTAAAATGCCTATTGATTACTATGTGGAAAACTTGTAATGAAGACCACCCATGTGACATTTGATATCAGTCATGATTCGTGTGAATTTTTGGATTTTGGGGGACAGCTTGATTGAAAACAAAGAACTTGAGGACTCTTGGCAAATAGGGCCTAAACTTTTTTGGGAAATAATGAGTTGGTAGGAATCATAAGTAAATATCTTAAGGAAGCATTCGACGATTGTATAAATTGAATTATAACTTGATTTTTATAGTTAACATTTTATTCTTATTAACAAATATTTTTAAGGAAAAGTGGAAATTTTATTTTAAAATGACATTTACGATTTCCTAAGATGAAAAGCAGATGAAAAGTTAAAAAGTGAAAAATGAATATTCTTTATCAGAAGGTAAATATTTATTTTGTTGCTCAAATTAAAGCACTTTATTTACAATTATGTTTGGTAATATTAGAGGAGCCACCACATGAGAGGTTAGAATCGTCACTATTAGGATCTAGCTAGAATTAGTTATGGTTCATGAAGGGATAGGAAAAAAAATTCCTCTAGTTTTCCAAAGGGATGACCCTATTGGTTGATTTGACCAGAAAAATCTAACATAACTCAAGATAAATGTCATGGGTGGAAGACTACCAAAAGCCAACATGTTTGGAGATAAATGTCATGGGTGGAAGATGTATGAAATGGACTACGATAGATAAAGGGAGTCTGAATTTATGTAGAAATTATACAAAAATATTTATAGCAATGGATTAAATATGATCTAACAATGTACTAAAGCTAGATATTGAATCCTTCTACAAATAAATTGCGGAATTTAACACAATTGCCAATCACATTAAGCAAAGAAAGAATCGAATCAAACCACAACACAGATAATTTCCCAAGGAAAGCTTTCTACTAAAAACCCATCTATCTTCTATTGTATATTTACCATGGAATCACGAAACATTACAATGCACTCTTCTCACAAGAGTCTCTTGCACTCTCAAAACTATCTCACACTGTCCTGGACAAAACTGGCAAACACTTAGCCAATTATCAGCCTCTAAACAACCTTCCTTGCTTGCATAATTATTGATGAATGCAAACCCTATTATTTAGGAAGTTTGGCCTTCCAAAACTGCGCAACGATCATGCGAAATCGAATGGATGTTTGGTTGCATGCGAGCAACCTACTAATCACAGAACTATTATTTAACATCTCTTTAACCTTTGTCTCAACCGGGTCTCCATTGGAAATGAAATGCATGCAATTATTAATAGTAAATCATCAGTTGCATGTTCACCTAACTGAGTTAACTGATTACACTTGCATTAAACTAATGCAGAAAGTGAAATTTGAACTCCATAAATAATAGAATTTCTCTTCATGCCTCAACAACCACCCTCAACTTGAAATACATGAGCTAACTGAGTTTATCACACTAATTTAACTATTAAAAGTGATCATGAGATAAGATTACATTTTATTGTCCAATTTAATTAATGGAAAATTAAATTAGACACTGCACCAAATCAATTAATTAATTTGGCCTTCACACTAATGTATCGCTAGGACTTGTTTGCCCCACACTAGTGTGTGTGTTGAAATTTCTTGTTGTACTTCAACACTCCCTCTCAACAAGAAAGGGATTATCTGCCACCCCGATCCTGCCTCTATGGTATTTGAATTTGCTCCTGGCAAGCACCTTCATCAAAATATATGGATCTAATCTTGTGTGGGAATGTACTGAAGTAACATAATGTGCCTCTAAACACAATCTCTGAGATGGTGGTATCATATTTCTATGTGTTTGGACCTATCATAGAATACCAGATTAATCGATAGTTTAATGAAAAACTTGTCATCACAATGTATCACAATCAGATCCATCTGAGAACCAAATAAACCAACCAGGATCTTTCTCATCTAGATGGCCTCACATGAAGCTTAACTTGCTACCATGTACTTTTCCTCGGCTGGACTGAGTGCCACATATCGCTACTTCCTGCGGTACCAAGAAACTATTGTCGATCCTATGCTGAAGATCCCTCATGATGTTCTCTTTCTGTCTAACAAACTGCCTGCCTAATCTACATCCGTGAAGCGTTGAAGCTTCACTCCCTCTTTCCGTCTATACCATAATCCATACTATATTGTGCCCCTGAGATATCTCAAGACATGCTACCCAACCTTCCAAAATAGCTTCATCGTCTTAACCATATCTTGACTCAGCTGGTTAACTGCATCGCAAATGTCTGGTCTATTGTTCAGCAAGTACATCAGTGAACCGACTAGCTGCCTATAGATAGTAGCATCCACTACTTCTCTAGAAGTAGCATCCTCTTTCCTCCAATTTCCTAGAAGACGAGTATCCATGGGTTTACGTCTCTCCATGTGAAACTTAACCAGTATCTCTTTGGCATAATTGGCTTGAGAAAAAAAAGTTCACCATCTCGCTGCCAGATACCAAACTAAGTAAATAGTAAAGGAGTCTCATGTCCTTCATTTTGAACTCCCTTGAAAGATCCTCCTTGCAAGAAGTTATCAACTACTCATCACCTATAAAAATTAGATCATCAACATAAAGTAAATTAATCAAGAGGTTACCATAAACCACAATCTGGTATAGGTATGAATCTCCTTCACTTTTGGTGAAGCCCAACCCGATGAAATAATTGTCAATTCGAGTTTATCAAGCACGAGGTGCTTGCTTCAGCCCATAGAGTGCTCTCCTAAGTAGACACACATGCGAATCATTGTTAAATATCTCAAAACTTTCTGGCTGCTCTATGTACACTTCCTAAATAAATCCATTGAGAAACACAATTTTCACATCCATCTTATGAATGCACCACCCCATCTGCCCTGAGAGTGCAAGGATAGACCTAGTGGAATAGTACCTCGCGACTAGTGTGAAAGTCACTTCATAGTCGATCCCCTCAACTTTTGAGAATCCCTGGGCCACAAATCTGGCCTTGTACTTCTCCACACTCCCATCCACTTCTTGCTTCTCCTTATAGATCCATCTAGATCGAACCACTGATTTTTCGACCACTATTGGGAAAACCTCCCATGCATTGTTCTTGACAATGGAGTCATACTCCTCTACCATGCCGTCAACCCAAATTGGTTGCTGCACTGCTTCCTGAAAGGAAGATTGTTGTCTTACAGTACACTTTCTCATACGAGCCATGTATCTAGTAAACCTATCTGAAGACTATCTTTGTCTGTGCAGTGAAAAGGGGCTCCTACACTCTTTCCTGCACCAAGTCTCAATCTATTAGTTTTCGTGGTGCGGCTTCTACCATTTCTGGTGGATAGATCTGCTTGAGTGTTTTCTGCCACTCCATGATCCTTTGCATGTGGTTTCTCCACATCTTGAGGTTCATTCTTTGGAAAGAAGAGTTCCTCCTCTACATGAAAATATAGCTTTGTCTGAAGGGACAATCACATGGATTTCTCCTCACCATTTTTTATATCCCGTCGCACAACAATCACTCTGCTGTTTGGAAAATACACCTGACAGTTGTGGGGAGTTTTAGTGTACCCCTCAAATATACCAATCTTAGCTATTGGTTTGAGCTTCTTCCTAGCGTCTTTGCTCACATGTGCATAAACAGATGAGCCAAAAATCTAAAAATATGAAACGTCAGGTTTCTTACTAGTAAAAGTCTCTTCTTGTGTACTCATTCCAAGTATCCGATGAGGACAATGGTTTTGTATAAATACCATTGTGTTACATGCCTCTTCCCACATATGCAATGGTAGGCCCTAATCATGCAACATCGCTCGTGATACACCCACAATTGTTTTGTTATTTCTTTCTGAAACCCCATTCTGTTGTGGGTTATGAGGCACAATCAAATCTCTCTTAATTTATTCTTTGTTGCAGAAGTTATTGAATTGATTGGAGATGTACTCACCACCATTGTCGCTCCTAAGAGCCTTCACATGATTCCTCGTGTCTTTCTCCACTAGTGCTTTGAACTCAATAAATTTTGAGAACGTCTAATCTTTATTCTCCATGAAGTATATCAAACACTTTTTAGAAAATTCATCAAAAAATATCACATAGTACTTATGCTTTGTTGTCGAAGCAATAGATAATGTTCCACACACGTTTGAGTGAACTCTTTGAAGGATTTATGTGGCTCAGTTATCCTTCTCGTGAAAGTGGCCTTTGCATACTTCCCCATAGTACATCTCTTGCATGTGTCAGACTATGCAAATGTACCCTTTGGAAGACCTGTATAAATCTACTGCATGACCTTCAAAGCTCCATGGTGTAGATGGCTCGATCTCCTGTTTCATAACTCACCTTAATCCTGGCTCACCACTTTGTGTTCCTTACCCATCAATGTTGCTCAGCCATCTACATCAATTTTATAGACATTCTTGACACGAATCCCAATATTCTTGGCTTATCCTATTGTTTTGTGTCACAGGAAAGCTTTTCCCTCACTAAAAACAACAACATAGTCTCTATCGTCCAACATTGCAACTGAGACCAAATTTTTCTTCAAGCCTGGTACATCAATTACATATTTTGATTAAAAGGGTTTACCTGACTATATTTGGAAGGTAAGTGTACTAATCCCGGTAGCACTGTACGGCCCATCATCACCCATTTTGATATGCATTTGGAGGTCCTTCCCCTCCAAGCTATTGAAAAGTTCTTTGTCTCCCGTCATGTGAAAGGATGCACCACTATCGAAGTACCACACCGATACCATTGCACTTGACACCATGAATGCAATGAGTGAGAATTGAAGCTAAAATTGCAAGTCCAAAGCCTCACGAGTTGAAGATCCTGAAGCCTTCTTGTTCTTATTCTTTTGTGGAAAATTAGTGGCATAATGTCCATGCTCGTGACAGTGAAAACACTTCACTCTGGACATGTCGTGCTTCTTACCATCTTTGCCAGACTCAGATTTGGAATGAAATTTCTTTCCTTTCCCATTCTTCACCTTGGTAGTGAAAGCAAAATCTTCTTCATCATCATTCTTATATGAAGATCCATCCCTAATATTCCACCTGAATTCTTCTTGCATCAAATCTTACCAAATTCGTTCCCAATATGGAATCTTTTCCCTTCCATTGACAAAGTCACGATAACTATGCCATCTCTTGGGAACTCCTATAAGAGCTAGGCTCACCAAGTCATCATCTATGATAGTAATGCTGATGCTCCCAAGCTCATCCCGACATTGGACAAATATTGTTAAATATTTCGGCATGGTGTCGCCTTTCTCCATTTTGATTTTCCTAAGTTTATCCCTTAGTGCCAATTTTCTATGATCATTTCTACTCTGAAATAGATTTTTCAAAGCTTTCCGCATTCCATATGGTGTCGGTTTTACATGGATACTTGAGACAATGTGGTCTCGTACTCCCTCCAATAAGATCCTCCTCACCTTTGTAACCTTCTTTTGCTAAGCATCAAGATTTGTAGCATCTTCTACAGTGGGTTTGGGAACATCGTTGTCAATGAATTTTTTCAACCCAATGTCCTCTAGTACTGCCTTCATCCTATCTTTCCATGCAATATACTTAGATCTACCCTTGATTTCATACTCCAATCTCAAGCCATTATAATCCATATTGTTCCTTAATCACCTATCGCACCAAGAATACCTTTTGCAAATTCGAATTCTATTCAATCACAAACTCAAGCTCTCCTCCACTATAGTGATTTCATGTTTTCTAATACCATGTAAAATTTATAAAAACATATTTATATCAATGGATTCAATCTGATCTAATAATCTACTAAACCTAGCTATTGAATCCTTCTACAAATCAATTACAGAAATTAAACATAATCGTTAATCACATTAAGCAAATAAAGTATCAAATCAAGCCACAACATAGATAATTTCCTAGGTAAATCTTTCTGCTCAAAATCCCTCTATCTTCTATTGTAAATTCAAAATGGAATCATGAAGAAATTACAATGCACTCTTCTCACAAGATTCTCATGCACTCTCAGAAATGTCTCACACTGACCTAGACAAAACTGGCCAAAATTTAGCCAATTCTAAGCCTCTAAATAACCTTTCTTTCTCACACAATTCCTAATGAGTTCAATTCCTATTATTTAGGAATTTTGACCTTCGAAAAATGTGCAAGGATCATGGGCAATCCAATGCATGTCTTGTTGCATGCAAGAAACCTACTAATCACACAACCGATAGATAACATTCCTTTAACCTTTGTCTCAACTGGGTCTCCACTGGAAATGACATGCATGCCAATATTAATAGTAAATTATCAGTTCCATGGAATATCACTGGTTGTGAATTAAATAATATTTAATTCACTTGATCTCCCACTAGTGCAACAAATAGTTACAACTAGTTCAACTAACTCTGACTCACCTAACTAAGTTAACTGTTTACACATGCATTAAATTAATGCACCAACTACAATTCGAATTCCATAAATAATAGAATTACTCTGCATGCCTCACCAACCACTCTCAACTTGAAATACATGACCTAAATGAGTTTACCACACTCATTTAACTATTACAAGTGATAATGAGATAATATTACATTTTATTGTCCAATTTAATTAAGGGAAAATTCAATTAGACACTGCACCAAATTAATTAATTAATTTGGCCTTCACAATAATGTATCGCTAGGACCTGTTGGTCCCACAATAGTGTGTTTTCTGCAATTTCTTGTTGGACTTCAACAATTTAAATGTGCCAATGGGAGATAAAAACTAGACTTATACCCCAAACTAGCAAGACACTGCTTGGATTGAGAAGGTATAAATCTGTGAAATATTTATGATTAGTTTCCTAGCACGAAAGTTACCTAAGACTTAGGGAGGAACTATTGGAGCTATAGTTCAAGAGTTGCATCTATTGTATTCCAAGGAATTCATGATTTTGTATATGTGTATGTCTTTAGCAAGGGATAAGACAGTATGCACTTGGTGCACTTATGACTACTTTGATTATTTATGTGATTAGAGTACTATATACTCTCCGAGTACTTGCGTGGGTATTGTGTACTTGCGGGGGTATTGTGATAAATGATTGATAGATAAAAATATTATGATTAACACCTAAAATTACATAACGATTGATGGCTCAAATTGTTGTGATTAAAAATTATGTGATTATGAAGTAGAAAGACTAACAGGAACTGTTTGTCATACGTCACATGGTGCTTGCCAATGGGGCTAACAAACCACCCAAGGTTCTTGATATTGTGCTAATAAACCACTCTTAGAGTGATTTTCACTGGTTATAAACCATGTTTAAGTGAAATTTTAGGTAGAGTGGCCATCACTTCCAAGAGAATGAGCAAGTAACAAACAATATTTTTTATAAAGTCTTTATTTTTATGAAATTCAATAATGGATAAAAGATTGAAAGTAAAATTTGAATATTTTGATTGTTTTAAATATTCATTTTCTCTCCTTAAAAATAGAATTCTTCATCTTGAAACAGGAAGGATTCCCCTTTTGGTTGTTCTAGTTACCTAAATATCACAACTTGAGATGGATGTCATAAGTAAAAATTAACCTAAAAAGTAGATTACAAGAAATAGAAGCAATATAAATGAAAAGAAAAAGTTCTAGTGGGAGATAAGGCCTAGAAAAACACACAATGATGATGAATGGAAGAAGAGATTAACACAGAGGATAATGTTTTCTTTAAGGGGGAGAATTTAATATCCATACAACTAGCATATTATGTTGGAATTTATGATTTCATGACAATATGAAAATATCATTAATTTGGTATGTTCCAAACAATGGTCATCAAGAATCAATTAGGGTTTTGAATGATTGCAGCTACCATATTGTATTATATTGTGATGTGCCTCCCATATATCTTTTGTTCTTTTTGTGTGGTTTAATGTCAATCATGTGTATGTATTTTATGTAGTAAAGTAGTTGGGTTGCAAGGTTACAATAATATTTTTATGCTCTCCCATTCTCCTTATCTTCATTTCTTTGTTATTTTGATGGGATGGGAATTATCAATTGGTGAATTATACTGGAGGTCTGATTCTTGAGGAAAATAAGGGGTTTTATTCCATCTTATTTCTAATATTTTTCAATTCAAACCTTCATAGTATATATTCCTCTACGATGTGGAGATTTATCCACAATCATCCAACTAGATGGCTAAGCGTTTAAAACACAAATTAGTTAAAGAGAATTATGTTCCTCTATCCAATGTTGTCCCTAATTTTTATGGTTGAAAGAGCTTACACAGTTCTTCTAAATTTCTAAAGGAGAATATGGAACTTATTGTTTCCTTACCTATAAAGATTGTGAAAGAAATTTATTCCTTTAATTTTGGATTACATCAATTATCCAGTTCTGAATGTCAAGGAGGAGCTAGTAGAAAGAATGAGAAGCTCTTCAACATTAGGTCTCAGCATAGATTGGATAGAAATCCAATTTCAAATATAAGTTCTAAGGAGATGGGATGAGAAAGTATCATCATCCATATTCTCATTTCTTTGTTTCTATTATGGTTGAAACCCTCCTTCCTTCATTAAATCAAATCACCCAACTATAGAGAGAGGTAGAGTTAGCAAAGCTAATTTATTCGGAAAATATTTCATTTTCTAGAGTGTAGAGACATAGGTAAACTAGGTTTACTTTGCTGAGAAATTTTCATGAATTCTGATGCACATAGACTAGTTAATTATATTAAAATTCTAGAAAAACTTTCATGAATTCTTGTGTGAACATAGGTTAACTATCTTTGTTTTCCTTCAAAATATTGGATGGTTCTATCGGTAGAAAGATAAATTTATTGTGTTAATCTATTTGAAAAAATTGTATGATTTTGTGGGTAGAAAGATAAATTTAGTATGTTAATATATTTGAAAAGAATGCATGATTATGTGTGTAGAAAGATAAATGTATTGTGTTAATATCTTTGAAAATATTTCATGATTATTTTGTGTTAATATCTTGGAAAATATTTCTTGGTACTTTTGTGTTAATATCTTTGAGAATATTGCATGGTTTTGGTTTGTAGAAGTATAAGTTAACTATGGTATTTGCATTGCAAAGAGTCCAGAGATAATATATCTATGTTCTTGTGGATAAGTTAACTATTGTGATTTCATCAAATACAAAAGGTTTGGTAATTGCATGCATGTTCTTTATTCCCATGCAAGCTTATATAAACATGGTTTGAATTTAAGAAATTGATAAAAAGTCATGGCTTTATAATTCCATGTACACTCTTCATTCACATGCAGATTTCAAGTGACTATTATATAGTTAACAATTCTTTTGCATTTGGAATAAGGATGAATAAGGGAAATTTAATACATGTGAAATATGGATATATGAGAAAAGTGTTATAATTTTTTACCATTAAAATATGAATAAGAAAATAGATTTTCACTTATAACTATGTGATTTCTATTATATTTTTGGAATAAAAAGCAACTATATTAGCCTTATAGCATTAATACTAACCTAAATTTTTGTGTGGGAGAAGAACTTAATAGTTTGAAAAAGTATATTGTATCGAAGGGAACATGCATATTATATACATGGTTTTGTATTTAAAAGAACAAGCATATTGTAAACAAGGTTTTGTACTTAAAATAAAAATTAGATATTTACCATGGTTTTGCAACATGAAGAACAATTGGAAAAAGTTACCATGGTTGCGTAAATTCATTCTAACGGTTTTTCATTTCGATTAAATGAAATTTAAGAATGGATTTTAATGATTAAGATATTGAATACACTACATAGTACTTGATAAGTAAATGTAAAATATTAGTTTTATGACTTTTACTCTAATTACATTGTAAAGCATTATTATTTGAAAACAACTTTCCTAGTTGCCACTCTGTATATTTATGCAACGTCAGATTGAATGTTAGACGATTGAAAATTGGTGTGTCGTCAGATCAATAATAATAAAAAACCAGTTAATGATTAGTAGTTAGAAAAACAGTTAACGGTCAGTTCAACTAGCGGGTATCAATATTGCAAACACAACCAGTTCTCGTGCTGCATTCCTTCAATTCTGGGTACTTTGCAAGTGCTTAATATTCTCACGGGACCCATTCCTTCATACCTCGGGAATCTGAAATGAATTCTTTCAATGTCAGACAATCGTTTCACTAGATCACTCCCTTCTGCGTTTGAGAGTCTACTGTATGCAGAGATTTTTTTGGGAAATCTTGAGTTGTGTAGCCGCTAGACCTTTAGTTCGGAGGAATTATTTCAATGTATCAGACAACAGTCTGTCTACTGTTTTCTAGATCAGTTGATTCGGCGTTTGAGAATCTGATATATATAGAGAGGTTTTTTTGGGAAATCTCGAGTTGTGTAGCGGCGAGACTTTTGGGAAATCTGAAGAAAGTAGTAAAAAACTAAGAAGCAGAAATAATGTTGGATGGTTCGTTGTTTTTTTGCGTTGTTTCACATTATTTTTGTCCTTGGGTGTTTTTGGTTTCACAGAAAGTACCGAAGCTGCAGCGAGACCAACGAGACATTTAATTGCAACAAAGCCCTGTATTGAAGAAAGTAATAAAAAAGCTAAGCAACAAAAATAATGGTGGATGGTTTGTTGTTGGTTTGGCTTGTTTTGTTTCTTATTATTTTTGTGCCTGGGTTTTTCTTGTTTTACAGAAAGCATTGAAGCTTTGTAAAATACAAAGGAATAAATTTGCCTATAAATCTTCCTAGATGTTGAATTCATTTCATAGGCGTTGAATTCATTTCATAGGTTGAAGTTCAGTAAAAATGACATTATGGATTGTTGAGATGAAAATAATGTTAATGGGAGAGGATATCATAATGTAACAACATTATATAATATATTTTATAAATCTCTTCCGAGGGGAACGATGATGATGTAGCTTGATGCTGCATCGACGTTTCTTTCCTCGTATCACTTTTATCAGCATCAAATCTATCAAAAATCCAGAATTAGAGTTTATATATTTTATTTTATCTTACCTAATATTTGATTTGATCCAATGTTTAGTCATTCGAGAGAATTTGGTAGTTTGGATGGTATGATTCAAATTTATTAATAATGAGTAAAATTATTTATTTTTATGGGTTAAGAACATTTCTTTCTTTTCTTAAAAGAAAGGTTATAGCCCAAAATTAGAAATATATTATTATATAAAAAGGTGAGATTTCAATGAATTTTTATTTTATTTTAATAAATTAACATTTTTCTTTTGGAATTATTATATGTATAAAAATTAATCGGAAAGTTGTTTTTTTTTAAAGTAAATTAACTAATATTTACTAATATGATAATTTTTTTTCAATAAAGTCCCTCGAAAAATCAACTCTGCTAAAATTTGGTGTTGTCCAAAGTAATTTTACAGATATACTTTGCAAGTGCTTCATTATCCGCACCCGTCAGAAAATCTTCTCAGAGCTCGGGAATTTGAAGCTGAATTATTTCAATGTCTTGGATAACCGTTTGTGTAGATTAGTTCTTTTGACGTTTCTGAGAGTCTGGTGTACGAGAGATCTTTTTGGGAAATCCCAAGTTGTGTAGCCGTCAGACTATGAATTCTAGGTTGTGAAAGAGGAGTTTCACTTTCTCTTGAAAGTAAAAATTTGATTATTTATAATTTTCTCAAAACTAAAATAGGTTTTCCATCATGATAGGTGTGAAAGAGGAGTTTCACTTTCTTCTAAAAGCAAACATTTGATTATTTAAAATTTTGTCAAAACTAAAATAGGTCTTCAATCATTCTTTATTCATTTTCTCATTGTTATATTTCCACTTCAGATTTCATTTAAGCTTGAATTTTTTCTAGATATTTGTATGAATTAACTTCCTCTAAGTTGTTGTTATAAACAAAATTAATATAACTCATCCGTTTTATTTGATTATATAGCCTTTGTTTTGTTAGATTTTGTTGGCATTCACAAGCTAGAAATTAGTTTTTTGAGAATTCCTAGTTGATTAGACATGGGGAGAGGGATTTCTATACAAATACAATTATTTTTAAGGTTGATATCAACATTAAGGGTTCATGTAGTGTCTCTCTTATCTCATTAAGTAACTAAGAATTTTCCAATATTTCTCTTATTATACATGTATACCAATAAACAAAATTGACGAGATAAAAGTTGTGATAATTAGATTTTAAAAGATCATTTACACTATTGTTATAATTAGATTTTAAAAGATCATTTACACTAACTTTATGTATGAGATTATAAATTTAGAGGAAATTAATTCATACAAATATCTTAGATTTGACCTTCATCACAAGATTCATTGCAACTGTAACATTGAGAAATGATTAATAAAGGATAGAAAGCTTCTTTGGTATTGAAAAAAACTATAAATAAGTGCTACATAGAATCTTAGTTGCTACCACCTAAGTTAGAAATTATGCTCTCAAAAAGATTGCATATAAAATGGTTGTGACCAAATTAACTTAGAAACATTTCATGCGTCAAGAATAATTTGGGAGGGCAAATGAACTTGAGCTATAAATGAAAGTTCACCATGGTATAAATCCTTTTGCATTTGTTTATAGGCCCTTTCCTGGTCAAAAAATTGCGCAGAATATCATGCTGAGTAAAGGAAAGCTTGTGGATGATACCATAAGAGTTCATCATGGTATTTTTTATATTAGATAAAATAATATCTCGCAGAATATCATGCTGAGTAAAGGAAAGCTTGTGGATGATACCATAAGAGTTCACCATGGTATTTGTTATATTAGATAAAATAATTATTTAATCAATGCTTGACAAAAGGTCCACTTCTCTCCTACCAAACAATGTAAAGTTCTTATGTCACACTAGCATTATTGATATTTCTATTTAGTAGAACTACTTTAAAGTAGTTCATCCAATGGTAAATCTTGAACTTTTCATTTTTTAAAAATAAACTCTGAATATAAAAGACTATAAGATTTTGAACAAAGGAGATAGTTCAATAATTTTTTTTTTTTTTTCTGAATCGGTCTACTTCTATATTGATACAAAAAGATTACAGAGAGGCTGAGGCCTCAGAATAGCTAGCCTAGAGGTGCGGCATTCTTACAATACAGTGCTGATCATTGACAAACAAAAACAACTGTTTACTGGCTAAGAATACATTAGTTACCAGGACCTTGTCCGCCTCTCTAAACAACTAATACTTGTCTCTGAAATGATGTTTGGAATGTAGGACTCTATTCATCAGACAAGACCAAAACAAGCACTTCCCATGGCAAAAATTACAAACAGGCGCATTGTAGCGCTAGAGCATTGTCTTGGGGATAGTAACTTGGATAGCATTACTTGGAAAACAGTAACTTGGAGATCGTCGATATGGCGAAAGATATTGAAACATAAATTCCTGCAAAAAACTGTGAAGAAGAAGGAGAATGAGAACCTTCTTGATACCTGTGTTCAAAAACTGGCGAGCAAGAACCATTAAGCATCATTGGTGGGCGAGGGCACTTCTTCCACGAGTGGGCAAGCATACGAGTCAAGAGCATCTTCAGCTGGAGGAGGAGGTGCCTTTCCTGAGACTTCACCACCTGATGGAGCGCTAGGCCCAGCCTGCTGGAGCTCGTGCTGTGAGGCCATGGCACCCTGAACACTCTGCAGATTAACCCTTAGGGGGCAGAACAGAATTTCGTCCTCGGATGTTGGAGTAATTTCAGAGGGGGCCGTGGCCTGAGCCTGAGCAGTTGGGTTAGTTCTGAGCTTAATGGAAACAGAGGCTAAGAACTCTTGATTGTTGAGAGAGCAGGGGTATTGAAAATGAGCTGTATGAAAGTGAGCGTTAGAGGAGAGGCAGACTTGCAACGCGGAGGTGGAAGGACTACGACCACGACCACGTCCCCGGCCTCTTCTCGAAGCAGCAACACAGCCTTCACCTGAGTCAGAGGAATCCGACGAAGAGGTAGAAGAGGGAAACGAAGGCGGCCGGATGACCTGCCCACGAGAGGAGCCGCGCCTGCAAGTCATTCTAGGTCGCAATCGAGGCATGATGAGCTGAGTAGGGAGAGCAGGGTGAAAAAACGAGAGAGGATTGGTGAACGAATGCAGAGGCTGCCTGAAGACAACTGATGTGCTGTTATGGTTGCAATAAGGACCAGAGGATATGTGAATGCCAGTCGAAAGTGTGATGCAGCAGCTCAGGGGACAACGCTTCCCTGTGCTAGTGCGCAAACGGGGCTTATCGTCGACCTGAGAGCAGCAGGAACGCAGAGGAGAGACGCAGTGAATCGACGGAATAGGCGCCATGGAAATAGGGGGGTCGAGAAAACGAGGCGAGGAAGTCTGCATTAAATCTGCATTAACTTTGGTAGCTGGCTGTAATAACTCATGCCTGTAGTGCGGAAGGATGGTGGTGGTGGTATACCATGTGCCAACCCACCTCGCCGTCAGCATACTATGCACTTCCAAGTACACTCGCATCCGGGAGGGAGAGATCTTGTTGCACCAAGAGTGTGCAGTCTCTTTAGAGTTGTAGATCATTAGAACTGTTTAAGGGACCAGAGAAGAATGGGATCTGCTGATTTACACCCTGATTAGCCAATCTATCTGCAACCTTGTTGGCTGTGCTCCTGACGTGCTTGAAGTTGACACTTCTGGGGGTCCTTAGCCAGTCTTCAATTTGTTCTAATTTGCCTAATAGCCTCCAACTTGAAGCAATCTTGGCTGCTGAGGTCCCAGATTGAATTCGGATCACAGCATCGATTAAAATTTGAGAATCCCCTTCTATGTCCAGTGGGAAGAAATTCTCAGATTCAGCAATGCTTATACCTGTCCATAAACCTTCCAGTTCGGATGCATTGTTAGTATCCCTGCCTATCGAACCATGGAAGATATGCACAGGTGAACCCTCAGAGTTTCTAAAAATTCCCCCATATCTAGCAGGGCCAGGATTGCCCTTGGCTGCTCCATCGAAATTCAATTTGAAAGAGGGAGGATGAGGAGGCGACCAGCAAAGAGGAGAGTCCATGTGAGTGGAAGGATTGGGGCTTCCTTGAGCAGAGGAGGGAATATTCAGGTTCCAATTTTGCATTATAAGGCGCTGCTGGGGGGAAGTAGGCATTTCCGTATCATGCCAATGCCTTAAAGCCAGAGTTTCTTGCAGGTACTGTTTGAGTTGATGCCATAGGGTATCAAGCAGAGAGCTGTGATTCTTGAAGATTCTGCTGTTGTGCTCTTTCCATATTATCCAGTAGATGAATCCCGGTAGTAGCTTCCAGAGTGTGTTGAGAAATAGACATTGGAATGGATTTCTAGGCCAATTCCTTATAGTATTGACTATATCTCCCACTCGACAACCCGTTTTTCTGTTGCATTGCTCCATTCTTTCCCATATTTTATCCGCAAGAGAGCAAGTGTCCAAGAGATGCGTGATGGTTTCTGCCTGAAGATTGCAGTTCGGACATCTCGAAGGGCCAATAAATCCTCTTTTTTGTAAATTGTCCCAAGTGAGGATTCGATGTTTACTAAGCATCCAAAGAAAAATAGAGACTTTAGGCCAAATGAGTGGTTGCCATATCTGATTCCATAGCTGGTCCTTTATGGGCTGCTCTGGCTGGTAGAGAAGACAGTAAGCTTCCTTGGTAGTGAACATACCTTTGGGGGTGTAGCCCCATCTGACTTTGTCCTGTTGATCAGAGAGCTTGATTTTTCTAAGATTGAGTTCTTGATCCAGATCAATATAGGTTTCCTCCTGCCAATTGTCTTTCCAGGTTTCTGCAGGACGCCAAAGGTAAAATCCTTGAGAGGGCTGCTGCTGCCAAAATTGTTGAACGTAGATTTGACCAGTGTCCTGCATAAAAGCCTTCCATTTGGGTTTGTGAAAGAGTGAGGCAAGTTTGGGAGATTGTTTTCAAGAGTCCTCCCAAAATCTTGCCAATGATCCTGTGTGTATTTCCCAAAAACTATGTTCTTGTATGAAAGAACTATGCTGCTTGGCCGCGTTCCAGATTAGAGAGCCAGGGGTGGTTGAGCTGAAGCGAATGAGAGCTTCCTTAGGACTGCCTGCAGCATATTTGGCATGCCAGAGACAAGCCCAGGGGGAATGGGATTTGGAGATCCAATTCCACCAAATGCGGGCTCCCATGGTATTGTTGTTGTGAAGGGGATCTCGTAGCCCTAGACCTCCCGCTGACTTTGGAAGACAAACTTCGATCCATTTTACAAGTGCCCATTTCCTGTTGAGACCTGAGGAGCCCCAGAGAAAGTCTCTTTGAAGATTGTGGATTTTTTTAAGCACCCATTTGGGGGCAGCCAAAATGGAGAATAAGTACAAGGGCATAGCTTGCAGAATAGATTTAATGAGGATTAGCCTGCTGGCAATATTAAGGGAGCGATAGGTCCAGGAGGAAAGCATGTGTTCTAATTTATCAAGGAGAGAACGCCAGGAAGCATGTTTGACTACAGAGTCAAGGAGAGGGGCTCCAAGATACTTCGAAGGGAGCACCGCAATAGAAAAACCCAGGATTCTAGCTATGTTCCTCTGCGTTAATGTGGGAGTGTTGAAGCAAAAGAGCTGAGATTTGGAGGCTTTGATAGTAGTGCCAGAAGCTTCTGAAAAGAGATCAAGCAAGGCCTTGAAAGTAGAGGCTTCTTGAACCGATGGATGACCAAAGAGCATAGTGTCGTCAACAAACTGTTGATGGGAAATAAGAGGTTGACCATGGAGGGAGAGACCTTTAAGAGAGTGGGAAGAGATGGCAGCATGAAGAAGGCGACTGAGACCTTCAGCCATAAGGACAAAGAGAAACGGGGAGAGGGGATCACCTTGCCGAATACCACGAGTGGGACGAAAGGGTGACGAAGGGGAGCCATTGAGAAGGATGGAGAAACTAGGGGAGGAGATTAGATTCATTATCCAGCGTGTCCAAGTAGCACTGAAACCAAATGCTAATAGAACTTGATTGATATAATTCCAGCTGAGTTTGTCGAAAGCCTTTGAGAGGTCAAGTTTGAGAATCATACGTGACTTTTTAAGCGTCTTAAGGGAGTGGATCACTTCATGGGAGAGAATGATGCCGTCCAGAATCTGTCGACCTTCTACATAGCCTGTCTGCTCTGGTGAGATGAGGCAAGGAAGGAGAGGTTTCAACCTATTAGCTAGCACTTTAGAGATGAGCTTGTAAATTACATTGCATAACGCAATGGGTCTGAACTTGTCCGGTGTGTTAGATTCTTCCGTTTTGGGAATGAGCGCTATAAAGGTGGAGTTTAAGGAGGGAAGGAGCCAGTGCATCGTCCTTGATTCCTCCACAAGCTCCCAAACTTCAGATTTGATTAGATCCCAGAAGTTGTGAAAGAAATTGGCAGTAAAGCCATCAGGGCTAGGGGCTTTGCCATCCTGTAGTTGGGCCATGGAATATTCCACTTCTTGCTTGGAAATTGGTTGTAGTAATTTACTGTTCTGATCCTCTATGATGATATTTGGTATGTGATGCGTGATTGAGCTGATGGTTTGAGTTCTGCAACCTGGAGGCTCCTGGAGAATGTCCTGAAAGTAGTCTTTAAATTCCTGCTCCATTTCTTCATACTACTCCAAGCGTTCCCCTTGCTTATTGTTGATGAATGCTATGTTATTGTGCATACGTCTTTGTATGGTAGATCTATGAAATAATTTGGTGTTCTTTTCTCCCTCCTTGAGCCATCTGATCCTTGATTTTTGCTGCCACAAAATCTCTTCTTGTAGTCTCCGTTCTTCGATCTTGTCTGCGAGTGCCTGCTCCTGGTGTGCGTATTCCTCAGTTCTTCCCTCAATGATGATGCATTGTTGCAATGTTCTCATTTGTTGCTCTAGCACTTTCTGATGTTCAAAAATGTTGTCGAACTGATGGCGATTCCAAGATTTGAGGGCTTTCTTGAGATGTTTTAATTTTTGTTGAAATTGATACATTTTTGCTCCTGCAGGGGGGCTGAAAGAGTTCCAAGCATCCTTAACAATCTCTTTGAATTTTAGGTGAGAGAACCAGAAGGCTTCGAAGCGAAAGGGCCTGTTACATCTAGAGCCAGGGCGCGTCCACTACAACATTATGGGCCAGTGATCGGAGCCCATCTGGGGCATGATGGAGGCATGAAAGGCTCCACCTAGATGGATCGCGTTGTCTGACATGAGGAAGCGATCCAGCCTGGAAGCGATGTGCTGTGGTCCCCTTCTTTTATTAGTCCAGGTGTATGTGCCGTTGGAGGTTTGAAGATCAATTAGCTGGTTTCTATGTATGAAATCTCTGAAGCCGATGCTGTCTCCTTCGAGTCTCATTCTCCCACCAGATTTTTCTTCCAGAGCTTAGATCATATTAAATTCCCCACCACAAATCCATAAGGGGAATCTTCGTGCGGAATTGAGCACTGAAATAGTATCCAATAAATCCATTTTATTTTGGAGTTCTTGAGGGAAGTACACGTTGGAGAGGTGACCATGGATGTTGGTCCCTATAAGGTAGAAAGTAGCTTGAATGACAAAGTGAGAGGCGTGAAAATCCTCTAGGTTGAAGACTTGGGGATTCCAAGGATGGCAAGCCCTCCTGAAGCCCCTGAAGCATCCACAGAAACCGATCGACATCCTGGCCAGATTCTGTTGAGGATGACCTCCAAGACTATACTGATACATTTCATTTCTTGAAGAAAGACCATAGTAGGCTTATCTTGCTGTATCATGCTTTTTAAGATTCTTTTTTTTGCAGGGCTATTAAACCCTCGCACGTTCCAGGAGATGAGTTTCATGAGGAACGGTGGGGGAGGGTTTTGTAAAACTTAGTCAACTTGGGGAATATTCTTGAATCAACAAGCATTTCTCCAATGATAATAGTTCTCTGCAGATCTGTTTTGCGCCCTCGTTTTTTTTATTCTTTCATAATTTTCTTCCCATCCCAAGGGCTTCCTGCTTGTATACCTAGACATTTGTGTTGCTGCGCTCTGGCTAAGACTACTTCAAGACTTTCTATTTGCCTGGAAGGTATGGTACTGTAATCCTTCTGTCGACAAGCTATTTCTAGACCCAAAATGTCCAAATCCCCCAGATCTATACTCTCAGGTTCCTCCTCCATGTGAATGGGTTGAGTTTGATCTTCCTTGTAAGGCTGATGATGTACCGAAATAGCCAGAGCTGTATCTGTCTCCATGCTGGAATCTTTGAGACCTGTCTCAATGCTGGGGTTTACAGAGGATGTGGATGCAGGATTTTGGGCTTGGACGGAGTTCGAGGGCAGATCTGAAGAAGTGGGAATGTCAGATGAAGTGGGAAGATCAGAGGAGGTGGGATTGACCGGAGTGTTGTCTTGGGTGTGAATAGCAGACAAAGATTCAAAGCTATTTTTGGATTCTGGTATGATGGGAATGTCGGACACTACAGGAGTTTTCTTGGCATGCTTTCTGTGGCCACAGACCTTGATGTAGCATACCGCATCTTTGTTGGTCTCCGTGGCAGGGGCTTTAGCTTGATGATTTAAGGGGCAGTCTCTAAAAAGATGGCCATGTTCATGGCATTTCCTGCATCGAAAGGGAACATGTTCATAGTCTATAGTCTGGATCCATTCAAAATCATCATGAAAAAGACTTACTGAGTCCGTCAGGGCTATGGCCAGGTGCATGTGGACACAGATTGTGGCATAGGAGGTGTACTGTCGATTTTTTGTTTCCTCAGCTACTTTGATGAAAACCCCCAGACCATTGCCTATATCCTTCAAGGTCTCCTCGTCCCAGAATTCTAGAGGTAGAGAATACATGCGGATCCAGACAAGAGCCCAGTTAAAATCCTCTTTGTCAGGATGAAATCTTTCCACCCAGTCCCGAAGGTAAAGACCTGCAGAGTTGAAGAAGTACGGGCCTCCTTCGAAGATACGTGTTTTGTCTTCCAGGAAATGGAAAATGGCTGTGAAGAAGCCTTTGGGACCAAGCTGTAAGGTAACTTCTCCTTTAGGTTTCCATTTAGAAATGATCCATCCTTGCAAAGCCTTTTCAGTGGGCCAGAGACCTAAGAACTTTCCGATGAGGGCATGATCCCGCATGTATTGGATTCAGCCGTTGATTCGGTGGCTAGGAAGATCGATTTTAGTTCTTTCAGGAGACTTTGGAATGCAAGTTGCAGAAGAGACTTTCGGTCTGGTCGAAGAGTCGTTTTGAACATGTTCTTTGTCTGTATCAGCCGTGGTGCCCTGATCCGTGTGGGCATTTTTGTCTTTTGCATCCTTGGTGCTGTCAATCAGAGTGTCGCTTTTGTCAGAGGCGATTGTAGAATGACCATTGGGGGTAGCGACCTGTGTAACCACGGGAGTGGTGCCCGTGCCGTCAGAGGGATTCGATCTAGCGGATTTGTCAGAAGAATCACCGAGGGGGGGAGGGGGGGCAGAGCCCGCCCCTCCAGAGGCCTGGTGCATGGGGAGAGAATCAGCCGAAGGGATAGCGGCGTATTGCAAGCCAACAGAGTGCGGGAAGGTTCAGAGTTGCAGGGTGTTGCTCAAAAACCCTAGCAGAGCGCATTTCAACAGGTGCCTTAATTGCAATCCGGAGATAGTTCAATATTGAAAAATAACACCTTTTTAATTAAATATTTACTATTCGAACTTTGAATTTGATTAAGTGATTTCTCTTTATATTCTAACATTTAATAACATTTTGTTTACTAATTTTTATATTCAGTGATCTTGAATTTATGCTTTACGACATTTCCTTTGCAACATCTAGTGCAATTGCTAGTTTATGTTTGTATTAAGGATTATGTTTGTTTTGTATGAATTCAACAGTGGATTTGATGCGATTGAATAAGGGGCCAAATACCTCACGAAACATTTAATAAAATAAACATTTGCAAGTATTATTCAATCTGCTATTAACAAGCTTAATTAATTGAAAAATGTAAATTATACAAAACACAACACACTACATTATGATAATAAGTTACGTTTAATGATTATTCCTTTCCACACATAACTATTCCATTTTTAAGATTACTTCGCTATAAGTCATTTATGTGATGTTATATGTTGGTAAAACTTGATTAAAAGAAAAAAATCATCTATATTTTGCATGAGATGTACCAAGGGATGTTATATATATATATATATATATATATATATATATATATATATATATATGTATATATAATTTATTTTCAATTGCTTAATGTATATAATATTTTACTTAAGGTGATCGTTAAAATAGTTTAGTTATGAACCATATTGTCCACTTTAAAATGTTTTTTGTTATTAATATATTTTTAAATACACATTAATATTACTCAATTTTACATGTTGAAATATTTTCTTTATAACTTATATTAAATTTATTATTAATAATAATATATTTTAAATGTCACCTATCAATTTTAATTTTAAGGATAGAAAGAATTAAACATGAAGACAAAATCATTAAAAATTTTAACTTTAATATTTTTTTTCTTTGAACAAAATATATATATATATATATATATATTAATTATTTATTATGAGTATTCACATAACTTATCTATATCTTATATCAAAATATTTTTAAAATGCATAAAGACTATACATTTCCCCATTTTTAGAACTACAAATATAATATTTTTTAATTTTAATTACACATTTTTTTCTCTCTTTCATATTGATATAGAATTATGTTACTTAACATGTAAATCAAAATATTTTATTTATCCATCGTAGCAAGGTGATAATAAAGTTATTGATGTTTTATAATGATTTTAATTTAAAGGAAGCAAATATGTATATTAACTTTTTAAAATATTATAGCAGATATTGAATTTTTTTTAGAGATATTTTATTTTTATTTTAAAAGGAATATATGTCAATGAGTATGGAAGGAATTACACATCTCACTCATACTGAATCGTAAAATGAGTCTCTAACAACTCCACAATTAGAGTGGAATTATTGATTTTTTATAATTCTTTTAATTAAAACTAACTAAACATGTATATTCATTTTTGTTTTTACTATAGTTGAAAATGTTTTTTTATTTAAAAAATATTTTATTCTTATTTAAAATATACACTTAGGAACTTGTGATTGAGCATGGAAGGAATTACCTATCTTCCCATACTAGTTGCTAGAATGCTCCTTTCAACACAACAAGTTTGTGAAAAAAAATTACATAATAATTCAAACAACTCTAAAAGGTGCCTAAAAAAATTCAATGGCTATTACAATAATATAACATTTAAAAAATTTATGAAAAAAATAAGGTTTATTAATTTGGATAATGATATAAGGGAAATTGGCTTAGAGCACTTCAATAATGATAACTAAAGAAATAATAAAATACATTGATTTCAACAAGTAAATTATTCTTTAAGATATTATCGAAAATATATTTCTTTCAGCACCAAAATATTAATAATTATCAAATTAAATAACATTAACATAATATAATGCCAAAAGATTCAGATTACATATTATTAAATAAAAGATTACAATAGTAAGTTGAAATCCACCCCTTTATTTACTTTTATGTGACTTATTTTATACGTAAATATTATTTGAGCAATATAATATTAAAATATTAATTTATATATATATATATATATATATATATATATATATAAAAAGATATTTTATAATATTAAAATATATAAAATATACATAATAAAACAAAAAAATAAATAATAGAAAGGGAGACAAATAAGATATACCTTTATGGTAATATATCTCCTTAAAAGTGGAAAGTTAGATATTAACTTTGTTCTCATACAATTTACATAAAACTCAAAATCTATAGGAAACGACAAAAAAATAAATTGAAAGCAGTCATCATGTACTACATATATTATTTATTAAATGCACTATATTGCATTTTGACTACATACATTTTCATGAATTAATGTCATTACTTTATTACTATTCATTTTGTCTAAATTTTAATATCATCAATTAATATCATTACTTTATTACTATTAATTTTATCTAAATTTTATTATCGGTAATTAAAATATAAATCGAATTTTTTTAAATTCACGTTAATTTTGAACATATCATAAAGAATATTTTCTTCTAAATAAAAATGCTTTTTTCAAAATTTCTACTTTGGAAAAAATTTACTCGAGCACAAGGTTGGTAATAGTTGAACTACTTATTGTAAGGACTTAATAGTCCATAAATTTGTGTTTAACAATGGCGTTAATAAGGTTGAATTTCACAGTGCCCGATTTCTTTACGGGTGATCATTGAGCCCGGGACGAAACTTGAGGGAAAGCAAACCATGGCACGAGGGAAACGTGGGTAGTCCTAAAATTGAGGCTTTGATACTCCATGGATCAAGGTGACGATGACGAGGATTTAGTCACATTTATTATTTCATGAGTGGTTGTACGCACTTTATTAGGTGTATTACAATGTATATTACTTGAATGGACTTTTCTCCTTCAAACTTCTTCGAGATTTGTTATTATTAGGTGTATTACAAGGTATATTACTTCAATGGACTTTTCTTCTTCAAACTTCTTTATATTTTGTTAGATTAAGCGACCATACATTTATTTATTGTATTTTTAAATTTTAATAATAAATTTATGACTTTGTTTATCTTATATTATATTATTATATTTACTTTTATATAAAATAAAAAGTTTATATAAATAGAAAATAATAATAATTTAATATAAATTATAATAAGATATATATCATTGAGAGTAATTTATTTCATATAAGACATTATATAAAACTTTTATTTATAAATTTATGTATACATTCATCTTAAGCACAGATTTAACATGAGTGAGAGGGATTAAATTTTTCTAGTTGCAAATTACTTTTAGAGTGTCAAAAACAACATGTATTTTTTATTGTTTATAATTTAAATTGTATTTTTGAATGCTATAAAGATTACATAATATGTGTATTGGATTATTTTATCAATTCACATTAAACTGGTCTTTTTATTATTAATATATATTTTTAAGTATATATCAATATCAATTCATATTAAAATATGTTTTTTTTTTTTTTTGTCAAAGTCTAGTGTATATTAACATATCAAAATTTAGAGTATAAGCCATCATAGCTGTATTACATTCAGGCAACCCAGAAGGCTTGTAGTGCATAGAAAGACTTGGGTGCCTGCTAAGGCATCCGGTGTTCTTGGATATTAGATGCACAAAATTACAAAATAACCAAAACAATATTTTCGTCATGGAGGAGGGTGTAGGGGACCTGCTTAAGGAGCAGCGAAGATGTGTCCTTGGTTGTGCATGTGGTAGTTAATATGGTCCACCTGGGCCTCTAAAGCTTGGGGGAGTCGTGAGAGTGCCTCAAAAGATGACACAGACTCTCTAGACCTTTGAGGGTCTCATTCTACGGGTTTTGAATAACATTAGTGCAGACCACAAGTTCATTACGTCATCATACCTTTGTTCACATAAAGTGTCCAGGTTGAGCTGGATTTGCTGGAGTTGGGAAGAAATTTATTCAAGGGTGGCTGGAGCCTCAACCTGGCCTAGTGACTGAGCCAGAGATACTGCCATCATCCCCACCGAATGTTGACTACCAATAGCTTTTTACTGTGAACTCGAGTCCCAGGGTACCTGACGATTTTCCATGTTGCGTACAAGACCTCCACATCGTTCCCGAAGTCACTCGCGCAACATGAAATCGTCTAACACTCCCCCACCCTTTTCTAGGACGCAACGTTAAGTCACTCCGGGTCCAACAATCCCTAGAACCCCTGCACCATCCCCACAACCGCAGTGGATTTTACCATTGACCACCTCTTGAGTGTCGTCGATTGCAGACACAATACCACCACGAGCCGCAATAATTCCCTCAGATGATGTGTGAATTCGCCACCACCCATATATGCTAATCACAAGAGAGCTTGAGTGCTCAGTAAGCCCAAGGCAGAACCACCTTGGGGCCTGGCCGGGGAAGGAATTTTCCTACTCAGTCTAGTAACTATCTCCTGCGACCCAGTCTGAACACCATATGAAGAGGTGCTCCCTTCGTGGAGAATGCACCCTCACTAGCCTCCCTCGTCTCCTAGTGCAGCGTGCTCTTTCCGTTGCCACAATTCTTCCCAACATTCAAACTCCAGCCACAGCTTCCCGACTCAACTTGCACCCACTGCGTTTCTTGTCGTCGAAGATGAAGCCAAGGTTTTGAGCTAGCTTCTGCTCTTCCACGAAAGTCGAAGCACCAACCTTGACCATCACCCACGATAGCGAATGGACTGCCTTACGTCCATTATGTACTTAACTACAATCTCCTCTGTCGGAATATCACCTGCCTCAATGCCATTACTGCTCAAGCGTGGGAGAGTGGTGAGTCGACGGGCGTGTGTATGAAGGTTGTTCCAGCCTTAATTTTCAGTTGCCCACTTGTTCTTATGATTGGACACCCCCAATAGGGACATATTCAAATATGTTATTCATAACTCACATTCTATATTTTATTATATAACATTATTTCTTTTTCTTTTAACATTTTTTTTATGTATAGATATATATAAAGTTGATATTACGTGTTAGAATATTTTTGAAAAGTATAAGGTTTCAATATATTGTACTTACATTCTTTTTTACTTCTAATTACTTTAAATGAAATTATATTAGGTCATATGGATAGCTAATGAAATAAACATAGCATATTCTTTTTCGTTTTTATTATAGTCAAAAAAAAATTTGTACATAGAGAATATTTTATTTTTATTTTAAGAGCGACAAAAATACTTACACATTTCCTTCACACTTTGTTGTAGAATGAGCCTCTGCTCAATAATTTTTCCCAATTTTTTTCGATTTTCGATTTGTGTTTATTTATTTTTGGTTTATTTTATTTTTTATTGAAATTATATATATATATATATATATATATATATATATATATATATATATATATATATATATATATATAGACACACACACATACACTATTTCAATAAAAAATAAAATAAAATAAAATAAAATTTTAAGGGATGTATTGAATTCATATATTTTGAAATTCCTTGTTATATATATTACACTACAAGGAAAAGACCCTCTAGTGGAGGTTATAAAGGAGATTTTTAGTGTTATAAAATTGGCCAAAATTTTCAAAAAACATATGCTACCACATCTATTTCTGGTAACAGAGGTTTTGGCGGAGCTTTTAATGGAAATTGAACACAACTAAAAAAAAATGGGCAGTGAGAGGTTGTTACAGATGTTTTTCAATCAGTGCTCTTATCAGGTTTAAACGTACTGGTGCGTATCGGTAGACAACACACTGGGGCGGTCTAAGGAGAATGCACCGAGTTGTTAAGGAAAACAACAGCACCGAGCTTGGTGTTGGTGATACAACACACAAGGCCGTTCTAATTGGTATTGGGATTTGAGTGGTCCCCATAAGTCGTATAAGTGCACCGGTGCGTGTATCTTTATGAGGCACCGGTGCTCCGTATCATAGAAAGGAACCGAGATTTATAATTGGTATCGGTATTCATGCGATGCACATGGCATCTACAAATGCACCGGTGCTTATAGATACATAAATTCCCTGGTGCACAGTATTACACAAACACAACGATATTTATTACTAGAATCGCTATTAGTGTGGTGCCCATGGAATCATAAATGCACCAGTGTGTATAGACACATAAATGCACTGGGTTTCATTTTCTTTTTTTAGAAAAATCAACCTCCGACAGTCCAATTATTGTGATTCTTTTAAATTTATTATTGAGTAATAATCGACACATCTTATAAAAATATTCATATTAATTACATTCTTATTAATGCATTTGAATTTGTTGTTTGGATTAATTTGTTATATCATATCAGAATTATTGTGGTTTTTTTAAATTCATTATTAATAAAAAGTCGACACATATATATAATCTTATAACAATATTCATATGAATTATATTTTATTAGTGCATTTGAGAACGACAATGGAGAACACAATAGAATAAATTAAAACAAATATTATGATTATATATATATATAAGACGGTCTTTATCATACAAAATGGGACAATTATTCGTATCCCTTTGTCTTTTAATTGGGACACTATGTCCATTACATTAAACAAAATGTCTGATTTCACAGACATATTTCAAAAAATAAAACGCCTTACTTTGATATCCAAATTACATAGTGATCATCAGTCTTCGCTTCAACTCTTGTCACTGCCAGAGCTACTTCCATGACTTGGGTTATTTTCAGGAATGTTGTGTTCACGACATTGATTGTTTTCTTCTTCTTCATTTTCCATCTACAAACATAAAAATAAATTGAAATGAGTGTATATACATTGGTGAGAATAATGAAAATTCCAATATTAAATAATATACATCAATGTAAATCAAAAATAAAAATGACGTACCATAGCAACAATTGACTCATAAACTATACACATTCTTTCAAAACCATCTACCATGTCATCTTTCAAAATTTCATCTATTGGTGCAGTTCCATACTTTGTTTCTTGCAAGTTTTATACCCCATAACAAATCATATATTTAATATAAAATATGTTTTTGTTCTATTAATTATAGATGGAGATAATTAAAACAAGATCGATAGATGCTTACAAATTCCACAATTAAATTATGATATGCGAACATATACTCACAACCCATGTTTAACCCAATTTCAATCAATTCGTATGATGATTCTTCTTTCTATGTTAGCACCTATTTGAAGACATTCAATGATGGTTTTTGTAAAACAACTTAAAAAGTACAAAAATGAAATCTAGTTAAGTTGTTATAAGGAAGTAACAATTACTCACAAACTTAGAGATCAACCATTCTCTTCCTTGTTGTCTTGTTTTATGTGCTGAATGGGTTCCATTTTCCTTTCCTTTCTGCAAGAAAATTCTTGAAAATTAATATTTAGTGCTAAATTTTTTATTTATCGTACCTAATGATCGAAAAATTCAATTATTACATATTACATTTGAAGCACGTTGTTCTATTCGTTCCACTAGATCCCTCAAACTTTTGTAAAATCTTTTCCCCCTTCTGTTAACTTCCAGCACCACTCCAGATGAGCCAAGGAGAAATTTATTTTCATTTGCATGTTCTATTTTTTTTTTCTTAGAATAACATTCCTTTTATGAGTTGTTGGTCCCTGTATAACATTAAACAGATGTGAATTAGTAGAGTGTTTGACACATGTTATCTAATAATTTTAAGTATATTATTAATGATAATTAAAAAAAGAAACTCATATTGGATCGATAGTATTGTTTCATTCACCTGATTCATCTTTTTGCAATTTTTCCATCAAAATTTTACGCTCTTCTAGTCATAGCTCAAAAACAACCATATCGAGCTTCGTCTTTTTGTGGCTCTACATGATACACAGTAAATAATACATATTAGCTAAAGTTACATGTAGTTCAAAAATAATATTTTTTATAAATAATTTAGAAAGAACTTGCCTTTTTTGGTTTTCTTGATGTGTTAACAGTATTTTTGTTACTTGATATCTTTTCAGTCATTTCTTTATCAATTTTAAACCTGTAGCATATCATTCATTAATATATTTATAAATAAATTCTCAAATTTTCAGTTATAAAATAAATCTCGAGATACCAGTGCGCCTTTCATGAAATCGGCACCACCGATGGTGCGTGGATATATTAACAACGCACTGCCAAATAGTATAATACGTCGTACGGTGCATTCGATATTATAAATGCACCACAAAAATAGTGTAATAAAACTAACTGTGTGTGGGGTATTATAAACGGATCGCAAAAATGGTGTAATACACCATACGGTGCTTTCTTAGTTACAGAGAGCACTGATGCCCTATTTCAGATTTGGCGCACGGATGTAAAAAAAATATTTTCAACATTTTATGACATAGAAATTGTGCAGTATGCTGTAATAATATAGAGCACCAGAGCGATGGAGTACGTAGGGTGCACCGATAAAGAAAAATCCTTTTTTTCAAAAATTCATGCAATTGTTGAATGGATTGGGATCCGACTATGCAAGTCATCCCGTGGGTTGGACGTCAATCTAAAATGAAAAACTCACATTTTGAAATCACAGAAACAGGGAGAAGAAAGGGAAAAAAGAAAAAAATAAAGGGTTCAGGGTAAAAATGGATAAAAATGCAGGAAAAAATAAAAAACTATAGAAAAAAGTAAATAAAAGAATTTAATTTAATCACAAAATGGTTTAAAATTCTATGATAAAGGACCTGAATCACCAGAGTTTTGGTTTCTGATTGTTTGAATACTTCTGTTGGAACGTATTTCGCCATCCACAATGCCCTTGTGCTCTCTTGCTCCAAGTCTATCTCCTATAAAAATCTAACTGAAAATTTTTAGCAAAAATAGTGAAATAATGAAAAGTATTTAGTATTTAAACAATTATTTTATCAAATTAGATTTTCGAAAACATTTTGCCACCCATTTTTCAAATTGTCATTTTTTTTTAACTTAAAAAAAAATGAGTTGTGTTTTTTTTTTATAATTTTCATTTATTTGTTTCTGGTGCGCGTAAATGTGATGCACTGGTGCATTTTATTAATACTACGCACTAGAGCATGTTAGGATAATAAGCACACTGGAATTTTTAAAGTTTTTCTTTTTTTTTGTATGTAAGATCATAAAAAATAATGATAATTATAAAGTACATGAATTTATTTTCATTATTTTCTAAACTTTATATATATAAGATCATAATAAAATAATGATAATTATAAAGTACATGAATTTATTTTCATTATTTTCTAAACTTTATGTTACAAAAATTCGTATTATTCTAAATTTTTTATTTTACAATTATCTACAAATTTACAAATTTAAATATTTTAATAAAATTATTTCACATTAATACAATTAAAATTTTCACATTAATAGAATTAAAATTTTACAAATTAATATATTACATACAATTACATTAATTAAAATTACAATTACAATTAGAATTAGAATTAAAATTACAATTACAATTTTACATTAATTTCACATACATGAATTACGATTAGAATTACAATTGCAATTTTAATTTTACAAACAATTACATTTACAATTTTACATACAATTACATTTACAATTACAATTACAATTTTACAAATATTTTACAGACAATTCAATTAAAATTACAGTTACAAATACAATTATAATTTTACATAGAATTACATTTACAATTACAATTTTACAAATATTTTACATAAAATTCAATAAAAATTACAATTACAAATACAATTACAATTTGTGAAATTTACATACAATTAGAATTACAATTACAATTTTACAACTTTTTGTATATACAATTACAATTATTTCACAATAAATTAAATATTACAATTACAATTAAAATGTTACATTAATAAATATTTTACATACAATTACACTTAAAATTACAATTAGTACAAATATAAATACAATTTTACAATTTTACATAGAATTTAAATTTAAATTACAATTACATTCACGACATAATATTTAATAAATATCATGGCCATTTAATAATATTAAATTAATTAATAAACATCATCACGACACAAACATCAAATATACATCTCAATATAATGTCAAATAACTCATGCGCCTATCACATATACACATCTATCTGCAAGCTAAACATTGAATGAACATATCTAACATGACTAACAATATGTGCCACATTATGATGATCATCAAGATGAAAATTAACTACAACTGCAACATGAACATAAGATACATGGACCATATCTCTCTCTCTCTCTCTCTCTCTCTCTCTATATATATATATATATATATATATATATAGAGAGAGAGAGAGAGAGAGAGAGATGGTCCATGTATCTTATGTTCATGTTGCAGTTGTAGTTAATTTTATAACTGAATAATTTTAAAAATATACAACTGTAATATAAATCGTGTCATGGATCAAGCACTAGTGGTAGTATAACAACATCAATAATACTAGTAGAAGTGGATGCGGCCTGCTCAGTAACGCTGGGTGCAGCCTCCACAATCGATGGTCAACTAGCCTGCTCATGATCATGATGATCACTAGTAATAATGGATGCATATGCTGGTGGTAGTACAAAATGATCAATATGAGGCGCAGTAGTAGTGGAGGTAGCCTGCTTAGTTAATAGTACTGCAGACTCGGCAATCGATGGTCCAACCTGCTCATGATGATCATGACTAGTACTCATGGTGGATGCTGTAGGCTGCTAACTGGACGTCGCCGATGGTCCAACCTCATCTCCATGATGAATAGTGTTAGATGCTAGAAGTGGAGCCTCATGCTGATCATTAGGTGCACCGCGAGGTGAACGATGACGAGATGCATCTTAGTGGCTACTAGCAGACTATCCATCATCACATGCCACAACTGGACTATGCCTATAGCTACAAACAATCCTCCTCAATAGCGTAACAGCTATCGTAGCTCCTACGACATGCCGCATCAGGACATACATGTCATGCGGCATGCCTCTCCACATCCGTATCAATCTATCAATGACCTATATCTCTCTGTAATGAGAGGGACTGATGCTCACATCTGAAATCAATCCATAGAGTTGGCTGCCCAACTCCATTCAGTATTTGGTCTCTAGTTGACCGCGCCTGGCGAAAGGTGGTACCGATGCACCATGAGGCACATTAGGATCAACATGTCTCTCTGTTGTGCCACCGACCTCATCCTGATCTTGTGCATTAGCCATCTCCTGATCGTAATCATTAGGATCCACACCTCAATCATGTGGTGGATCCGACATCCCATCGCCATCAAAATATCCAATGTCTGCAAAATATATACAAGTACACAACAATAATTAGACAATTTCATTACATAATTTAATAAAAACAAGTTAAAGAACATGTTAGAATAAATATAAATAAGATAGTAATATTACCTCTATCATCTGGTGGGTCATCGGGAGTGAAGAGGATGTTGGGACACCCTCGCTAATCTAGTCCAACATGAGGACATGAGACCATATTGAAGGGATGCGGCCTGCCAATGCTGGCTAGTAAGTCCAACGAATCATGTGATATCCTCACTGGAAACATAGTATCTCCCATCTTCGGCATCATCTTCCCCCACATGCGCATCCAGGCCTGCAACATTAGCCTATGAGGCTGTCGAAAAAAACTAGGTCTCATCTCTGGAAACCTCTCAAAAAATAAACAAAACAGCTCTGAAGAAAAAGGGAAGTTGACCCTCCCTTGTGCATTAGGACAACATCTATCTAAGGCCGTACAAAACTGTCACAAAAAAATGGAAGACCACCTAACAAGTCATGGCTGATGTACTAAAGAATCAACATAATATAAAACCGAGCAACTAATGCATTGCCCATCATTGGTCTTGTGTGAAATGATCAAAGCAATAATAGAGAGGCACTGCACGTCCTATGTACCAAAAGCACCTATACATAACTGATCTCCAGGTACATGAAACTCTGAAGGAGATAGTAGATGTGCTCCAATGTATCTCTGGGAGTAAACTAACTAACTCCCTACTACACAGTTACTAGGTGGCACATTTGAGAATGAGGGAAAATCCACCCCTCTCCTTGATAGTCCTATAATAAAATAAATGTACGCCTCAGTGGGTGTGTACCACTGGTGAGGACCAACCTAAAAAGCCTATCGGTGGGCATTCCACCTATCGATAAAATGTCTCAAAATCACATATGGGCCTTTAGGCCAGAAATAGCCTCCTCATAGAACTTGAGGATGCATACCTGCTTAAGGATCTCTTGGGTATCTACAGTAATATGGCGAGGGCATGCATCTCTCTCCCTCTCTCTCGCTTCTGATTGGAAAATCATGTCATACTGTTGTTGTTGTTGTTGATGATGTTTCTCCTGTTCTCTTTGAATCATTGCCATATTAAATAATTTTTTCTTATTAAAATAGAAACTTATTTATAAATATACATATATAAAATTTTTTGAAAGAAAAACATATATGCAAGTTGGTGCTCCATAAAAACAGTCACGCACCGGTCTCAATGCATTCTAATATTTTAGTGCACTGTCCTCGGGGTTGCTAATGAAACAGACTGCATTGGCTTTGGTGCCAATGTCTATTTTTCAAGCACCGCGGACTGTATATAATTCAAAATAGTGGTGCGCTAACTAAAATATACTCGCTAGCATGTATAATCATGTCAGCGCACCGACTTCATGAAAATGACATAGTTGACAATGTGGTCTTTTACCTGGACACACCGTTGACCCTCTCAGAATGCAAAATGCAGTGCCCTGACATAAACCGGGGCAACAAATGTAGTCAATGCACCGCACTGTGATTGTCTAGGTCAACGGTATGCCTAGATAAATGAGCACACCGCCATTTTCTTTTTTCTTTTTAATTTAAAATTATTCGGGGCGCCTTTTGGCACCGCCCCAGAAATGGTGCGGTTACCGTTCGCACTAGTAGCGGTGCTACCTATAAATTTTATAAGTAGAACCACTACCGGTGCGAGCCGAACAGCTCGAACGCGATGCGCAACAATTTTTTTTTTTTTTAATGGTTATTTTTAAGCTTATTTCAACATCTAATCAGGTGAAAGGCTTCATTATAGAAAAACTAAAAAAGTACCTATACATTTCACGGTGGAGGAGGCATATTGGCTGTAAAATTTGGAAGATAAAATTTTTCCACTGTTTTTCAAAATGCAAGTTGCAGATTGGTTGGCAATGCAGAGCAGCAGTGCGTGCGATGGGTGCAATGAGAGCACTGATGGTAGGGTGGCTTAGAAATAAGGAAATAGCATTGGGGCTTGAGAGCTCTGGAGAACTGAGGAAAGTAAATAATGAAGTTTTTTGGCCGTAATTTTTTTTGGTTAACCTTGTTCCAGTGCGCGAGGTATTATATGCCCAGCAGTTTGGTTAAATAAAACTGCACTGGGCAGTATCAATTTTGGCGTGTTGTCTATAACGCGCTGGGGCATTGCCCTAACCGCGCACCGGGATGTTTCAGTTTTGACGTGAAAATTTGTTGATGAACCTGGGCGGCTTTGGTAAAGCACCGGTGTGTAATAGTCACAAAGCACTAGTTTCTTAGCCTTAATTTTTTTTTATATAACGCTATTCTAGTGTGTGTTGTTTCTGGCGCACCAGTTCTCTTAATGAAGAACACACTGGTTCATTTCTGTTTTGGCGCGGTGTTTTATTATGCGCCGGTGAAAAATATTATCGACGCCCTGGTGTCTTACAATAATTGGATGCCCCAAAGGTGTGTACTTCACGCACGTTATACAATGTTCAGTGCGTTCTATGGTATCATGCTACCGGTAATTGATAGCTCAAGAGCACTAGAAAAATGAAAAATCCGGGTTTTTTATCGTTTAATTTAACCCTTTACCAGTGCATGTTATTTATAGGTGCACCGGTACTGTTTGTTGCAAACACATCGGTCAGTTTCTGTTTTGGCATGCTTTTTATGATGCACCGGTGCGGTTTCTGTCTACCACACCACGTGGATTCGATGTTGGTGTTGTGTTTTATAATGCACCAGCGCGGACGAGTTGTGAGGCACTGGTGCTCTATTATATTATGACACACTGGGCGTGTGTGTACAGATGCACGTTGTCCAGTGTGCCATTGATTTTGGCTACACCGGTGCTTCGTTTTTTTGAGAGCACCAGGGGGAGTTTTAATGATAAGAGCACTCATACGAAAATATCCGCAAAACCCTCTGCCCGCCGACCTCCTCTAGTAACCTTCGCTAGAAATGGATGTATGGGGCATTTTTCTTTGTGGTTCCTCAAAAACATCCACTACAGGGTCTTTCCTTATAGTGTTACATTTTTTTCCAAGTTTTACAGTTTGGCCCAAATATACAATACTTAAAAATACATTCGAATCTACATTTTCTTTTGCTTCTTATGATTTTTTGTGAAGTGGACCTTTATCTTTAATCTCCATTGGCTCTTGAGTTTAATGAATAGATTCATCCTCCACAGACCTTTCTTTTAGAGAGTTTCCAATAACACAATTTTTAGAAGCAAGAGAAAGGGCATCCATTTACTAAGAGAGAATAAAATATTGAAGAATTTTGAATTGTATATATTTCTTTTAGATAAAAGGAAGATTTATGATATTCACATTGTGAGTGGTATTACCCTAATCAATTTTAGTGAGTTTACATGAAATTATCAATCAGGAATTACTATTGGCCTAGTATATTTCCTCGTGCTTGTAGAGAGCTTTGTGAACATACTTTCAACCAAAACTATCCATAACTACTCTATTTATATAGTTCACCTGAAGGTGGTCAAGACTAAACATGAATGGACACCTTAAATTATCAAACAATATAAACCCAAAACAGAGAAAATTGCTCTTAATCTACATTGACAACCTAACCTGACTTGGAGATGCCTTACATGAAAGTCACTATAAACACTAAATATCACACTTGATAATCCCACTCTTCAATACTAAAGTCATCCTTGAAACTATGAAAAAACCAATTCTAATTGTCAACCTCTATCAGTTTCATACCAATTAAACCAATTAGTAAGGCTAGGTAAGCCACAAGAGCCATAACAATTGGAATAGTGAGTAACACTAACTAAGCCAAAGAGTGAGTATTATGACATATTTTTCTAGGGTTTCAATTTTGTGCTAGGATGGGAGTTGGAAATCCCACAACCCACCGTCCATATTGTATGAACACCAACAAATGGATAGAAATGTGTGCATGTTGGATTGAGGGGAATTTAGTAATCCAATAACCATTTGATCAAGGGATTGGACCATATTCATGACTACAATTATTGAGTAAGACAACAAGGGCTATGAAAGAAACCATCTTAGCTAAGTGATTTTCTTCACTATTAATCTCTCTTTAATGTGATAAAATAGGACCAAGTCAACTCTCATTTAATGCAATAGAAGAAGACCTAGAATAATTGTAGGGGAGAATGCCTTATTTAACAAAAGAGAGGTTTTTTCTTTATTCCCCCAAAATTGGATTGACCAATCATGTAGGAAAATGTGGGAGGGGTAATTTTTATGCCCATATATATGCATCTATGAATGAAGCCTAGATATTATGAATAATAATAGGGAAATGTGATATCTTCTTCAAGGACTAATCAAACCCAATAATTTAGAAATGAAAAATATCACGGTGTTAGTGGACTTTTGTCTCATAAGAAAGCACATGCTATATAACAAAAATTCCTCAAATTTTCGCCTCATTATCACGTGCATGCTTCATAATGAAAACCCCTTGAACTATTATTTATCCTCAATATTGAACAAAATGAGAAAAAATCACAATAGCATTAGGGTGTTATCGTGGTTCTATATTCTCCATGAAAACAACAACGTGATGAATTCTAAGTCATATTTATCGAATAACAGAAAGTGGGTTGGTTATATATCACTAGCTAAGAACATGATCATCATATCTTATAATTTATTCACATCAACCCAAATCAATTAATCTTTATGATATATGGCTTCATACATGACAAGCATTTCCCACGCATCTTAAGTAGGAGGGAAAAGACTTCACCACCCCATGATTAGTTTTCATTAATTCTCATGCCATTGTTATAGCATTATTTATCACCATCATATATTTGATGACTTATGCATTGGCCTTGGCAAACCCTTGCATTCATATTTCGACATATTTCTCTAAAAAACAATTTCTCAAAACCCATACGCAACTCTCGCCAGATTTTTTCGCGTATACATGCAAGTCCATACATAAAGAATCACGTATGCTATTTAAAATATTAAAAAATGTATAATTTCCCTATTTTAGAGCGGGGTTTACGGTTGTTCCTCTAACTTAACTACCCCAGCCGGTGGCCTAATTGTTCCCCAACTAAAAAACTAATTTGAGGGAGTATAAAAACCCCTTAAGGGAATGGCCTAAGGGAGGAAAGGAGAGAATTATAGATATTCTACTCTGTTATAGCCCTATCCAAGTTTGATATATTCCCCATGCCTCCTATACTTCCCAGATATTTTTAGGAAACCCTTGTTTCCTTGAGACGTTCACTCACCCTATGTGACATCCATTGTTCACAATTCTTGGAAGAAGTTTTTCGAGGCTAGGACTAGACGGATCCAGAGGACGGTATGCCTGAAGGCCATTGAAGATTTTAGGTGATATCTCCACATTCCTTTACTATACATGTCATTAATAAAATAAGCGCCATCTTGTTCCTGATGTTCACATGTTATTTATCTCTTATACATGTGTAATGATCTTAAATAGTTCATTTATTGTTATTTTTATGAGATTATGCATGTTTTTTTCTAACATTTAGAACTTATATATGTTGTAAAACTAGGTTTCTGTGCTTGTTATTTACTGTTTTGCAGGTTCTGGAGCACAAGGTGTTGTAGGGGGTTTGAACCCCACCTGATCTACTACAATCTAAGGATAAACAGGTAAGGTCTGCAACTGTTACTTTCTAGTTTAGAGAAAAGAAGTTGGTTAATTGAGTCCTTGTGATGAAATGGCTCTGATATGTGAAGGTTTGTCAACCCAAGACCTTAGGGTAACATTTCCCATAAGATAATTGGCGACTCTGCTGGGGATTACATCCGTGTAATTCCTAGTTTGAGTTGTTTTATCTGTCTTGTAGGTTCCCTGACATGTTTATCCATTTTTACAGTCTAGTCATTACAAGAATTTTGAGGTCTAAAATGGGCCTCCTAAGGAAATAATAAAATAATAGCTAAACCAATAAAATAATATTTATGAATTTTCAATTCACTTTTTGCACCACAATCCATGTAACCATAGTTAAATTCAATTCAAAAGTTGTACCTAAATAAAATTAATAAAAAAATTATATTGATGTGACTATAAATAAGAATGATATTTTCAAGAAAAAGTCATTATCATTTAAAAACTAATGCATTTTTCCTTTGTAATTAAATAACTTAAAATAAAATATAAATATAAATTTATAAATTCTTAATTATATTATATGTAATTAATTAAAATTTATATTATTTAAATTGTATAATAACATGTAATTAATATACTATATAAATATAATATAATATAATATAATATAATATAAGATAATATAATAAATGTATAGGGATATGCATTGTTTCTTTCAATAAATATGAAATTACAATAATATATTTTTATTCAAAAAGTGTGAAATGACATTTGTTATGAGTACTTTATTTTGACTTTAAAAGTACTTAGAGCATTATTTGGTTAACCATGAGCTTTTATCCACCATTGAGAATGTGACAAGTATGTACCTATAACTCAAGAAATTCCACCTCAACCATTAGGGATGATGTCATCCCCTAAAATGTGATTGGTTCTTATAAAGTGAATTTTGATTTTACTTTTTCCTTAGGAGGCCCATTTTAGACCTCAAAATTCCCCTAATGAAGTCTTTTTTCAATAAGACAAAAGACCTAGTCTCTTGATCAAGCTTGACTTTTTCCTTTTTCATGATTTTTGTTTACATACGCAACTTATTCTTTGCATAGTCATGTATACCTCATGTATTTCCCAAAGGGACCCATGTATATGTGAGTTTCCTTGGTTACAGTCGCTTATACACACTTGTTGCATATAGCAAAACCATGTATGCCTACAAAATTTTGAGAATTTGAGATTTTAGCCCCTGCTGTCTTTTCTTTCTGTGGTGAACCATTCTTGTGGTGTTTTTAAGGTATCTGGACTATGTTTATTGTGGTTGCATATCCATTTCTCTCTTACTCTTGTAAAAACCTATCCATTTCGTAAATTTTCCTATTTTGTTTGATTGTAATTGTGGCTATAGCACCAAGATATCTTCCTGGAGTTCTTGGTTGTTCTGACCATTCAAAATAGTGAGCCTCTACTTGCTTTCTCCTCTTGGCCTTAATGCATTTCTTTTCTTGTGGTTTTTTCCCTCTTGGATGATCTTGGTTTTCTTGATTTCTTGGACTAACTTTGCAGCGAATCTTGAAGAATCCTTTTTTTGTTTTTTGAGTTGTTGTTCACTAAAAATTTGTGCTACTCTACTGAATCAGTTGTTTGAGTTATTTTATTCTTCTTGCTCATTTGGGTCCTGGTATGAAAGTAGCATAGTTGGCTTGAGCACTTTGAAGCCCTTTTGAGACTCATTTTTCTTGATTCCGGTTCTTGGGTAGTTTATGCTTGTCTTCTTGAAATCTTCTTCCTCTCATTATAAGTGAAAAGCCCAAAAACATTTCTTGTTTTCTGTTTATTTTTCTTTGAGTTTATTTTTACAGTTTCCTCATATATTTTAAAGTTTTTTGTTGGTTTCTAGCCTGTTGTTCTCGGCTTGATTTTGAAGGAAGTATTTTCTTGATTTCTCTCTTTTTCATCAAGTGCATTTTGACATTTTTTATGCATTAGGAGTTCTGTTTGGAACTAGCCTTGTTTTTCTGTCAAAAGTGATCAAACCATTGTCTTTCTAGAGAGTCTTTTTGCTTCTTCAAATTTAGCATCTTGGAATTTCCATATCATCGGTAGTTTGCATTAAGTGCATTGAAGAATTTTAGTCTTTCTAATAGTTTTATGGATTGAGTGAAGTGTGAGTAACTGAAAAGAAAAAAAAATTTCTTATTTGGTTTTGTAGAACCCATAGAGAGATCTCTTTTCATGGAAAGGAAATCATTGCATTTTCATGTAGTAAGTTTTTCATTGATTTATTTTTTGTCAAAAAACACCATCAGTTTCACTTCCATATACCATTGACATAAGTAACATCCAATTTAAAACAAGTGTTATAATTAAAAGCAACTAGAATTCTTTGTATCATTGTCATTGATCATACACCAACTAGCTAGGTTGTAGGGACTTGGAATAGGTGAGTGAAGAGTTAACTCTCCAAGGCCGCTCAAACTATTAAACATAGAGAGTTTATTAAAGAGCGAAATCCAACATCATTAGGTGGACAAGGAAAGCTCTCCTCCAGAGAGTCAAGCGTGAGGGATAGTGCAAGCAGAGAAGAGAGATACCCCCTCTCCTATTAGTTGAATATTGACCTAAGACCGTTCCGCCCAGCTACAGATACAGATTGGTTCCCTTAGTTGCCTCTCCTAGGGACCACATAGGTGACTGCAACGGGGGATACCTGTGGTACCTGAGACAAGAGTTGCATCACATCCATCAGTACTTCTGGAGGGTGCCTTGCAAAGCATGGGGACTTTCAGTAGCAAAGGCTATTGTTAGGAGGTCATCATAACTATTTATGCTACCTGCGCTAGTAGGCCTATGGTGTAATTACCCCAGACTACTTTTAGAAGGTCCTATTATTTTTCTTTCTTATATTTTGGTGTCCGATCTGCATCATTGAGACTAGAAATACCTGAGAGCTGCTTGTCTGGCTGTATCTTATGAAATTTTTAGAGCGTGCTCTTTGGTCTTAGATTGGATAACTTCTTATATTTTTTTATTCTAAAATTAATCTCTTAAACTAGTTAACCAATCGCCTCGTCGATCGAGGAGGCTTCATGGGCTTTCTTCAGTGAGTGCTGAGCCTTATTCAAGAAGGCGTAGGAGAAATTCAGTGGGTGATTTTCACCCAGTGGTTTCGAACGCAAAAGAGAGTCATACTCTGTATGGGATTTTTGTTTTTATGGGTGGTTCTGGTGTTAGTGTCAGTTTAGAGAGGAGTGCTCCAATCATCTCTAGAGTTTTATTTCCAGTAGAAGAATTTGAAGTAGAGGAATTTCCTTAGTCTACTAAGTCTCTTCCATCCCCTCTTCCTGCTATTTATCCTGACGTTCTTCGGTACATTGGACCGGAGTCTCAGAGACCAGCTAGTATTTTTCCATCATATCCCTTTCTTTCGATGGCCACGACTGGGAACACAGTTTCGGTTATGAGAATTGCAAGTGTTTAGACTCCTCTTTCTATTGAAGGAGGAAGAACTATTGCCATATCGACAATCATTTCTAGTATGTTAGGTTCCTATATTACTAGTATAGTCCCTTATTGTTGTTAGTGTAACCCCATAATTTTAATTATTGTACCCCTATAACCCCCATATTGTTATTATTGTGCACTTAAATTATTATTGTTAGGTCAACTAGGATTACATTGTGGCTCCACGGACTCCTATATATAGAAAGGAGGTTTTGTAATTTGTATCATCCAATAATTGTTCATTCATGTAATGTATTGGGAGGTTGCCCCCTCAAAATGGATTATTTATAAGGTTTGATATCTCTTTTCTTCTATTTCTTGAGCTCTCTTCACAACATTTGGCATCAAAGCTTTGGATTCTAGGGTTTCGCTGCTCCAAACAGGTAATAGTGGCATATTCGCTATAACTTTTTTTCTACGAAGTTTCAGATGCTGAAATTTTTAGGGTATGAAGCCGAAATCCTGAGGAGCATCGTTGAAAAATTTTAGAGCTTCGTTCACAATATTTTTATAGATATGATTTGTGGAAGTTAGGTCTTTTTACAGGCTCTCCAATTTAATCTAAACAAGTCATCGTGGAATTTGCACTACAAATTTATTTCTACGAAGGTTCAGAATCTGAAATTCTTAGGGAGTGAAGCTGAAATCCTGAGGAAACTTGTCGCAAAATTTTAGAGCTTGGCTCACAATATTGTCAGAGATATGATCTGTGGAAGGTAGTTCTTTTTCAGGCTCCTGAATTTCATCTCAAAGAGGTGATCATTGGAAAATATTCATAACTCTCTCTCTGAGCATCGGATTGGAGTGCCGTAAAAATTGGTCACAAGTAAACAAACTGTAGTTTCTTTGCTACCAATTTCAGAGCTAAAATATAAAATAGTGACACGCGGTAAGTCGTACAAGTTCGCTCTACTAAACCAATCCATAATTAGGTCATTGTGGGAGATTGGACATTAATTTGCCTTGGAGAATCCAAATCAAGTCAGAGATGTGGCATTCAAAAGATAGTTCAGAAGGCTACCTCAATGTCAAATTTCAGATATTGAAGAGCCGCAATCACAGAGATAATCTAATTTCAATATCGAGCTCCTCAAAAGAAAGAAAAAGGTGTGTATTTTTCTTCCGAATTGCATAAGTCTTGTTCAAAGAATCAATTTGAATTGATTCCAAGGGCATATTGTAGAATAGGTATTAGTATTGGGTTCTAAAAAATGCCCCATAAAAATAATTCAACACCCATTAAGCCTTCAGAAGGCTCTACTATGACTCATGAAGATGAATAATTGCAACACGATCTATCAAAATTACAAGAGCAACTGCACCAAATTTCTCTCTCACAAAGAGAAACAAAAAATGAAATGAAATTTTTGAAGAAAGGCATGGAAGCGAAGATGGATGGTTTGAAGAATAATATGGATGGTTTGAAAAGGCGTGGAATCTAAGATAGATGGCATGGAAGATGGCATGGAATCTAAGATGGATGACATGAAAGCTAAGATCCATGAAAAAATGAAAGACAACATGGAAAACATGAAGAATGATCTAAAATCAGACATGGAAGGTTTGACAAAGTTAATACAAGAAATTTTTCCTAATGGTGAAAAGATAGTAGAGGAAACTCATGATGAGAACAAAATAAATGTTAATCGTGACTTCATAAACTCTAATGGTCACGGGAAGAACCACCATATCCCAAAAATGGATATGAGGAAGTTTTATGGAAAGGATATTGTAACATGGATACTACAGATGGAGCAATATTTTGATCTCTATAATGTGCAAAACATACAAAAGGTACGCATTGGAACTTTACATTTAGAACAAAATACATTTGTATGGTATCGATGACTTTGCTCCCATCAAAATATTGTCACTTGGTCAAATTTTACAGAGGAAATGACAACACATTATGAGGATACAAATACCAACACCTTCTTTAGCCAATTGATAAATCTCAAACAAAAGGGATTAGTGGGGGAGCAGATTGAGGACTTCCAAAAATTGAATATAAGGGTAGCTAATATTCTAGAGGAACACAGGATTGATCTCTTCATAGGTACTTTAAAGGATAACATCCAACATGATGTTCATGTTTTGGAACCTGATTCATTAGAGAAGGCATTCAAGTTGGCAAGAGAAATTGAATGTAAAATTATAGCGACAAGGAAGCCTACCACTCACTTCTATAAAGAAGGAAGTGTTGCTATGCCTAGATTTCCACAACCTACAAGGTTGACACCACAAAAAATGGAAGAAGAAATAGAAAAATGGGTTTGTTATAGTTGTGATAGAAAATACACTAAAGGTCATAAGTGTGCTGAGAAGAAATTATTTTACATAGATTGTGAAGAGGAAGAATAAAATGAACAAGAAGAGGATATACACCAGGAACCAGCCCTAGAAGAGGAAGAAATGAGTCCGACCATATCGTGTAATACATTGGTAGGAATTACCACTCCTCAAACTCTCAAGATAAAAGGACATATCAAGAAGAGAAAGGTAATAGTGTTGATTGATTCAAGTAGCACCCATAATTTTATTCATTATAAGGTAGCCAAGGAATTGAATTGTTTCCTATACGCAACACCAGAATTTCAAGTGATGGTTGCAAATGGAGGAACTATAAATCGCTCTGGAAAATTCCATAATATCAAGCTAACCATGAGGGAATATGTATTTAATATTCCAATGCTTTCCATTCCTACGGGAGGTGCTTATGTTGTACTAGGAGTACAATGGTTAAAATCATTTGGGGACGGTAGCTTTTAATTTTCAAGAACTTTTCCTGAATTTTTTTTTAGAAGGAAAGGAAGTCGAATTACGCGGTATTGCAAGGAATATAGGAAAGATAATAAGCTCTAATGTCATGAAAAAGCTTCTAAATAAATAACAGCGAGGCATAATTGCACAATTATGCTCACTAGAAGTTCCAACATCAAAGTCATCTATTTTTGCAGATCTCCAACAAGTCTTGGAAAATCATTCCAAGGTGTTTGAAACTCCCAAAGGAGTCCCACCTATTCATATTCATGATCATGCTGTTAATTTCATTCGAGGAAGTGTTCCTCCAAACATCGGGCCTTATAGATATCCTTATGTCCAAAAGAGCGAAATTGAACGTATGATTGCAAAAATGTTAGAGGCAGGTACAGTTCAACCTAGTCAAATTTCTTTCTCTTCTCTTGTATTATTGGTACACAAGAAGGATGGATCATGGTGCATGTGTCTGAATTATAGGGAGCTCAATAAGCTCACCATTAAAGATAAATTTCTCATTCCTGTGATTGATGAATTATTGGATGAATTACATGGAGCAATTTATTTTACCAAGTTGGATATTCGTTCAAGATATCCTCAAATTAGAATGAATACTGAAGATATTCCAAAAATAGCATTTTGAATTCATGAGGGTCATTATGAACTTTTGGTCATGCCTTTTGGCCTTACCAATGCACCTTCTACATTTCAACGGTTGATGAATTCAATTTTCAAACCCTTCCTTAGAAAATTTATGCTAGTATTTTTTGATGATATACTAATCTACGACAGGTCTTGGAAGGATCATGTTGAACATGTTGACATGGTGCTCAAACTATTGTAGGAGAAACAATTATATGCAAAAACATCCACATGTTTCTTTTGAGTACAAGAGGTGGAATATCTGGGTCATATTGTATCTCACGAGGGTGTTAAGGTAGACCCTAACAAAATTAAATCTATTAATGAATGGAAAGTCCCCACAACCATAAAGTATTTGCAAGGATTTCTCAGGTTAAGAGGGTATTATTGCAAATTTGTTAAGAATTATGGGAGAATAGCAACACCTCTAACAACATTATTGAGGAAAGATGCATTTTCATGGACTCCTGAAGCAACTAAGGCCTTTGAACATCTTAAAGAGGAAATGTGCCTAGCACCGGTCTTAGCAACGCCGAAATTCCCAGAAACCTTTATTGTGGAATGTGATGCCTCATGAAATGGAATTTGTGTTGATTTAATGTAGGAAGGAAGACCCATTTATTTTGAAAGTCGTCCAATCAAAGGAAAGTATTTACAAAAACCTATTTATGAGAAGGAAATGTTAGCAATACTCCATGCATTAAAGAAATGACGAACTTACCTAATGGGACGACACTTCAAGGTAAAAACTGATCATGATAGTCTTAAACACTTTTTGGAACAAAGACTATCTTCAGAAGAGTAGAAAAAATGTGTCACAAAGATGTTGGGTTATGACTTTGAAATAATCTACAAAAAAGGGAAGCTTAATGTTGTTGCAGATGCACTCTCAAGAATGAATGAAGAGGTGGAAGCATTTCTTGATGACATTTCTATTATCCAACCAGATTGGATAACCAAAGCAAGAGATGAATGGAAGAAGGACAAAGAAGTATGGACAGTCATTCAAAAGTTGTGGCAAGATCCTAGTACATCTGATACATTTAGTTGGAAAAATGATTCTTTATGGTACAAAGATCGCTTATATCTTTGTAAGAATTCCCAACTAAAACAAAAGATTCTTTTTGAATTACACACTCACTACAAGAAAAAAGGACATTGGTGAGGGGCAAAAAATGTCACCATAAGCTCATTGGTGACGGTCAAAAAATCCTTCGTCACCAAAAACTGAACATCACCAAAGGTGGCGTCGCTGAAAGTATAGGTGTTGTGGTCACATTCAAGGTTCATCACCAATAATGATTTATAATGATAGATAGTGACCGTCACCATTTCATATGAGAAATGGTGACAGACAATAGCCTTAGTCACCAAAAAACTGAACGTCACCAAAGGTGGTGTTGCCGAAATTGTGTGTTGTGGTGACATTCAAGGTCTGTCACGAGTATTGATTATAATGATGAATAGTGACCGTCACCATTTCATATGAACAACAGTGATTTATTTTGATGGACCTTTCTTGGCCGTCACTATTGGTGCATATATATGGAAACGCTCATTGACCATCACCATTTGATATTTGGTGAGGGTAAAAAAATGTCATTATAAGCTCATTGGTGACTTCAAGATCCATCATGAATAATGACTATAAAAAAAAAAAGTGACCCTCACCATTTCACATCAACAACAATGATTTATGGTGACAAACCTTTCATGATCGTCACTATTGATGCATATATATGGTGGTGTTCGTTGACTGTCACCATTTCATATTTTGGAAAGGGTCAAAAACTTCACCATAAGCTCATTGGTGATGGTGAAAAGAGCCTTTGTCACCAAAAAATAATTGTCTCCATTCCATATGAATATCAGGGCATGATGGAATCAAACCACCAACATCCTACTTGTAAAGCAGGTGCTCTTCCATTGAGCTAGTACCCATTAAATAATTATACTTTTAAAATTATATCTTGAAAATTTATAGATTGTAAATTCTACAAATTTCAATAAATTAAATTCTCGAAAATATTTTACTTACCAAGAAAAACATCATCGAAGTTGCAGGTCCCTGCCTAATGGTTATGGAAGTTATGAAAAGTGGGTGGAGAGAAAAATATTTACATATAAGGGACTCAATATGTTTAGTTGGCTACTCAACTAGAATTGAAACTATGAAAACATTTATAGCCTACAAATGACCTATAGCTCTCAAATGCATCAAATATTTCAAAGAAAATTTCATAAGTGGGTAGCATATGGAAGAAGAGCATTGATGAAGACATATGTAATATGTTATAGGTTGAATGAAAGAAAAATATCAATGTTGTTGTTAGGTGGCTTTTTATAATTTGTACCTTTGTCTTTCATTTATGACGTAAATATGTCACATATGTGAGTATCATTTTTATATAGGACTAGAAACAAAAGAAGCACACAAACAAAATAAAGAATTTCACTTCTTAGCCACTGATATACAAATGTTGCATTACATAACTTACCCTCGTGTAAGATGAAAAACACCTAAATTAAGGTGGGGATTGGGTTGGCTGGGGCTAAGGACTGCTGCGAATGAGGGACTGTAATCACTTGGTCTCCTCACTCTCATAGAAACACCCTATGAAAGCCAATGATAATAATAAGAAAATTTACAAAATAAACTTCTTAGTTCATTAAAATGTTGGAAAGGAATTGTCTACTATTGTACAACTAAGTAAGACCCTTTTTTAAACTTACATTGAATGGTAATTGGAGCATAAGTATAGAATAATGTACCTCAGACATGATACCACCAAAATAAATTTCAATGTTGGCCTCTTCATCTGTGTGCATCTCCACAAACGCAAAGTTCTTTGCATGATTTATATATTCATTAAAAGCAAAATCACCTACTCAAAAATACAATTTTTGTTCCATGCTCTAGAGTTTAAGATAATGATGTAAAAAATAAAAACTTAAAATACTTCCTTATAATCCATACCTAGCCCAATAGTGTTTCCTCCTATAGCGGCCATAACCTCACTAAAATATGTAGAAATTTTCTAGAAATCAAACTATTAGGAAAAGAAATATTCAACTCAACATAAAAAGGATGCATGGGAGTAACTACCTTCTACACCACTTCAACATCACTTTTAAAGTTCTAAGCATATTTAGACAGTTAACATTATCTATACTTTTATATTACTATAATAAAAAATACCCTTTCTAAACATGAAAACATCCATCAATCTCTTGATTCAGGTGGATATTTAATAGATGGATCATCGGTGCAATTAAGAACACACATAAAGAATTTTCATATTATCAAACATCATGACTTTGTGAGACTTGTCTCAATTTTTGTGAAAGGAGTGTGTTGAACACATTTGAAGTTTATAAAATGTTCAAATGTTTTAAGTAATGAGTTTCATTGAACACTCGTTATTGAGTATATACAATTAAATAAAGCGATAGATAACAAATTCAAAATTGCAAGAAAAAATCTACAACTTCTTAAAAGTATAACTTTAAAATTTCTATCGTTGTTAGCTAGCTTATTAGAAACATACCAAGAATTGTTCCAAAAAAATCACAAAATTTTACCTCGTCATTGGCCACTGGAGGAAGACCACCAACATATACTTGTTGTGCATGACCAATTTCCTATATCAAGAACAAGAAATTAACAAGTTATTCCTAAGAAATCATCCAAATATCGTGAAAAATCAAAACAATCCAACCTCAATGAAACCAAATCCATCATATGTTGCCTCTTCTATAGTGGTAGAATATATTAAAGAAAAATGTCATGCCTCTAATAATAAAACAACTCTACAATCTCTGCCAATGTATAAACTAGGTTCCAAAAATATTATATTGAAAATTCTTACTAATGTGTGGTGTTATTTTGAAGGGAAGTATGCATGTTTAAAACTTCTTTTCCTTCATACCTTCTCAATTTCACAAATGGAAATATATTATGGAGCTGACAAACTAGAAATATAGTAAGATGATAAACCTCAAATCCATCCACTGCTCCATATATATCATCCTAAAACTCTTATTATATGATGACAATCAAAATTTTACCCATCATACAGTACTAGGAATGGAAAATGGGAAGAGCCAAGACTATTTAATGAAACAACCCCTTAAAATAATTTAATTCTTTAACCCGTAAAGTGGGTAAAACTTATCGAATTTTCGTTGGAATTTTGATACACGTCAAAATTTTGACAAGTTGGAATAGCTTGGAATCCTCTCTTCTGACCTCAAGATACATACGAGAGATAATGAATTTAAAGAAAAAAATAATTTGCATAGATGTAGATCAATACATTTACCAACTTTGATCAAACTCCACATTAGCGGATTCTAAATTATTCATGAGAAAATTCTCTTGACTACTAGAATATTTCCTTGAAGTGTGGAAACATTTTCAAATATGGAAACCTTTCTCATTCTTCTCTAAACAACAACTAGTAATCATAGTTTAGAAATATTCGGAGAAGAAACATCCTAAAGACCGTACTTCTTCCGGAAAAAAGGCAGAACTGAATTTTTTGCCCGTATTCCTGTTCTCTTAACCAGAAGTCCCAACTCTGGTGCTTCAACAAGTACACACATGTTTAGTTTTTTATTCCAATGACAAGATAACTTTATAACATAGGAGCATTGGAACCCAAGCATGGAAAAGAACATAGAAAATATTCTCGGTGTCTTAAAAAAAGCATACAGTCCATAGGTCTTATGTGGATAACTTCAATCCTTAGTCACCCACATTTAGTGATTTATTTCAAAAAGATGAATTTAATTTAATATGAGCAACAATGAATTTAATCAAGATAGTTAAATTTTCTAATAAACTTAAAAAATAGATCTTTAACATTAATTTTTTTTTTACTTGAAACATTAAAAGAAAAACCAAATTATCCAGTAAGGGTTTTGCAATAATATTTGTAAGATATTGAGCCTCCTCTTTTTGTAGAACTTATTAAATATGAAAACAAAATCCATGTAGATAGGTAGATAGATAGATAAGACCAATGAATGGAGTTGATCAATTTGAAAGGGTTGCTTCAAGGTAGAGTTTGTCATGAGGTCTCCAATTCTCATCTAGCCGAGGTTTGAGACCCAATGAAAATGCCAAGTTACCAACTCCTATTATTAATGGAAGTTAAAGAAACCTCCATCCAGAAACTTCGGGGATAATTTGTCATATTTTTCTTAGAGGAAAAAAGGAAGATAATTAAATATATAGATATGAAGTTATAACGAAACTAAATAATGACTTAATTATTTTTTCCAATGTAATGGTGAATTGTATCATATAATTTTTCACTAGCAGATATTTTCAAATTCCATTGTTCCCAAGTTTGAATATCAACTCGGTCACTTAACCTAGAGAAAAATATAACCCACATATAAGAAAACAAATTCCAACTCTCTTCAACAAACTATAATGAACGATACATTTCTATATCAGATATTGCAATATAGGACCTCACTTTAATATTAGGCTACAATACAAGTCCCATAGGCCACCTTGATCTAAGTAAAAACTCCTTAAAGTAATATAATTTTGATGGGTATTTGTTCACAGGTGATATTAGGGAAGTGTTAGAATGTAAATAGGTGTTTCGTTCTCTCTGTGGCATGCCTCACCCATTTCGCATGGGTAACAAAGGCATAAGACAGGGCAGATAGCCCATGTGAGTTTGATAGAATGGCTACCACTCATACCTTGAGCCAAAGGAGAAGGAATTGTTCTTAAGATCAAGCCCCTAAGAAATTTCATAACTAAATGACCAAATCAAGTTTCAGGAGCAATTTATTCAATGAGCTCATAATTGTGTTCAACATCTGATACGCAATAGAGAAGGTTGGCCAATTTTTTTTACGTTTATAGGAATAAAAATCTTCCATTGAGATATTAATGTTCAGTTCCCGTTTTCTAGTGCACATATTAAACAAAATAGGGCCAACCTACCACAACACTTGAAGTTCAGGTTAAATTTTCTGTTATAAAAAAAAAAGATATATTTCTACTTCAATTGAAAGAAAAACACACAAAATTTGGAAAAGTATAGAAAAAAAATATGTAACTCACATCCTAATACATCCAGTATTTATCCTCTCTCACAACATCATCAGAACAGTCATGGGACACCTGGCTTTGTTTTAATGCTTTGATGATAGCCTTTGGAAAAAATAGTTGATTGGTAGGCGCAACAATTTTCATGATGGATTGGGTTTTTGATGGCTTCATTAGTTGCAACATCAACATCATACTCTCCTCCCTCTTTGTAGTAAGTATGAAGATGGGTTGTGTTTGCGATGGCTTGGTCAATGCACCCAACAACAACATCATACTCTCCTTCCTCTTTACCCTTTCACGTTCACCATGAGTCGATGTTATTTCCCCAATATCTTTGTCGTGGCCATGTAGTTGGGATTCCACACCACTTTTGTAATGCCGAGATTCCTTCCGAGCCATGTACAGAGGTGTGGCTCTTGGTAGAATGTTGTCCAGGATGATTTGTTCACCATAAATTAGAAAGCTCAAAAATAATTTCACATGTTGTTGTGAATTGAATTCATATTCCTCATTCAAGAAGGCTAAAAAGCATGTTTAGATGGAGCTTTTTGTTGGGTTTGGATTCGTCATTCTTCGAACACTCCCTTAATACTAGACAGGGACCTGTTTCTCTACAACCATTATTGTTTCTTTGGTAATTTCGATTAAAGTTTTGAATTTAACATGTCACATTTACATGCTTATGTCCAATTTCCATTGAGAATGAGGAAAATGGTTCTTCAATTTGAAATTCTCCGGAGTTTGTGTAGAGAGGTTGGGAGCATTCTCCGAAGTCTCCAAATTTTGTGAGAAAGTTTCCAATTTTTAGGTTGGGAGTTTCTACTTTGCTTTGTATGTTCTTATTGTGGGCACTGGTGATACAAAGCCCAACATCTCCACCATTGGTGCTGATTAGTTCGATGAATTTGATCCCAAGGAAAAGGTCAGAAATCCTCCTTCTTCAATCAGTGGATATTTAGTGTATTTTTTGGAATGTTGTTTGCAGATAGTTTTCGGATATACATCTAGGATCATGTGGGATTCACTATAGGTTATGTGATTCCCACGGTGGGATTGATTATATCTCTCATACTATTCTTAATCGATACTCCATTTTATAGACATAAAGTTCAAAATGGATATCCATTCAATCACATGGCTCAGGTAATTGTTGCAACAGTTTGTAAGTGGAAAGTTAATGTGCCATTAGATCCCACCAAACTTTATGAGTTTGACCCCAAATAGTATGTTGATAAAGGCAGATTCCCCATTTCTCATACTCTCCTTTTGAGGTGAGTTCAACCAAGAGTAATTTTCATTATCATCTGACTATTTTGTGAATTATAATTAATAGTAGACAAACCCTCGTTGTAATTGTTAAAATCAATCATGATGATTGTTTAAGAGTAAACAGTATTAGTTTCATTGGCATATTTTATGTTATTAGTGTCAGTCTCAAAAGAAATGAATTAATTTTCTATCCATGTTTATACAAATTATTTTTTCCATAACTTCACTACAGTATTATTTAGTCTAATTTTCCTTTTTCTGCCTTGCAGATATTTGGAAAAAGTGGCAACAAAGGATGGCTCAACCAGTCGATGTAAGTTGTGTCGTGTAATACAGGTAGAAGAAACCAAGATTATGCTAAGATTTCTTCCAGTGTGGGTGTTTTTATTGATAGGAAGCACCTTGATTTCACATGTAAGCACACTATTCGTAAAGCAAGGAATGACATTGAACAAACATATGGGTTCTCACTTTCAAATTCCTGTACGCTCGCTTACATCAGAGAATGTCCGAAGTTAAGTAGACCAAAATTTATTGTTTCTTTTGTAAGTTTGATTAAAGTTTTGAATTTCTCATGTCAAATTGACATTCTTATGTCCAGTTTCCATTGAGAATGAGGCAAATGGTTCTTCAATTTGACATTCTATGAAATTAAGTAGAAATAAAGACACATATAGATGCCCACAATGAAGGTATCCACTTGTATAATTAAATAAAATGGTTGAGAATAATATCTAAAAATTAAGGTCCTTTGAAAATCTTCCTAACTTGCTCAAATAAAATTGTTAAGAATAAAATCTAAAAATGAAGGTCCTTGAAAGTTTTCCTCAATGCATAGTGAATTGTTCCCAATATATATGTTCATGGATAATAATTTTTTTGAATATGGTGCCATCCCACCATCTATCTGTGCTTTCATTCTTCACTAGACTCAATCAAATGGGTATGCCAACATTTTTTCCTTGGTTCACAACCAATCATTGCATTTCTAGCAGATCCTATAACACCATCGACTTCTGGGCCATTGGTTTGATTGGGGGTGGCGAGGAGGATGAAAAAGAGCCAAAAAAATAAAATATATCGTCATGGAAATAAATTTCCTACCTGATAGATAAATATAAAGATGTTTCTATGAGCATCCCATCACGGAAAAACTGATTATTTAAAATATTAATAACGAAAGATGTTGGTAAATTTAAAAAATATGTTTCTATCTATCAAGATGTTTTTATCAGTGTCCCACCATGGAAAAACTGATTATTTAAAATCTTAATAAGGAAAGACGTTGGTAAATTTAAAAAATACTACTGCTTTATATTACAATCCGATCAGCATCCCATCAGCAACGAAAAATTAATTATCTCAAAGCTTCGTAATTTTCTCCAGACTAACGAAAATAATGACAATAACCGATGGGAATAAACCCCTTTTAAAGAGCCATAGGACACCTTCGGCCTTGATAGCACACTTATTCAAAACCCACCTGAATCCAACAATAGTGGCTCCTCTTGCAAGAGGAAGGAGTTACCATATTTTCTTTTGAATAAGTGCATGATATTCCTCTTTCATAGCATCCCACCAAGGAGCTTGACAATACGCATCATGAGCAGAGACAGGTAATGATTCATTGGTAATGGCAGAGAAAAAATTTGTTGATCTTCCTAATAAATAGTTATTGAAAACATATGTTTAGTAGGTGTATCTAAACAAGTGAACGAATTATGAGTTACCCGTGACTAAACAAATGACCGATTAGGAACATGAGTAGAAAGTACATTCCCAGTCGAGATTGGATACTGAGTGTTGGGATGATGAAGACGGGTCGAGCGACGTAATGGAGCAGGAATGGTAGAATCATCAATGTTGGAGGAAGAGGGAATAGAGTGATAAAGGCTCTTTTTTTTTCCTTTACTAGTCGATTCAGGTGTGGACGATGGAGAATCGAGGATTGGTGATTGAGATGAATTTAAAGACTCAGGGGGTGTAGCTGGAAATTTTTAGGTGTAGCGAGGAGCTCAAAAGGAAGAACCTTGGGTATTATAATAGTTTATTGGGGTAGGAGGATAAAAAAAGGGTATGGTGAGGAAGTATTGGATAGCCATTTAGAGTCTAAATATGCATTGTAATAGAATCGTCCTTCATCAAATGTGAGATGATGAGAAATGAAACTCTTTTTTTTAGTGGGATCGTAACAACAGAAACCTTTATGAAGAGGACTATAGCCAACAAAGACATATAGTCTAGCCTTCCACTCGAACTTGTTAAAGCCTTGGATTGGTTAAATGTCAGCATAACATAGGCTGCCAAAACATGAATAAGATGGATAAGTTCCATACAAATTTTTGAATGGGGATAAGGATTTAAAGGAAGACAATGGCACAGGAAATACTATCTAAGTTTCTGTGGTTTTGAGTCGAAGGTTGAAAGCTACGCATTATAGCTCCCCGACTAGGATCCTTGTATGAGAGAGCTGGTAACTCCTTATATATGTCATTTTAGGCCCTCGATCAAAAAAGTTGGAGATGAGAGAGTTGTTTCCAATTCAAGGGCTCTAGAATCTGGTAGAACGTTGTACAGAAGTCTGGCTCCTAGTAGAAGGCATATTTTCCAGTAGTAGTCCAGAAGATGCATTGGTGTGGGGCATTCTCTCACCATTTTTTCAATATTCCCAGCTAAAAAAAGCAAACAAAATTGTAGTTTCTTTGCAAGATATTCGGGATGTCACTCAAATTTTTCGTTGGATATCTTCCAAATAAACTATTTTCTGTTGGATATTTTCCAAGGTCTTTGGGATGTCACTCAAATTTTCAGTTGGATACAATGGCAAGATGTTTCAGATCTGATTTGTACTGCTTCAGTTTTGCAAGAGCATCCACTTGCACTGTTCTTTTGATTGTGCGAGCTGCTGAATAGATGTAATCCGAACCCCACATGATATTCCTCCATGTTTCTGCAAGGCAGATCTCGTTTCCTCGTAGAGAAGGCTGGGAATTTTTCTCTCTCGCTCTACATATTTTGTAGGAAGGCAACCATAAAAACAAGACTTGTGACTTCTCATTCAATACATTCGACTCTTCCTATTAGATAATAAAATGCATGAATCCACAGTAAACTGGAACAAGAAAAACTCGATCCATAAAATACAAAAAACCCATATATTAAATCCACGGAAAAATCTAATAACATGTAAGGTAACAAGAGAGTTTGACATTTCTCTAGAAAAAACTAAAGAATAATAGACCAACTAGCCTCTCACCTAAGTATTACATTTTTTCAACAGACAGATAGGGTTTAAGAGTGAAAAGGCATTTGCGTCAGGAGATTGAACCTTGAAAAGAATTAGACAATGTGTATTAGCCGCCTCAGCCTCTTCGTTATCGGCACCCTCCTTGAACTTCTTGGGAGACCCTCAATCAAATCTTTGGCCTCTGGTGAGCGAGTCGATGACCTTGATTACGGAAATTCGAGCGCTTGTCTAGAAGTATTATGAAGTTGCGAAGAGAGATGGAGGCTTTAGGGAAGGGCCATCGCCCCAGGGTGGGGAATATTTTTTAGATTCATTCTATGGAAGGAAATCACCATGACACCCCTCGTTCCCTAGACAAACTATTCAACACGAGGGAAATGAAAAAATTTGATATTTGAAATTTTTTTATATTTTGACCTAGCAATAGGAGGGAAATGAAAAAATTAGATATTTGAATTTTTTTGATATTTTGATATGAGGTGTGTGTTTTTTTTTTTTCACAAAGAAGAAATATATGAAGTATAGAATCTAATTTACAGGTGAGGGGAAAGCTATCATCAAGATCATTTTTTATAAAGTTTTAGCATGGAGAAAAGCTCAACAAAATCTCAAAAAATATGAATTTATAAAATTAAATATGTAGAAGGTTGAATATGTTGATTTATATAAGGTTAAGTGTATAAGGCTAACAATTCATCCCATATGTATTTTGTACTTAGTTTTCTAGAATTTTGTATATCTCTCTAAAGAAACAGACTTTTTTGTAGTCTATTTGTGTGTTGAGTGGCTTATAGTTGGTGAATTCTCTACTTCAACTTCAATTTTTTTGAGGTCACTCTAGTTTCCTATATATGCAAGGTTTACAACTTACTTAAATAGATTCAATATTAGGGAGAAGTTTTAATTGGGATTGAATTTGTTATTAGTTTTTGATGTTCACTCTACATTAGATTTATGTAATAATATGCATGTTATTAGTAAAATGGATTACTATTCTACCTATGTGTTTGTATTTGTACCATATTTGGGTGATCTATGTTAGTTTTTATTCACAATGATGTCATTTATAGTGGTTTAAATGGATGCTAATAATATCATAACCAAAGTGATCCCCACTAAAATATTTAACATTTTTCACTTTATTTATTGGGAATTATTATATGTGTCTCAAGTGATACCTTATTACCCCTATAAGATGGAATATATTAGGAGATTAGACACAAATAGGCCATATTTTGAAACATTCCATTAACCTTGATTCTATGATAAACCCAACACTCAAAAATGGGAAATAAATGTCTAAGATCTTTGAAATATGGTAGATGATTTAAATTAGGGTTTAATGACCGAGGGTGTTGGGTTTAACCTACAAAATGTCTTCAAGTGACTTGAATGTTTTTAACCATGACCCTAAATTTCCCCTAAGCTTATTTAGGACGCAAATTATTCTTGGAATTGGGTTGGGAAAGGTAGAAGGTGACATTAGGAAGAGGTGCTTGAGGAAAAAAATTCATTTTATTGGCTCTTGGGAAAAATGGAAAAGAAATATTACTTTGAGAACTTTGTTTGTCTATGTTAATGTATAATTTATACCTCACGAGAGATGAATTTACCACTAAGCCATTATGGTAATTGGAGTAGTTAAATACTACTCAAGTATTGTCTAAGTGGATAGAGGAGGATATGGAATATATACTTAGCCATATTGGGGTATTAAGCTCCCATTACTAAGCTTGACGTTTTATTTGGGATGAAGGTGGTGTTGTAAGCCAAAGAAATTACAATTACAAAAGTACTAAACTAATTTTGATATTAGAACAATTGATGACATTGTTGGGTAGAGTATATTTCTTGAGTGAATCTTGAAAAAGTTTAAATCATGTGTTCTAATTGAGATAAATCCTTGCTTGGAGGGCAAAGCATATTTTAAGGTGTACCTGGTAGGGATGAAAAGAAAAACATTTGTGTGATTTCCCCCCATAATATACCATTCATACAACAAATATTAATATTCCATAGTCTTGCATTGATCATTGCTTTAGGAGATGGAGGTATGAATTAGATCCATCCTAACCATGGCCAGGAAAGGAATCCACTAAAAATTTCCTTGTTGGCGCAAAGCGATGTTGTTAAAATGTATGCTTCTAGGATTTTGTGTGGATTTGATTAGAAAAATTGTGTAACAAGAAAAAATCTAGAAAAAACTTATATATCAACTATCTTTTTCTAGAGAGTAACCATAACCATTTGACCTTCGTTATTGTAAGCATAGAAAATATTTTTTTTTACTTCTTAGATGATTACCAAAACAAATTAATTTCTTCATACATAAGTCCTCAACATAGAAATCGAAAGAGTCAAAGCAATCTCTTACATTTTTTGTTGTAACTAGATCAACTTCTTGAACCTCAATGTTCAATTCCTATTACATCCCAAACCTGCAAAACCGAAGAAGGAAATGAACACTTGTTATTTAAAGATGAACTTTACTTTCAAAAAAAGTTTTAAAAAGAATGAACTTAAGAAAAAATAAATGCATTTCCTCCACAATAAAAAAAAGGTCATTTCCAACAAAATAATTTTAACTTAGTCTAGGTTTTAATGATTTCAAGCCATTGTATGGTTGCACTTCAATATGTAGACAAGTGCAAAGAATATTTCATGAATATATTTTATATTTTGGGTGGTTTTTTTTTTAAATATCTATTAACATTGAATGTTTATTGAACAATGAGATGAAAATTTGTCTTTCCTTTGCTTTCCAACTCTAAGTGGATGAGGAAATTAATTATGGGCTAAGTCAATATTGTGGTCATTGGAGAATCATCTAGGAAAGCATAGTTTGTTCTTCGTGGTACTACCTTCCAATATATGGCATATGATCCTCATAGAGGTATAGATAACATCAATGTTAGAGTCATGTCTACATTGTTTCGAAGGAATTTATCTTGTCTAGATTGAAGATGATAAAAATAGACGAATTTCAAAAATGTTTTACAGTATTTTATTTTATTTTGTAATTCTTCTTTTTATAGATGACTATTTTGTGCAATACAGGGTGCCTTGTGAATATTTCCTTCCAGATTAATACAATCTCAAGTGCTTACTAGATCAAGCTCCTTCTTGAATATGAAAATGGAGATGGCAACCTAAACTAGGTGGGTGCTTTACAAAGTTAATTAATTTCCCATTGTATATACTACATTGAATAATGAAATTATATTATGCATGGGTTACAAGTTTATATAACAGGTTCATGTTTCACTTGTCTTTAGGGATACCCCAATACATGGAAACCAATGCAACAAACATGGGGTGAAAATTGGGCTTTGAATAGTGGCCCTTTATGTGTTGCATTTTCAATTTGCCTCACAACCCCCTTAACAAGGATAATTCTCATTATACATAAGGTTATTCTAGATAATTGGCAGTTAAATTCTACATACAATACCAATGCCAATAATCAAGAAATATAACTCTCTTTTCGAAATCCTTTTCATCTTTTCCTCACAATACTTGTTCGTTATCAGTATCTTGTCCATATTTAGCCTTGGACATAATTTACCACCCAATTAGGGTTAAATTCCCAAAAAACCTGACTCATCGACGGTGTCGCATGGTATTTCCCTGATGGGTCAGTTAGCTTATCAAGTACCCACTTAAAAGGGACTTGGGCCTAGTCTAGACAAAATGGGAGTTGATCACCCTACAAACAGCCCTCAGTCAATCTTCAAATGTGTCTGAAAAAAAAAACTTATACCGCATCACCCTTCACACAAACTAACAATTCCACCCATCCATCATGGATCCAACATCCTCCAAACCATACAAAGGCAAAGCCCCTACGAGGGAGTTGCATCAATCCACGAAACAAGTTTTCATTCAAAATTTCTCCCACTAAGGTGTGCTTGATCCAACATACTACTTATGTGTTACCAGCTACGACAACCAAGAAAAATGACAATCAGCCACCCTATAATTGACCCATGACCAATTTTGTGGTGAACCCAACTTCTAACTCATTATAGAGTCACACTCTTTGCACACACAAAAAATTTCCACCACCATTCAAAAAATGTGGTTGTGACTCTTCACAACATTCCAACTAATGTCCAACTAATCTCCAACTAAAAAAACTGAACTAATAAGAAAATCGGGTGAAAATTTGTCAAAACTGCATATAGATGAAGCACTTGTGAGGGAGACACAACAATCCCCCAAAGGGGGTTCTTGTTCAAAGTGTCTCCCACTAAACTGGCGACCCAACATACCACACCTCATGTATTACCTTTCCAAAAATTTCATATTAGTGTTTATGTTAACTCCATCAAGTAAGATTTCTTTTTAGATTTATGAGGCTTGGTGTATGTTAGTCTTCCTTCAGTAGACAAAAAAAGCTGTAAAATTTATGGTTCTTCCTTGAACTTTCATCAAAGATAACTTGGATCGTCATCATTAAGAGTTAGGTTGTTATTAGCTTGTATCGTAACTCGACTTACAATAACCTCAATCATATTGTCTTAAATTCATATTTGTGCCCAGAATTGATATTTTCCTAATCTCGGCCTATTCGAGGCTTTTAGTAATTAACCAAGACCCTTGGTCCTTCTCTTATGACAGATATTATTCTGACCCTAATAGAATAGAGATAATTTTAGACTTGTCGTAGGTCTTTCTTTCAATAGGAAGTCAGTTTCCATCCATAGAAACTTATTCTTACAAACTCGACTTCTGGTGAATGTGGACTTCATAATCTTGACAATATTTCAGAGACAAATTTGAATATTTTTCCTAACTCGCATACCATGTTGAAATAAAAATTCATAAGATAATTTCTTAACATGATAATTTCTTATATATGTTTTCTCATTTAGACATTACTTCATTCATTGGGTCATCAAGAAATTATACAAATACAATTATACAAGTTCAGAATAAGAATTGAAAGAGGGAAGCCTATGGTTGTGATAAGGGGTGGAAAAAGTAATTTCAGAGAAAGGGATCATTTGGGTTGGGCACAACATTGTTTTTTTAATGACTTTATTGGGTTCCCAAGATGAAAAAAAAGTAAGGCTATCTATGAGGGTATGAAAACTAGGCAGTGTCAAGGTGTTCCAGGGAATATAAGGTTCCCAAGTAAGGCTAGTTGTCAGGGCATGAGTGCCAAGGTGCGCTTGGGAATGATAATATGTGATAAATAGTGTGAAGGAATGTAAAACATGCTAAGATGTTCCAGCTGTTACGGCATGCCAATATGTGCAAGGGTGTGACAATGCGTGTCAGGGATGGTCAAGGAAAAAAAATAGAGAAACAAGTTAAACTACAATGAGATGAACACACAAGAGGGTTAATACGTCATCAATTTACCTTTTCCATGAGGGAAATTCTAGGCACACCAACAATAGGTGTGAATAAATGCAAAGTGTTAGTGCATTATACATGCCAAATATTCATCTATTGCTTCTCATCTACTATCCAATAATTGATCTCAAATAACTTTAATATTAAGCCATGCCAAACCATACCAAGTCATCTCAATGCATGTCATATGTTCTAATACTTTCCAAGTGCTAACATGTGCCAAGTGCCAATGTGTGTTAGGGAGTGTTATGCATGCTATGAAGTGGCAAGGCATGTTTAAAAATGCTAAGTACAGAGTGTCAATGCATGTTTAGGAGTGTTAGGTAGTACTAGGACAACATAAGGAATAACTAGGTCAAAATGCATGGAAGTGAATGAATATGAGGGTGTGTCAGGGACTGGAAATGAGTGCCAGTTGTCATGCCAAGGAGGGAGGGAGAATGTATTCTAAGCATTCACACACCATATTGACCACTGACTTCTTACCATTCGCACACCATAAAAAAACCCTAATAATGTCATTCTTAAAATATCTTGTGTAGTTTCCTAATGTCATTCAAGTATAATCTCACAATTACTTATGTTAGTAGCAGTGCAATCATTTTTTTATTCTCTTAAAGGAAATATTTATAGACATGCACCCCATCAAATATAAATCATCGAGTGAAAATGAATGGAAATGAATGAATAAGAGGGTGTGTTGGGGAGTGTCAGCGAGTGTCTAGAGTGCCAAGGGTGGAGTGAGAAGGCATGCTAGGGAATGCTATGGAATTTCAAGAAGTGTCAGGTTATGCTAACATGTGCCAGATAATTCAAAGGCATGCCAATGCATTCCAAGCATGCCAAGACATGCCATGTGTTAAGGCATGACAATATGTGCTAGGTGTTAGGGTATGCGAACGCATGTCAAGGGGTGTAAGGCTAAAAATTGGAACACCAAGTTAAAATGAAAATAAATGAACACATATGAGGGTTACTAATTCAGGACCTTACCTTTTCAAGAGGGGCATTCTATGCATACCAACACTAGTGCCAATAAATGCCAAGGGCTAAGTTTTAGTGTGTCTTAAGTGCCAAATCATTCTCTATTACTTCTCTATTAATTGTGAATAATTGATCTCAGATAAATTTTATCTTAAACCATGCCATTGAATTCCAGGACATCCAAAAAAATGCCAAGAATTTTCAAGTGCCACTAAGTGCCAAGAGCCAATATGTGTCAGGGACTTATAGGGCATGCTATTGAGTTCTAGATTTTCTAAGGAGGGAGTGAAAATATATGATAGATATTTCCAAGGCATGCTAGAGTGCTAGGCAAGCATACCAAGATGTGCCAAGTTCCAATGTGTGTTGAGTGTTGGCGAGTTCCAGGGAAACACAAGGGAGAACTATTTAAAAATGCATGGAAATGAATGAATAAGAGTGTGTGACAGGGGGTGTCAGCGAGTTCCAGGGGTGTTAAGGAGGGAGTGACATGGCATGCTAGGAAGTGCTAAGTCATGCTAGCATGCCAGAGTGGCATGCAACCAAGATGTACTAGGTTACAGGATGTGCCAACACATGCTAGGATGTGTTAGGGAGTCATATGGACACACGAGGGAGCACTAGGTGAAAATAATGCTTGCAAATGAGAAATTAAGAGAAAGTGACATGAAATATCATTAAGTTCCAAGTATGCTAAGGAGGGAGTGAAAAGGTATTCTAGGCAGTGTTAAGGTATGTTAGAGGATAGGGAAACATGCCAAGATGTGCTAGGTGCCAGGGTGAGCCAATGCATGTTAGGGAGTGTTATAGAGTGCCAGGGAAAAAAAAGGGATCAATAGTTTCAAATGCAGGGAAATGAATGAATAAGAGTGTGTGACAGGGATTGTTAGAAAATTGTAGATGTGCTAAGGAGGGAGTGACAATGTATGTTGATTAGTGCCAAGAAATTCTAGTGCTATTGAAACATGCTAAGATGTGCCAAGTGTCAGGGTGTGCCAATGTGTGTCAGGGAGTGCCATGGAAACATAAGGGAGAAATAGTTCAAAATGCATGGAAATGAATGAATATAGAGTGTGTGACAGGGAGTGTCAGTGAGTTCCAACTATGCTAAGGATGGAATGACAAGGTTATGTGCTAAGCAATGCCAAGGCATGCTAGAGTTCCAAGGAATGAAGGAATGGTAGGGTGTGTTAGGGATTTCCAAATCATGTCAATGAATTCAAGGGATGTTAACATGTGCCACATATTTCCAAGGGATTGTTAAACGTTCGAGGTGTTATGGCATGTCAAGATGTAAACTATGTTTCTCAGTTGTTTTATGGCCACGATTGGACATGAGCTTTGAATTAGTAACATGTTAAATGGGATGAGTTAATATTGTCCATAATTAGCCTAAGATTATTTATAAGCCAGTCTTAGGTGAAAAAGGCATAGTCTAGTTGTAGTAAATGAAACTTGGTCAAGTTGTTGTAGTCGAGGCAGGACTTGGTTGGGTTCCCAAGTCTAAAAAAAATAAGGGTAGTTATGAGGACATGATATTTAAGGAGTGACAGGGTGTCCCAAGGAATTAAAAGGTGTTCTAACACATGCCAGTTAGTTTTAATGCATGACGAGGAGTGTTTGGGAGTGTCAGGGCATCACAAGGGAGAACTAATTCAAAGTGCATGGAAATGAATGAATAAAATTGTTCGTGAGGGAATGTTAGTGAATTCCAAGTGTCCCATGGATGAAGTGTGTTAGGAGAATTTAATAACAGGACTTGCAAGATGTAATGTTCCAAATCTGGAACTTTCTGCTCTATCGGGAATATCTTAAGATATTCCGATATTCCAACTCCAGGAGTATTAAAAATCAACACTGAACTATTTCAAAGATTGATTGCTGGGGAATTTACTAGATATGTCACCTTCATAAAGAAGGATGAGATCCAGAGTCTACCAAGCCCACTAGCAGACTCTACCAATAGAACTTGTCAAAGGCTAATAATTCCCTTTAAGGAATTTCTCCAACAATGTCCAAGAGGACGCTGTATAAGGAAGCCTATGTGAAAATAAGGAAATACAGTGCTGGGATGACTTACAATATATCTGATACAAACTCCTTGCAGAATATAAGCTCAAATAAGTAACCCTAAGGGGGTTATTCAGATCTGCCACCAACAAGTATACCAAAATAATGCTCAATGAGAGAACCTTCAGCAGTATTAAAACTTCAATATGTAATAGTAGTGAAATAATGCCTCATGTAACATAAGAAGAGTAAAAATATGATACATAATATGTATTAGCAAATATAATACAAATTCCTTGAGGAAAATACATCACAAGGTGAGTTTAAATCAGCCTCAAGGGGAAATGTACATAAAACAAGAGAATACACTGCTACATAACCCAACAACTCAATCACTGCACAGTCTATGAGAGAAAATGACTGAAAACTGATATATATGAGATGATATAACAATATGTGCTCAAATAAGATGGGGGAGCAATATTTCAACCCCGGAAAACATTATTACAGCAATCCTCCAATGGATTGGCTAAAATACATAAAATAGGAAAATGTTGGAGTTGCAGTGTAGCTGCTACAACTCAAATATAATACAACATAGGAGAAGGAAATAGATGTTGAAATAAACAATGACACCTCCTCCAATGATCTCCAAAGTGAATGGGTTGATCCCCTTACTGAACATTGCACTCCCCAGTGCACAAAATGAACTCCTCCTGCAAACCCTCTCAGAAAATAATGCTGTAAGAGGAAGGGAATGCATTGGGCATGAGAAAAAACATATGGCCCAATCCCAAAATATGAAATATATTCTCTAGGGTTTCCTTTTCTTATCTCCTAGAGAAATATATCGCTCCTCCTCTACAGAACAAGCTTAGGAAATGAGATGATGAAGGTCCCTCACTGCAACACCAGCAACTCCAATGTTTTATTGCTGTAATAATAACATAGTAGCTGAAAATGAGTTCTTTGGCCTCAAGCCAATATGTGAGGAAGATGAAGAACAATCTCTCCATGGCCCCCCATGGAAGAGAAGGGCATTCCTAAAATAGGAATCCCTCTTGTGCTAAGCAGCACAAGCTATCTTAGTTGAAGAGAGCTTCAACTTCAAAAAAATTTCTCCAAATATGAAACCCCAACAATGGATCTCCTTCATCTTTTATGTAAGGCATGCTTCCTTGCCATGGACCCCACTCACATTAGGGTTTTTCTCATTTCAAATTTCCCTCCATCCAACTACGTAATCTTCTTGTGCAAGCTTCCCCCCCTTGGGTATGTTGTTAACTTGGGTCAACCATGGTCTAGTTCACTTGCTTTTGGCCCTTTTCACACTTGGGGATGCTAACTTAAGCCACTTACGTGGCTTTTTTCACCTTAGGAGTGTTTATTAGGTTGCTACATGGGATCCCACACCCATTTTATTCCTTTTATTAGAATAAAAGAAAAAATAATGTTCCAAATACTTTATTGAAAAATTTGGAGCATTACAGTCCTCCCCTCCCAAAGCTTGCTTTTCCTCAAGCAAGATCAAGGATGAACTGCAAAAATTCCTCCACTGAAGGCATGGAATCTGAAATATCCTCATGTGGATCCTCCATCCTCAAGCAATCAACCAAGCAAAATGAGTCACCCTCCAACTAGGAAACTCCTGAAAGTACTCCTCCACCTTGTGCTCATGAGAAATAGGTGGGTTGAATTTTTGAACTTGGTAAGCTTCATAGCCTACCCCACACTTTCTTCTGCACCACTTATGATAAGTGTGGAGTGAAATCTAAACTTGGGCAGCAATAGTGTTGTGTTAAAAAGGTAAGATGAAGTCTAGATCCCCAAGGATATCTCCTCCAACGCTACAAATCAAGTTGGTCAAAATCATCTCATATGTGATGAGTTGGAATTCATCATCATATGGCATCCAAACAATCATATGGTTGACCTCATGGAATAACACATGGCTGAACATGGTGACCATATCATCTCTCATACTCCCCTTGGAGCATGTGTTGCAAAAAGAATGGAGGTCTCCTCTCCCGAAGGGCACATCCACCCAATGAGCCTCTCCCTCCTCATGATACATATGGGGTTGCTGCTGATATATGGCTGAAATGAAATGGTCTTCAAAAGATACCCAAGCCATCCCATCAAACATAAAAACCATGAAGTGCCTCCTCCAAAAATTCAAACTCTCCAATAGCTCCTCCTACATGAAGGAAAGAGATGAAGTTTGGCAATCATTAGCTGCCCATTGCTTCTCATAAAACATACAACATGAAAATTAGGGAGAATCACATTCCCAATGGGCATTTTCAATTTATTTCCCCCGCTTCAAAACAATGCTTCCTCTGAACAGTGTTCCACTAGCTAAACATGGAAGCATAAACTTATGAGAGCAAGAAGGTGAAACATAGTTCCATGTATGGAACTAGTGCAGGGCATCATTAGCATGCCTCAATATATGATGCAACAAGTGTCTTCTCAGCCACTTATTTTCCACCACATTCATCCTACAAGATGTGATCATGAAGACATACTTTGGTGCCAAAGGTGCACACCAAAACCCATGTGGCTTCACCCACAATCCACTGCTAAAATAGCCATCATTTTTCTGCAATGAACCATAAGTACAACAAAACACAATGTGAAAGAAGGAAGGATTCCTCTTGATCTGATATGCTACTCATAAATATAAGAGAGTGCAAAGAACGTCACAAATAGTTACCTCCCTCATCATGTACTTTGGCATTTCAGCTGAAATGGCTCAAGTGAAAAGTCCCCCTTACTCCAACATAGTAGGGGAGTGGTTGTGCCAACAATATCATCATATTTTGGGCTATGCATCTGTCCATATGCTGATATGAAACCATTAAGATTCCCTCCCAAGTGGACTCCTCCATTAATGAAGAATAAGCATGAAAATGCATGAAAGAAGAACCCATAAATACCGCATGTAGATCCCTCTTCTTGTGCTTGTGCAACCAAGCCAAGAAATTCAAAATGTAGTAAGGAGTGCTCTCCTCCATTACTCCTTCATGTTCATCACCTACATGACTCCAAATTACATCACTTGTGAAGTTGCTTTGAGAACACTCCGACAAGTAATCCAAGCCTTCAAGTGACAGCGTTGTTGGCCTTTGGAGCAGGGCCACTGTCATCTCAAAGCTCCCCTCTTTGACATGAATCTTTCCAAAGACTCCTCCCATCATGCTGCTGCAAATGTAGAGCCCCTCCCATGAAGAATAAGGTGTTGCATGGGCATCAAATGTAAAAGAGAAATCCCCTTGTACTATGCTAGTGCCTCCTCTTGCTCTTGCAATGACATAAAACTTGAGCATCCAAAGTATTTTCTGCTCCTCCATACTTCCACCATACCCAATATGAAATGGGAACATAATGAGTGGTAAGATAAATGGCATCCCATAATGATGCACCCATGCTCTCCTTTTTTTTCATCAAGAGCAATAATTGTGAAATGATCCTGGGACCTGTGGGTTATGGATCCTCCACATTTCCGCTAGGTACACTTCATCCATAAGGATCTTCTCTTTGGCGTAAGTATAGTGCCACTTGGTACCTCTTTCACAAGAGCTAACATTGTCCCAAAAAATATTTCTCCTTTTTCATTTCATGGGACATTGAAATGAAATATCCTTCATTACAAAATTTCTAAACCCCACCCTCACATGTGATGCATGGCTCATCAATAGTGCATGAGGATGATGAGGGTTTCTTTCCTCAAAATGGCACAACGTAGAGAAAATATCCTGCTCTAGACAAAGAAATTTCCATGATATGCAATCCATCATGGCATGTATTGAACCAACAGGAAATAAAAACTCATGCATACCTTGGTAAAGTTTGGAAGGGTCTTGTGTGCATGCAAGAGTCTCTTCCCCAAATATGCTGGTTGCCTCAACTGTTGGAGATGAAGGATTCTCCTTCATGATAAAGACATCACTGGTATGTGGCTCTCCATGCTTATGCTCTATTTATCTATGAGAATAGGAAGTTCATGGTCCTTCCTTTTCTCCTTCTTCTATTTCCTCAACCTCCTTGGAGAGGTTCTTGCTGGACCCAAAACTTATGAGATCAATCTCATCCTCTGCATCATCTTGGCCTCTTTTTCTTTGAAATTCAAACTTCACAGGCTGATCCAAGTTCGAAGCTCTGATACCACTATAATGTTCCAAATCTGAAATTTTCTACTCTATCGAGAATATCTTAAGATATTCCGATATTCCAACTCGAGGAGTATTAACAATTAACACTGAACTATTTTAGAGATTAACTACTAGGTAATTTACTGGATATGTCCCCTTCATAAATAAGGATGAGCTCCAGAGGCTACCTGGTCCACTAGCAGACTCTACCAATAGAACTTGTCAAAGGCTAATAATTCCCTTCAAGGAATTTCTGCAACAATGTCCAAGAGGATGCTGTATAAGGAAGCCCATATGAAAATAAGACAATCCATTGTTGGGATGCCTTAGAATATATCTGATAAAAACTCCCTGCATAATATAAGCTCAAAGAAATAACCGAAATAATGCTCAATGAGAGAACCTTCAGCAGTATTAAAAAATCAATATGTAACAACAGTGAAATAATGCCTCATGTAATGTAATAAGAGTAAAAATCTGATACATAATCTGTAGTAGCAAATATAATACAAATTCCTTGAGGAAAATACCTCTCAAGGTGAGCTTAAATTAGCCTCAAGGGGAATTGTACATAAAACAAGAGAATACACTGCTACATAACCCAACAACTCAATCATTGTGCAGTATATGAGGGAAAATGAATGAAAACTGATATATATGAGATAATATAACAATACGTGCTCAAATAATATGGGGGAGCAAGATCTCAGCCCCAGAAAACATTATTACAGCAATCCTCCAATGGATTGGCTAAAATACATAAAACAGGAAAATGTCAGAGGTGCAGTGTAGCTGCTACAACTCAAATATAATACAACATAAGAGAAGGAAGTAGCTGCTGCAATAAAAAATGATACCTCCCCCAATGATCTCCAAAGTGAATGGGTTGATCCCCTTACTGAAGATTGCACTCCCTAGTGCACAAAATGAACTCCTCCTGCAAACCCTCTCTAAAAATAATGCTGTAAGAGGAAAGGATTGCGCTAGGCATGAGAAGAAACATGTGGCCCAATGCCAAAATATGAAATATCAACTTCGGGGTTTCCTTTGTTGATCTCCTAGAGAAAGAGATGGCACCTCCTCTACAGAACAAGCTTCGGAAATGAGATGATGAAGGTCCATCACTGCAACACCAGCAACTCAAACGTTTTCTTGCTGTAAGAATAATGTAGTAGCTGCAAATGAATGCTTTGGCCTCAAGCCAAGATGTGAGGAAGATGAAGAAAAATCTCTCCATGGTCCCCCATGGAAGAGAAGGGCATTCCTAAACAGGAATCCCTCTTGTGCTAAGCAGCACAAGCTATCTTAGTTGAAGAGAGCTTCAACCTCGAAATTATTTGTCCAAAGATGAAACCCCAAAAATGGCTCTCCTTCATCTTTTATGCAAGGCATGATTCCTTTCCATGGACCCCACTCACATTAGGGTTTCTCTCATTTCAAATTTCCCTCCATCCAACAACGCAATCTTCTTGTGCAAGCTTCCCCCCCTTGGGTACGTTGTTGACTTGGGTCAACCATGGTCTAGCTCACTTGCTTTTGTCCCTTTTCATACTTGGGGCTACTAACTTAAGCTAGTTAAGTGACTTTTTACACCTTAGGAGTGTTTATTAGGTTGCTACATGGGCTCCCTCGCCCATTTTATTCCTTTTATTAGAATAAAAGAAAAATTAATGTTCCAAATACTTTATTGAAAAATTTGGAACATTACACAGGACGAAAGCCTATGATTTCGATAAGGGGATGGAAAAAACATTTTTAGAAAAATGGAGACTTTGTGCTATAAACAAGACTATTTTTTGAATGACTTGGATGGGTTTCCAAGTCACAAAAAAAGTAAGGTTATCTATGAGGGCATGAAGACTACGGAGTGCCAACGTGTCCAGGGAATATCAGGCAGTGTTAACACATGCTAGAAAGTTCCAAGGCATGTTAGGCATTCCAATATGTGCTAGGTGCTATGGTTTGGCACCAACGCATGCTAGGGAGTGCCAAGGAAACAAAATGGAGGACTAGTTTCAATTTCATGGAAATGAATCAATAAGAGTGTGTGATAGGGAGTGTTAGCAAGTTATAGGTGTGATATGGAGGGAGTGAAAAGGTATGCTATGCAATTACAAGGCATGATAGAGAGATAGGAAATCATGCCAAGATGTGCAAAGTTCCAGGTTGTGAAAATGTGTGCTAAGGAGCGTTAGGGAGTGCTATAGAAACACAAAGGGATCACTATGTCATAATGCATGTAAATGAATGAATAACAGCGTGTGAAAATGATTTTTAAAGGGTTCAAATTTTGCTAAAGAGGAGTGACTAGGAATTATTGGTAGTGATAAAGAATTCTAGAGTGCTAGGGCAGCATGTGACTAAGATGTGCCAATGCATGCAAGGAAGTGTCAACTAGGAGTTACAGGGAAACACAAGGGAGCACTACATCAAGATGCATGGAAATTATGAAATACAAGTTTTTTATTGGAAGTGTCAATGAGTTCCAGGTGTGCTAAGGAGGGAGTGATAAGGTATGCTAGGCAGGGTTAATGCATGTTAGAGGCTAGGGTGACATGCCAAGATGTCTTAGGTGCTATGGTGTACCAACACATGCAAAGGAGTGTTAAGTAATGTTATGGAAACAAAAGGGAGAAATAGGTAAAAATGCATGGTAATGAATGAATAAGAGTTTGTGACTAGGAGTTTCAATGAGCTCTAAGTGTGCTAAGGAGAGACTGACAAGGTATGCTAGGTAGTGCCAAGGAATACTAGAGTGCTAGGGTGGCATGCCAAGATGTGGCAGGTGTTAGGGTGTGCCAATGAATGCTAGGGAGTGCTATGGAGTGTCATGTAAACACAAGGAATCACTAGATAAAAATGTGTGGAAATAAATGAATAAGAGTGTGTGATAGGGAGTTTCAATGAGTTCTAGGTGTGTTAAGGAGGGAGTGACAGGGTTATATGCTAGGCAATGCCAAGGTATGTTAAACTACCAAGGCATGTCAGGAAGTGGTAGGGTGTGTTAGAGAGTGTAAAAGCATGTCAAGGAATGTAGGGGATGCTAACACATGCCACATAATGCCAAGGCATTTAAGACATGTCAAGTGTTATGGCATGTCAAGATGTATATCATGTTTCTTAGTTGTTTTATGACCATAGTTGGATGTGATTAGCCTTGTATTTGTAACTTGTTAAGTGGGATCAGTTGATATTGGACATGAGTAGTCTAAGATGAATTACATGTAGTTCTTAGCTGAACAACGCATATTTTGTATTTCCACGACACATGAGAATTTGGGTTTGGTCTTCGAATATTTGATGAAAACACACTCAGGTGACACAAAACATATATTTTTCACAACAAAATCTACACACATTAGGGAGTCAACTGGTGCACATGAAATTTTTAACTTTTTAAAATTGTTCTTCGTTAAATTACAAACTATAATAGAATAGGCTAGAGCTCTCGTACCAGGGATCATGGCCCTTTACAATCACACTAATACAAGAAATGCAACTAGGGCTTGGTGTTACTCCTTTGACAACAAATATAACTTGGACAAGACAATGCTTGACCCACTTTTTGATGGTGGCCACACATAGCTCTTTCAATCCATATGTCTTCAACACATATGGTAGGTCCTCTTGCCTCCCATTATGCAACTCCTCAATCTATCTCTATCAATGAACTCAACTCATTTAGGTTACTAAACTCAGCTCAAAAAACTTTTCCCTCTATCTATCTTTTTTTTCCTTTAAGGTCTGCAACACTTAGGGTTTTATTTTATTTGTTCACAACTTCATTGCGAGAAACTCTTTGGTCTACCCACTTTTGGCATACTACTACTCCAAGATGTCAAGTCTAGGGATATGGAGGTTTCCCTTTTTCTCAATGAAGCAATTCTCTACAATATAGTGAAACAGAGCTAGTTGGCTAGCCCACTTGACTGAAGTTTTAGTCCTTCAAAGTCTACACGTCCTTAGGCCCAATACACCTACCCTTCTACCAGTCTTGTTTTCCTTCACAAGTACAGGAATTAGATCTATGATTTGATAGTCACCTAATAACCCTCCAATTGTACTTGGACTGCCATCAATTTTCCCAACCACAAACAATTATTTTATTGATCTAGTGCCCACAACACAACTCTCATCTAGGGCTCTTCAAATATGCCACCTAATAGTGATTTGAGTCCTCTCAAAATAAATATTCTTGTGTACCAATTTCTTTTTTGTCCAATCTATGAACAAATATGAACTACCCATATTATCATCCTTCTAAAAATTTGTTGATGAATGAACTAGGGTCACAAATCATCCATTAGTAGTCCATCGACTAACTTTTTATAGGTTGATTCATATCTCTGTCCAAAATGCTATGGAAAATCCACGAAAATAAACTCCTCTTCATGACAATCTATTCCTCATATGGCACATTTCTTCTGCTCCATATTCTACTCAGGTTATACCTTCCTTTGGATTTACTATCTCCGCACATACTTCTGTAAACCATCTTCCAAATTTGTTGTAAATATTGCAGAGATAAACCTCTCTCTAAGGGTAACAAACCCTCTTCTTCTATGCAAATCTGTGACAATCTTAATGGCATACCTTATGGATTGAACATGCTAGGAAACCTCCCTATATATAGAATGATACTTCTATTTTATTTTCTTTAGAGAAAACCCTATCCACCCATAGAAAAAATGACAAATATTTCCTCCATAAGAGACTCAGCCTAGCACATATGGATCCATAGATTTTGGACATTTCTTTGACTAAATCTTGACCTAAAATTCAGATATCTACGACCTTCAAACTACAGTTACCTCAGTCAATATTACACTTGTGACTACTTCTGTTCTGGCCCTAAATTCTAGTGTAGACCCTCCTCCATTTGTGTTGGTATTTATCACAGACCTTGCAACCTACTAACCACCACAATGTATGGTCTCAACCCTCTCTACTATTTCAAATTTTTATGCGACCTTCACACAGAAACACTACTGAAATCACATGCCCAAATCCTCATGAGCTGCCTTTCTTGATCTTGATCTGCCATAGGATAACCAACAATATGCCATCCTAATTTGTATCTCGAACCCATTAAGGTATGTGAAATTCTTGTGAGCCCTCACATGATGATCTCACTCTTGGTGGATGATCATGGCCTCCATTTAGCAATTCTTACTTAGACCTCTAACTCAACCTAATTTAGGACTACATCTCACTTGGCCTCCTTGATCAAATGAGCTCCTTCTAACTTGATTTTCTTGCCTTCATACTAAGGCCTCCTTAAATATATTTTTTCTAGACAAGCCTCTTAAGAATTCTCTATAGCTTAAAAAATTTATGCACTTAGACCTTATGAAATATTATTTTTTCATTTTATTTTTCTTTTAGATTTTAAACCCCATCTCAGGTCCAAAGCCCCTATGCTTGGGTTATTTTCCCAGAAATCCTTTTATGTCCAAACTAATAGAAACCCATCTCACTAGGCATGTGGAGTACCTCCCAAGATACACAACTCAACATCATAGTCTATTTGTAGTAATCGTAACTTGGTCAAGCTCCTATAGTCAAGCGAGGACTTCGTTGGGTTCCCAAGTTGAAAATTATGTAAGGGTAGTTGTGAGGGCATGATAACTAGGGAGGGTTTGGGCATGCCAAGTCTTATAGATCAATTTGGCCAAAATTCCCCATGACCTGGTTAACTCGACATCATTGCTAGAACCAATGAATAGGGTCTATCATCCCCTATCATTTCAGTTGCTACATGCCCTAAGACAAAGAACAAGACAAATCAACTATCACTTCCATCGCAAAGGTTTCCAAGGTTTGAAGTTTATAGTATATCATATGTGAGCTCACCAATGTTGCCTCTCAAGGGACTAAGTCTGTTGCATATGTAGGTAACCCCACTCAAGGGTGCTCTGCAAATCACTTATCGACACTCATAGGTATGTTGGTCACATTGGGAGCAAAATTCTCATTGTTCCAGAATCTCCACTTGGCCAGTGCCTTCTAGAAGAGTTCACATGTGTCAAACTTTGAATCCATGTGTCCATTTTAGATGTCTAATATTGGGAAAATCTCTTGCATATTATTAGAAAGTCAATGATTGTAAAACTACCTTCAGCTCATTCATAAATTGAGAACAGATCGTAGTGCCTAAGAAGGAATAATTTGAGTAGAGAAATGTTGGTGGAATTTCAATTGAGGAATTGATTTGAGTGACATGCTACTAGAGAGATGTGCATTGTGAGGAGGCTGGGATGCTACTATAGATGGTGACATCAAATCAATCACTGGGTTGTAACCTCCCCTTATATCCATTAATAAAGATTGTTTCTTACTTTCCCATATATGTATCTGTATAAGCTTATGTCTTTCATATTATGAATTCTTATATGATGTATATGGTTTATGTTTCATTTATTTAACTAAATAACTTGAATAGGCATCTGTATTATTGCTATATTTTTCTATTTAGTGTTCATTTTTTCATGAAATATCTTGGTGGTCTAGCTCGGATTTGAAGCTACAACAAAAGCGACAGAAGGAGAATAGGAAGCGCTTGGAATCCAAGTAAGTACTTTGATTTGTTTTGTGTTTCTATTTACAGTTAGGAAAAGTAGTTGCAAAGTCTTTAACCTGTTGTTCTAGATGAGCACCACATCTAGGAAAGAATGTTTTATATATAATCCATAATTCTGCATAACATCAAGGAATAAAAAGGTGTGATAACACATGTTGGAAAATTTCAGTGCATGTTGAGGAGTGTTAAGGAGTGTTGAGGGATCACAAGGGAGAACTAGGTCAAAATGCATGGAAATGAACAAATAAGAGTGTCTTCCAGGGAGTGTCAGTGAATTCAAGTGTGCCAAGGATGAAGTGTGTTAGAAGAAGTTCATAATAGGATTTGCAAGAGGCAAGCCTACGATTGCGATAAGGGGTTGAACAAAGCAGTTTTAGACAAAGGGAGACTTTGTGTTGGGCACAATGCTATTTTTATTTTATCTATTATTTTTATATGACATATGGCACACTTTGGCCGAATGCTCATGTTTTAATTTTTTTTAGAGAATTTCATATTGTACATTTTTGTGTATAAGTTTTGGGGCACTCAGCTTGTGCCAAATTATATATTTTATGTCTTCTGTATCTTGTGGTTCTTGCAAACTCTCAGTTAATGCTCTACTGTTTATATGAATTGGACATACATGTGAAATATTTCCTATTTAAGCTATGTTGCTTAGTTTTTTAAAGGCCATGGCTAGATGTGATACTTGTCTTAGCAAGTTCTTAAGTGGGAAACGTTCAACTTGGACATGAGTGGCCTAAGATGAGGTATAGGAAGTTTCTAGGTGAACAAGGAAAAATCTATTTGTAGTAGGTGCAATTGATCAAGTTGTTACAGCTAAAGCCGATCAATATCGTGACATGAACCGCAGTAGCTAAGGAATTTATCGGGTTCCCAAGTCGTGAAAAAATGTAAGGCTAGTTGTGAGGGCATTAGTGCCAAGGCATGCTAGGGAATGCTAACATGTTCCAGATAGTTCGAAGGCATGTCAAATATGCTTCGATGTGTCAAGTGCTAAGGCATGGAAAAATGTGCAAGGGTGTGAAAATACATGCCAGGGACTATCAAGGCAACTAAAATGAGAAAGCAGTTAAACTAAAAGGCAATAAACACATCATAGGCTTAATAAGTCATCAATTTACATTTTACAGGAGGGACATGCTATGCACACCAACACTAGGTGGAAATAAGTGTCAACTTCCAAGTGTTAGTGCATTCTAAGTGCCAAATCATCCTCTGTTACTTCTCTTCTAATTTGCAATAATTGATCTTAAATAACTTTAATATTAAACCATGTCAAATCATATCACAGCATCTTAACTAATTTTAGAAATGCTAATTATCATGGTCTCTCTCGGACTACATCCCTCTTCGCCCCCTTCATCAAATGATATCCTTTCCACTCGATGATATTTCCTTCATCCTAAGGCCTCCTTAAATAGTTTTTCCTAGACCTATTAGGAACCCTCTAGAACTTACGGGTTTTATCCACTTAGATCTTAGGAAATATTAATTTTCCTTTTTCATTTTATTTTAGAATTTAAACCCCATCTTGGGTCCAAAATCCCTTTTCTTGGATTCTTTTTCCACAAATCCTTTTGTCACCAAACTCATGAAAACCCATCTCACTAGGCTTGTGGAGTACCTCCCAAACTACAAAATTCAAGAACATAGTCTATTTGTAGTAACTGTAACTTGTTCAAGCTCTTATAGTCAAGCCAGGTTTTGGTTGGGTTCCCAAGTTGAAAATTAAGTAAGGGTAGTTTTGAGGGAATGATAGCTAGGGAGGGTTAGGGCATGCAAAGGAATGAAAAGGTACCATAACACATGTCATACAATATCAATGCATGTTGAACTAGAGTGTTAGGGAGTGTCGAGGCATATCAAGGGATAAGTAGGTCAAAATGAATAGAAAGGAACGAATAAGACTATGTGCCGGGGAGTGCCAGCGAATTCAAGTGTGCTAACGATGAAATGTGTTAGGAGAAGTTCAAAATAAGATTTATAGGAGACAAGCCTACAATTATTATATAGGGCTTGACATAGTAGTTTTATACAAAGGGAGATCACTTTGTGCTATGCACAACATTGTTTTGCCTTTAGCTATTTTTTTTATATGAGATGTGCGACACTTTTGCTACATGTTCATGATTTAAAATATTCCAGATAATTGCATATTTTCCATTGTTGTGTATAATTTTTGGGGCACTTGGCTTGTGTCAACTTATATCTTGTGTGGCTTGTGCATCTTGTGGTTATTGCAAAATCTTAGTTAATGTTCTATTGTTTATATGAACTGAACATACATGTGAAATTATGCCTATGTAAGCTATGTTGCTTAGTTGTTTTATGCCATGGCTAGATCATGCGATCTTTGTCTTGGTAACTTGTTAAGTGGGAGAAGTTGAGCATGGACATGAGTGGCATAATATGAGTTATAGGCAGTTTTTAGGTGAACAAGGCACAATATACTTTTAGTAGGTGAAATTGGTCAAGTTGTTGCAGTTGAGGTAGGTCAATATTTCCACATGAACTATAGTATCCAAGGACTTGATTGGGTTCCCAAGTAGTGAAAAAATGTAATGGATAGTTGTGAGGACATGAGTGTGAAGGAATTCTAGGGAATGCTAAGATGTTCTAGATAGTGTGAAGGCATGTCAAACATGCTAATATGTGCCAAGTGATAAGGCATGCCATGATGTGCAAGGGTGTGTCAATGCATGACAGGGACTATCATGGAAACAAAAGGGAGAAACACATAAAACTACAATGAAATGAACACATAAGAGGGCTAATAATTCATCAATTTACCTTTCCCAAGAGGGGCATGTTAGGCATACCAATACTAGGCACCAATAGGTGCCAAGTGCAAAGTCTCAGTGCATTCTAAGTACCATGTCTTCCTTTGTTTCTTCTCATATAATTTCCAACAATTGATCTCAAATAAATTTAATATTAAAATATCAAGGCATATCAACATATTCCATACATGCTAAGACTTCCAGGTGCCAACACGTGCCAAGCGCCAATATGTCTCAGTTAGTGTTATGCATGCTATGAAGTGGAAGGGCGTGTTTAAGAGTGCTAAGGTGTGCTAGAGAGGGCTAATGCATATTTAGGAGTGCTAAGGAGTACTAGGAAAAAACAATAAGGGAGAACTAGGTGAAAATTCATGGAATTTAATGAATATGAGGAACGTGTGGCAAGGACTAATGTTAATGAGTGCTAGTTGTCATGCCAAGGAGGGAGTGACAAGGTATAATAAGCATTGGTAAGACATTCTAGAGAATATCAATGCATGTGAATAAGTGCCAAAGTGTTCTAGGGAGTTCCACGATGTGATAATTATATGTTCCAAATAGTGCCAAGATATGTCAATACATTCCAGGTGCTAAGGATGTGCAAGGTGCCAGGGTATGTCAGTATGTGTCAAGAAGTGTCAAGGAAACAAAAGGAAGAACCAAGCTAAAATGCAAGGAAATGAACACATAAGAGGGTTAATAAGTCAAAACTTTATCTTTTCCAAAGTGGGCATGCTAGGAACACTAATGATAAGTCCCAATACATGCCAAGTGCCATTGCGTGCCAAGTGCTAATGTATGTCAATGCATGCAACCAAGGTGTTCCAGGTAATGCTAGGGACTACATGCCTGCAAACACATGCTATTAGAGTTCTATGTTATGCTAGCCCATGCCACTATGTGCTTGGGCGTCTATGTGACGAAAAGATGTTCTAGGTACAAATATTTTCCAAGACATGCGAGATGCTAAGAAATGTTAGTGTGCCAAAGAATTAATTTAAGGTGTGCCCAGTTTGTTGAGGAGTGTTAGCTCTTTCTCATTAATAGAATTGACAGAGTTTGATTAATTATTAAATAATATATTTCCTACACAAACTAGTGGAACTTTATCTAAAGGGAATTTGCTAGATAATAAAATTAATAGATATGGATCATGTGTTGACTCATAGGTAAACTGTATTAGAATAGTCATTACTTGAGGGAAATGATACACACTAATTACTTCTTAACAAATTAACTGACTTTAACCACTAAGGCATTGGACATATTATAAAAAAGACTCCACAATAATGGTCTTAAATCGTTATCTTTTCACAAAAAAATATATTAACAAGCACATAGCATCATCAAAAACTCATTGGAATGATCAATGATGACGAACATTTTTTGACCATCACCAAAAGTAACAAAAGGAGCGTTGGTGAGGGTCATTAAAAGCTCGTCACTAGAAGTCTCACCAAAGAGAGAATTAGTGATGGGCCTTTAACGACCCTCACCAAAATTGTCATTGAAAATGGCTTTGGTGACGAACCTTAAAGGACCATCACTATATACACTTACAATGACGCTCTTTTAAGGACCATCACCATATGTGACATTGATGACAAACCTTAAAGGTCTGTCACAAGCATGACCCTCACCAATGTCCTTTTTTCTTGTAGTGACTTCTCCTTTAGGAGGACACTCAGGATTTTTAAAAACTTACCATAGGGTGAAGAAAGAATTTTTTTGGGATGGCCTTAAATTTGATTTCAAAATTTTGTGGCATAATGTTTGGTTTTTCAGCAGAATAAAGTTGAGAAAATTAAGACGCATGGAATTCTACAACCTTTATCCATTCCAAGTTAGATTTCAATGGATTTTATCATAGGTTTACCTAAGTCTGAAGGAAAGAGTTTCATCATGGTGGTAGTTGATAGACTTATTAAGTATGCACACTTTTGTGCATTATCTCATCCATTTAAAGCAAGTACAATTGCTACTACATTTATGGAAAAAATTCAAAAGCTACCTGGAAACCCAAGGGTTATTGTGATCGACAAAGATCCCATTTTTATTGGAAAGTTTTGGATGGAGTTATTTTCTTGTTTGAGTACTCAATTAGCTCATAGCTCATCTTATCATCCCTAATGTGATGGTCAAACTGTGATAGTAAATAAATGTTTGGAAGGATATCTTTTTTTTTTTTTGTATATGATAAACAAACATAATGGGTCAAGTGGTTACCTCTCGCTGAATGGTGGTATAACACTTCCTTCCATACTGCAACAAAAATGACCCCATTTATGGCACTTTATGGATATCATCCACCATCGATCACATCATATTTAAGATAAAATTCGAAGGTTCAATCAGTGGAAGATCACATTGAGCATCAACAAGAAGTTCTCCAACTCTTAAAAGATAACCTGAATTTGGCACAAAATCGAATGAAACAACAGGAAAATCAACATCGCAGCGAGAGAAGTTTTGATGTAGGAGACTGGGTATTTTTACAGCTACAACCATACAAACAAATGTCCCTCAAGAAAGCAAAGAAGGATAATAAATTATCACCAAAGCACTATGGTCCTTACAAGGTGTTGCAAAAGATTGGTACTATGGCATACAAATTGGAGCTTCCTGCTTTTTCACGAGTTCATCCAGTTTTCCATATTTCATGCTTAAAGAAGGTTATATGTGAAAATATTCCAATTCAAACAATATTGCAAAAACTTGATGAGGAAGGAAAAACCATATTGGAACCTGAAGATGTCATGGAAACAAGAAATCAACAGCTATAGAATCTATCAATTTCATACTATCTCGTCAATTGGAAGAACTTACCCACTAAAGATTCTACATGGGAGGATGAGAATTTTATACAGAAGCACCGAGAGCTACTCAAGCATTGAGGAAAACACTTTTTTGAAGGAGAGGGGCATGTTAGGTCCCTATATTACTAGTATAGTCCCTTATTGTTGTTAGTGTAACCCCCTTATTGTTATTATTGTACGCCTGTAACCCCCATATTGTTATTATTGTGCCCTTAAATTATTATTGTTAGGTCAGCTAGGATTACATTATGGCCCCACTGGGATTACATTGTGGCCCCCATGGATTCCTATATATATAAAGGAGGTTTTGTAATTTGTATTATCCAAGAATTTTTCATTCACGTAATGTATTGGAGTTTGCCCCCTTGAAGTGTCTTATTTCTAAGGCGTTGATATCTCTTTTATTATATTTTTTGAGCTGGCTTCACAACATACTACTGTTGTGCTTGGCTCTGGAAACAACCAGGCACATGCTTCTCAATCTGGTCCCTTTTCCAATGGAGCACCAACTAGTTAAATTAATTCTTTCTCCTTTTCTACTTCTTCAGCTGTGTCCACACCCATACCCTCTATGGCTAGCAGATAAACTTCTTTTCAAGGTTTCCCCTTCAGAAATGGGCATATCCATCATTCAAACCCTTCCTTAAGATCCATTCCTTTCACCTCTCAGAATCAAGGTTTTAATCCTTTTTCTAAAGGTCAAAGCTCTAATTTATTTTCTAAATGGAACCTTGCTTTTATAGCATTGGGAGCAGGGAGTCAGTTCTTCGGTATTCATTAAGGATATGCTCCTTTCCCTCCATCAAGTACTTCTCAATATTTCTCCCTGTTTGCAAATTCTTGGAACCCTTACTAAGGGGTTTCTTCTTCATTCAATACCTCGGTTGGAGGGGATGTTCCTATGTATAGTAACTCTATGTTGGCAGGGGGTATTTCTCTAAATGTTGGGTCGCAAGGATTTTGTTATGACCCAAGATTTTCTATGAACAAGATCTAGCAAGTTGGTGCCTCAAAAAATCCAAGTTGTTCTTTTCAGAGTCTGGGGAATCCTTCCTATGGGGGATGGAATTACCAGTCTCCTCCACGCTTACCATTTCTAGCAACGTTAAAATTTCTATATCTATAGAAATTGAATAACAATCCTATTCGATATAGTTCGGGTTGGCCTCTAGTCCCCACCAAACTTCGCTCAGACATTCCAATGTTTGAAGGGAGGACTGGTGAGGATCTAGAAGATCATGTCACCACTTTCCATTTATGGTGTTCATCAAATTCCCTTATCTATGATTCGATTAGGTTGAGATTATTTCAATGAAGCTTAACTGGAAGTGTGGCCAAATGGTACAGTGAGCTAACAGGGGGAAGTTTTTCTAGTTTTGGAGAGTTGGCTACCATGATCTTGAATCATTTTTAGTTACCTTTCCATTATGAGGTTGAGACTGACCTCTTGGCCAATTTTCAGAAGGATAAGGAAACTCATATTTCTGATCATATTCAGGAATGGAAAAGAAGGAAGAGGCTCATTAAATCCCAAATCTTGAATGAATTTTCTTCTTGAATGGTTTTTGAAATCTTTACAGCTAGAAATTTCTAATCCCTTTTAGGAGAATTTTCTGAAGAGCTGGCTAATTTCAAGGCTCAATAGCTATAACTGATTTATTCTCAGTTTGGAGTTCTTAATAAAAATTTTCCAGATGCTCCTCACTCCAAATTATATTTAGCCAAAAATAAACCGGGTCTCGTGGTGATGGGATTATCGGTTCGACCGATAGCGGTATGGCTAACCTGCTAAGTCAATTGTAGTAGTTGTCTATACAATCTACTCCTTCTAGTTAGGTTGTGCCTTTAGTGCCAAATCCTCCTCAAACCTTGGAAATTAATGATGTTCAAACTTCTAACCCCAAAGGAAATCAACAATTCAACAGGAAGAAGAAGGGACATAATAACAATAAAAAGGAAAAGGATGGGAAGGGGAATGTGAACAAATCCAATGATCATCTTAGAGAGGGGAAGAATGATAATAAAAAGAAAGTGAAGTTTCCATGCAATTTATGCACTAGAGACCATCTTATGCACCTCTACCCTAAAATTCAAGATGCGCAACACTTATTAGCTCAAGGAGGTTCTTCTAGTTCACAGGATGTGTTGACAAACCTTTTTCCCCAAGGGAAACAATTACTTGTTTACGCGAATACAGATACTGGGGCTCCCTTTGGGGGTAACCAAGAAGGGGAAAATAAATAAAACATATACATGATGAGTGCTCATGCAGATATCGCTACGATATCTCATGATTATGGTGAAGCTAAGTTTTCAGAAGCTAAGGGTGCTCCTAATAGCGCTGAGCCACTCCATATTGAGAGGCCTACAATTGAGCCTATGCCTCGAATGTTGAAAGGGTCTACAAAGTGTATGCCGATCAATCCTAATTCCAAGGCTACCCAGAACTACTCGATTGTAGAAGATCTGGCTCAGAGTCCTTGTGCCATATCTGCATTAGAAGTACTCTAGTCATTCCCTACACAAAGAAGTGCATTGCTCACTACTATTGGGGCTGTTGATCTGAAGAATTCTCTGATGATCAAATTTGACATGTCGATATTTAAAGAGATACTTCCTCATCATATGGCTTTCCATATTCGGTCAACATATAGAAAATTTAACATTTTTGAACAGTTGTTGATGAGGGTGCCTCCACGTGTGTGATGTCTCTTGCATGCTAGAAGGGTATTGGATCTCCCACAACTATCCCTTCAGCCACTCTTCTGACTGTGTTTGATAGTCATTCTCATAGATTGCATGGGATTATTCCAGCTTTACCCATCTGTGTTGGGGGTAAAAATGCCAATATCAAAGTTGAGATACAAAACTGGATCTATGAAATGGATGCTATTGCATCCTCATTATTTCGTATTATATGTTTCCCTCATGAAGGGAGAATTGTCGCAGTTGATCAACTCGATTGTTCTCCTGTAGATCCGAATGCATCTTTTGACTCAACCATTCCTTTGGTGAAGGATACCAAGCAACCTATTGAGAATCTGGGGGTTGGAATGTATACATCCTTGATGGGTACTTTTGATCTTCCACCTCCTTTGGTTCATATCAATACTATTTCATCCTCCAAGGTTCCTATTCGGAGAGATTTATTCAGAACTCATTATTTTTTGGATCATTGGACCTTACCTTCTCCTACCTCCACATTAGAAGAAGTTCAAGTTGGTGGAACGGAATTTCCTATGTCTACAACTAATATTTCTTATAGATATATTGTCAACTCTATAGATTCCATTCTAGTTTCTCTTTCACTAGAGGAATTGGATGGAGATGTGGCTTCAGCTTGGACTCTTACTTAATATTCTACTTAGGATTTCTTTGGTACCACTCTTCCATCTGAAGAGGCCATCCTTGAATAAATTAATGGTGTAGAGATACCATGGGATGATTTGCATCATCGGTATTACATTCTACTAGACTTGCAAGAAGTTGAATCAAGATTCCCTAGTCTTCAGTCTTCTGGTCCTATTCACCTAGTCTTGAACCCTTGAGCACCAACACAGGTTTCTGTTGAATGGAACATGGTTTTTATTTCTACTACTACCCTGATGAACATCTCCATAGATCCCAACATCATAGAGAATGTCTTCATTAGAGCCGAGTGTTCCCCTGAAGAAGTTTAGACTTACATCGGTCTCTTTTGAGAATTTCGGGATGTGTTTGCTTGGTCTTACGAGGAAATGTCTGGTATATATCCATCTATTGTCCATCATGAGATCAAGACATAAGAAAATGCTAAGTGTATCATGCAGAAGCTTCATCCAGTCAACCTTAGGAAGGCATCAACTATCAAAGCTAAGGTGGAGAAGTTTCTTAAGGCGGGTTTCATTTACCCCATTCCTTTAACAGAGTGGGTTTCACATCCAGTTCCTGTGGACAAGAAACAAGGAACGATTTGAGTTTCCATTGATTTCACGGACCTAAAAAAAGCATGTCCTAAATATAATTACCCCACACCATTTATAGATCAGATTATCGATGAGTGTGTGGGGAATGATATTTTCTCATTCATAGACCATTTCTCAGGTTATAATCAAATCACTATTTGTCCTGAAGATCAACATAAGACTATGTTTATTTATTCCTGGGGTACCTTTACTTACAAGAAGATGCATTTTGGTCTTAAAAATTTTGGAGCTACCTTTCAGCGGGCCATGTCTTACGCCTTCCATGACATCAAAAATATTATGGAGGCATATTTGGATGATTTAGCTGCTCGTTCTCACAAGAGAATTGATCATCATTCTCACCTCCATCAAGTTTTTGAAGGATGTCGGTATTATAAAATTCGGTTGAACCCTAATAAGTGTGTTTTTGTTGTCACTTCCGATTGATTGTTTGGATTCATCATGTCTACAAAATGGATTTGGGTAGATCCCTTCATGGTTGAGGCAATACTTCAGTTGCCTCCCCTGTCTTCAATCCATCAACTTCAAAGTCTGCAAGGAAAAGCCAATTTCCTGTGGAGATTCATCATAAATTATGTCGAAATTATAAAGGGATTTATGAGATTATTAAAGAAATAATTTCCATTATTTTGGGATGACTTTGCTCAACACTCATTCAATGCTTTGAAAAAAGCATTGACCTATGCTCCTTACTGATTCCACCAGATTATAGGAGGGATTTCCTCTTGTATCTCACTACAGCAGAATCTACAATTGGTATGGTTTTGGTTCAGGAAGATGATTCTTTTTTCGATCATGTTATATACTACCTTAGTCGAGGCTTGGTAGGTTTTGAACTACGGTATTCTATGATAGAGAAACTTTCCTTAGCATATGCTCATGTTTTTCAGAGGCTCAAACATTACATTCTCCTTCGCAAAACATATGTTTTTGCAGCAGTCAATCCAATTCAATTTGTTCTCAGTAGGCGCGTGATTGGGGGCAAATGCAATCGATGGATTGTTATTTTATAGGAATTTGATCTTGAATTTTTTACTTCCAAGTCCAAGAAATTGTTAGTTTTTGCGTAGTTGATTTTTGAGTTTCCCTGTGAAGAAGAGATTGCTTATGAAGATTCATTTCTGGATGAACATATTTTTCTCATTTATTCACAAGATCCTTGGTATGGGTATCTCATAGTTTATCTCCAAACAGCAAAGTTTCCCTTAGCTTTTTCTAAAAATGAGCACTGAAATTTATGTCACATAGCGAAAATTTATTTGATTATTGGTGACAGTTTATATCGTCGCGGGGTTGATTCAATCCTTAGACGCTGCTTAACTCTCAGAGAAGTTGGGGTTGTGCCAAATGATTGCCAAAGTGGAGCTTGAGGTGGTCATTTATCTGGGCTTGCTACAGCCCAAAATATCTTGCGTGCAGGATACTTTTGGCCTTCAATTTTAAAATATTGTATTAAATCAGTCAGAAAGTGTCATTCGTATCAAGTTTATACTCGAAATGTGCGCTCTCATCCAGCTCCGCTCTTTCTTGTCATCATTGTTGGTCCCTTCACAAAGTGGGGTATTGATTATACTACTTGTAACCCACGTTCGACTAAAGGTCATAAGTACATTATTGTAGCTGTAGATTACTTCACCAAGTGATTTTTAGCTATGCCTACTTTCGGGAATGACGATGAGACAACAACTTTGTTGCTTTTCAATCAAGTCATTTCTCGCTTTGGTATCCACAAAGAGATTGTCACTGACCATGGCAGTCACTTTCAGAATAGAATGATGGCTGAATTGGCCCTCAAATTAGGTTTATGGCAGGATAATTCGTCTCATTACTATCCTCAAGAAAATGAGCAAGTTGAAGCTATGAAAAAATCCTTGAAGAAAATTCTTCAATGGATGATCGATAAAGCCAGATCTAATTTCCATATTATGTTGTATCCTGCACTTTGGGAATACTAGATGTTAGTCAAAATTGCAACCAATTTTACTCCGTTTCAACTAGCTTATGGGTTGGAATCTATATTTCTTATTAAATGTGAAATCCCTTCCCTTAGGTTAGATTCTGAGCTTCTTCCTGACACTTCTAGTCTCGAAGAACACTTTATCCATCTAAAACATCTTGATGAATAGCATCGAGATGCAACTATGATGAATGAGGCACATAAGTAATGGGTAAATGTTTAGTATGATAAAGTGGCCAAACCTACGGTTTTCTCTAAAGGCGACATTGTCTTGGTTTATTCCCAAGAGAAGGATGCCTTGGGGGAAGGTAAGTCCAAATCTATGTGGTATGGCACCTTTATCGTTAAAAAGGTCCTAAATAAAGGATCCTATGCCTTGGTTGACTTTGACGCGAACGAGTTGGCGGAGCCCAGAAATGAGCTCTATTTCTAAATGTACTATGCTTAGGATTAGGCCTAGCATCTGCTTTATTGTATATATTTTGTTTTTTGTACATATCTGTGTTTCAATTTTTGGTGTGGTTTTGATGGGTTTCATCTGCTTTGGCAGGTAGTATTGGATGAAATGAGACAATTTGGTTTTTCCGATGGTGCTAGGAGACATGCCCAACACTTGGCTTCTACAGCTCAGGTAATCCATTATCTATCCAGTCAATTGTTAGTTTCAAGAGGTGTCTTCATTGGTCCTGCTTGGAAAAATGTAGCAGAATACAGTGCAGTCATCAACCTACTCTCGGAGACAATATCTTTAGGTGTTGATTCGTTAGTAGTTTACTTGGATTCACAGGTGGTGGTTTCGTAGTTGAATAACACTTATTCTGTCAGAGACACATTTTTGCATCGATTGTTTTTTAGGGTAGATTTGTTGCAATTATCATTTCAATTTATTACATTCATTCATATTCCTCGATCTGATAATTGGTTGGCAGCTTCATTAGCTAATCAAGCACTTGATTGGCATATTCATCATTCAATACTTTAAAATATATCAAAAACATCATTCATTATTGTACATTTGATACATCACATCAAACAAAATCATTATATATATGTACATATATGTAGATATATGTACTATATATGTACCATATATGTACATACATACATACATACATACATACATACATATCTATCTATATATATATATATATATATATATATATATATATATCAGAGTGTTAAAAAATATACAAAATCTGGACCATCATGTCCTACAAAAATGGGGCATATGCCTGATCATGTCTATCATCAAAAAATATTACAGTCATCTCATCATATCTATAATCTACTCCTGAGGTCCCTGCCCAACATTTATGTTCCTATAGAACACAATGGTAGTCGCTACACGGCGGAATAACCGCAGCCAGTCTTGTGCTACTCCTAACACCCACCTCTAGACACCCTCTGGTAGGTCCTCTATAGCGGCCATAGGCACTTGGCGAGTCAAAATCTCCAAGTTTCTTTGTAGTGCATGGAGTGTCCTGCCAGGGTATTCTGCATTTGCCTCACCTCTGTGATGTTTATGCCTTGGGTACCCCTCTGGCTTGACTGGTCCCATGTCTCCATCATGATCATCATAATTTTGTAAGTCATTTTGTCCAATCAAAAATATTTTTTCATTTTCCATATAATTTGAAAAAATCAAAAAAATCATATAATCAAAAATCCAAAAATGAAATCTCACTGATTGTGCCCCATGTTGCACCGGGTGGAAGGACTAGATCTAAATCTACATAGAATTCCATCCCAACATAGGGATATTATTCCACTGCGATGACTTGTTCTTCCCACCATTGGAATAAATCATCATCCCAAGTGGTTCAGGGAACCTCACTTCCCCCCAATCTCTTCATCAGATCTACCCATCGGGCTATTCTTGGATCTCTCGAGTTGCTAATAGTTGAGATTACCTTGGGCCGAAGCCCTGGGATCCTCTCGAAGAAGAATGTCAGCAAGATTGTACCATATCCAGAGTGTTTAGTCTTTGCTTTCCAGATTGAAGTCAATTGTTTTTTCATATTTCGCTGCAAGGCCATGCACCAATAAAAAAGGTGAACCAAGCATTCCACTGCTATGCCCATTTGTGTACGTGAAGCCTGATGCAGAGAAGCTGATCCCACTACTCTCCCAATGGTAAAATAAAGATCTTCATGTATAAATCCTTCAGATATCTGATGGGAATCTGTGTTCCCACCTTCTTCGCATTGTCCACGTAGTAGACTTAGACATAATATTCCACATTAATCCCCGGACCAGGTTTTCCTTGCAAACCTACTGGTTCTCCCGTTCGAGAGAGTCCAATAATGAGGTATATGTCTTCCACTTCTATTCATAGTGGCATCTGGTCAATTATGAAACAATATTCTTCTGGTTCCCAATGATCAACCAAAATTTGTAGCAAATGAACATTGCTTTTCATATTGGACATTTTGAAAAATTTGAGCAATCCACAATTTCGAAGAATATCTAAGGAATTTTGATCCTCCATCACCTCATTATCAATTGCACTATGCTCACATTCTATCTAACTGATCGACATCCTGGGAAAAATCATCAATTGACTGATTAGATACATGTTTTTAATTTTCACTCTGTGCATACGTGACCTCGCTTGTACACAGTCATGTATCATATGTAGGTTCCTCCACAAGAACCCACGTATTTGTAGAGGGATTCAATGAAAATGTCTTTCCTATGGTAAAAAATCCAAAAAAATTCTTCAAAAAGGAATGAAATTGATTAATAGGATGAGCTTAGGGCTTACCTGACTGATTTGGAGAGATTTGGTGGCCGATTTCTCTATATTTGAGAAGAGGAATTTTTTCCCCAAAGCTCTTTCTCCACTTCTACAATGTAACAATGATCAAAATGTGAGTCAAATTGTGTATGTATGCCCAAAATTTGAAATTTTTTCACAAATTTCGTTTGTGCTTATTTTTTTAATTTGATTAAGGTTGTTTAATCATTTGGCTTGTAAGTGTTGGGAAAGTTATTTTTGAGGTACATTTTGCTGAATTTGAGATCTTCCTAGTTTTCCTTCGGATCCATGACAGTTGACCTGTCATTGTAGGTATTTGATATCAAACTAGCGTATAGGTTAGGGAATCCACTTTCCATTGCGTTTTTTCATACTAGGCTCCATTATGATCACTTTCAATAGGGTTGATGACATCATGTCATGAGTACTTAACCCATTTCACTCACCAATTTTTTAATCATGACTTGGTGGTAGAGCCATCCTTTACATGGACTTCCTAGTTAGTTCCTCACTAGAATTTGTCGCCCATGCTACAATTTTTGCAGGCTCGGGAGTCCTCTGTAGTCCTGCCATGACTTATGTGTTGAAGCTTCATTCTTCTTCTTCTTCGCTATCTTTATTCTGGCCATTTACCCTAGAGGCCCCCATATGTTGTCAAGTTGTATCACTGCATTTCATATTGACTACTTGATTATCTTGGCCTTTAGCTGGTTTCATTTGGACTCATGTTTAAGCCCTCCTTTGACCATGGCTTTTTGTACAAGTTAACCATGCAATTACTTAGCTTCTGCGACTTGACACCTTTACCCATGGATGGAACATTCCTTTGAGTGTCACTTACCAGTTTTTGCCACCTTGCATTGCGCATAGGATTGTTCCTATCCGAGGAACTAGTGCATCTATTTTTTCACACTCATTGTATCCATTGTACAATAGCATTCTCTTATTCTTTTTTAGGCTTTGAAATATGAAAAAGACAAAAAAAATAAATATTTTTAAAAAAAGAGGGAACATGATATTTCTTCCATGCATGATGGCAACTACAGTGTCAGTTATGTCGCCCTTGAAAAAAGCACAAAAAAATATCTAAGTCTTTTCTCCATTGGGATGGTTTTATTTTTTGACTTAGGAGAAACAATAACCTTGTTTTTGAGTATGGACTCCCCTAGTTGGTTATCTCTTCCAATCATATGGAGGGTTTGTTTATGCCTCCTATGTGAAAAACTTATACAAAGTTATCATTTGCTACCATAGTCAACATGATTCATGCTTTTGTTCAAGGGAAGTTAACCTGAGTTAGACTTTCCGCGATCTCTCTTGACTCATTTTTTCAGTCCGCCTTCCAGGTCTTATCAGTATCTTGTTCTATCACATCAGACATTTCGTCCTTTGCTCATGCTGGTTTGAGAAGGTCTCCACTGACTTCTTGCTGGTAGGTTTGTCTCTTATCAACTACGACATATTTCTCTCAGAGTAAACATAGAGCCGCACCCTGGCCCTATTTACATCATTGATAGGTGACCTTGTGCTCAACATTTCATCGTCACCATGGGTCTTTGACTGATTTGTTTCCCTTGTTTTCGACTTCAGCTTACATTATCACTCTTGGGATTCGTGTAGTACCATGATTTCCATTTGACCCTATTGGTGGATATCTCACCTCTTTGTCATCTTTCATTATTGGTTGGTTCAAATGGTTTCTGTCGTGCTCTAGCTTGATCTTGTGCATGCCGGAAACGTACTTCTGGTTGGTTACTTCACTTTACTTCGTCTGATTCCTTCCAAATATTTTCCTGTGGGTTACACTCGTACTGGAATGATGTGGGATGCCTTAATGCCTTCCTTCCAGCATATATTTTCCCATCGACTCTGACTCATTGCTCTAGGAATAAGGTCTAGAGTCCTTTTTTCAGCACCTTAGTGTTTGCATTCATCAGTGGCAGACTCTTCTCTATTGACAGTGAGGATACATCATTGGCTCTTGATTGATAGATTCTTTCAAGTGTTCAACTTCAACTCATTCATTTCCACCTGCTAGATTGTATTGGGGCATCTTGACGCTCATTATCATTATCGATGGGTTGTCTTGCATTTGTTAATGGTATACACCAATGACCGGTAATCAAACGATTTCTCACATGGTCGACCTCAACTCATTTATTCCCATTGGGTAGAATTGTTCCATGGTTATCGGTGAATACCTCCTGTTTGTGTCAGCATGCTTTGGTTCAATTTAACAGCTCCTTCAATTTTCTACCAGTGATACCATCCACCTTTATATGTTGCAGTTTCATCACAACAACATCCTATATGTTGGCTCTCGAGTTGGGTGTTGTACCATTTTTTCCACCATTTATGACTTGGTACTTGGAGATTTAGCTGTGACTTTTTGTGACCAGATATCTATTGCAGTATCATTGATCAGTCTTATATATGTGATACTTGGACCTCATTTTGACTTATACTTCCGGACAATGATCAAATGATTCACTATGTACTTTACATTTCAGCTATACTTGTATACATATTGGATCTTCTCCATACTTCATATGCGGACATGATTTTCTTTCACTGAGAATGTGTATGCCTGCCTCAAACATGAGCTATCTTTCTGATGTCTCTTACTGGTTTTTTGGTAGGCTGAAATCTGGTGAAGTCCTCTCTAGTCCTCACAAGGTTCTTTCTATGCACATAATACATTTTGGCCATCATGTACCCCTTCTGACCTCATATATTAGGGGACATATGTTATAACATAATTTATCGCCATAATATACTTGATGACTTACGGATTGGCCTTGGGCAACCATTCCATTCAAACTTGGACATATTTCTCTAAAACACAGTTTCTCAAAACCCATACGCAACTCTGCCTAGAATTTTCCGCATATACACGTGAGTCCATACATAGAGAACTTCGTATGCTATTTAAAATATTAAAAAATATATAATTTCACTATTTTGTAGGCAGGGTTTATGGTTGTTCCTATAAATTAACTACCCCAGCCCGTGGCCTAACTGCTCCCCAACTGAAAAACTAAGTTGAGGGAGTTTAAAAACCCCTCAAGGGAATGGCCTAAGGGAGGAAGAGAGAGAATTATAGATATTATAGTATGTTATAGCCCTATCCAAGTCTGATATATTCCCTGTGCCTCCTGCACTTCGCAGATATTTTCAGGAAACCCTTGTTTCCTTGAGATGTTCACCCACCCTACGTGACACCCATTGTGCACAATTCTTGGAAGAAGTTTTCTAAGGCTAGGGGTTGACAGATCTAGAGGATGGTATGTTCAAAGGTCGTGGTAGATTGTAGGTGATCTCTCCACATTTGTTTACTATACATGTAATTAATAAAATATGTGCCATCTTGTTCCCGATGTTCACATGTTATTTATTTTTTATACATGTGTAATGATCTTAAATAGTTCATTTATTGTTATTTTTGTCATATTATGCATGCTTTTTGCTAACATCTAGAACTTATATATCTTGTACAACTAGGTTTTTGTGCTTGTTCTTTGCTAGTTTGTAGGTTCTAGAGCACAAGGTGTTACAGGGGGTTACAATCCTGTGGGATCTACTACGACCGAAGGATAAACAAGTAAGGTCTGCAACCCTTAATTTCTAGATTAGCATAGAAGTTGGTTAATTGAATCCTTCTTGCGATGACATGCCCCTCATCTGTGAAATTTTATGAACCCAAGAGCTTAGGGTATTATTTCCCATAACAACCATGTAATGAATGTTTTTCTTTGGTTTCCTAGTATTCAAGTGGGTCAATAGAATTATTTTACAAGAAGAAAAAATTATTCCTTCATTAGCCTTAGGGGAGGGGTGCAGATCCCAGTTTAATTTTTCTTTCCTCTCAAGAACATTCTAAGCTCATCACCATGGGCTCTATATATGCGTATAAAGTAGCCAAGTGTTCAAGCATAATCAATTCTCGACACAATTTTTCATGTGTCTTCCTTTAGTTGGAGTTTCACCTTATTCTAGTTCACATACCTAAAGAAAATTATTTTATTTATCTTCATGGTGGCATTGGTACTACAAGAAACTCATTTCACCATGAGGATACAATTTTAGTGTTGAATTCCCACATTGGAAGCATATTATATTCCTCATGCAAACTGAAGTGCAACATCAACCTTAAGCTTGATGATGTTGCTCGAAATAGTAATGTGATTGTTCATACAACATGATGTAGGAGCATTCTACATGACAACAAGACTTAGGAGGTCTCTCCATCTTTACTAAAGTGAGTGGATTCCCATAATTTAATTTGAGTCAAATTTATGTAAATAAAACATAGGACTTAGTTTCAAAATAGATATTTATTTAAGAAATGAGGAGAGGATTTCGTCATCGACATGTTATATAATATTTGAGGAGATTTGTTGAGGAGTGAGAGTTTTTAGGATTAGATTTGAGGAGTAGATCAATCTTTAGTGGATCTCAACCAAAACTATCTCATTGCTAGAGATCTTAGGAGAATGTTAGGATTTAAGAGATTTTAGGAGTTAGTTTAGGATTTGAAACCAATTTTTCTTTAGATCTATATGTATAAATGTATGTAAGATTGTGAGGCATGTTAGAGAGAATGAGAGATGTAAGTTTATGAGGCATGTTAGAGAGAATGAGAGAGTGGCCAGGGTAGGATGTGCCCATACTGTAAATAATTCCAGTTTGTACATATTGTGTGTAAGTAAAGTTTTTGTGGATTTTGTGTGTTCTTGATCTACTTGTTGAGTTAATTTGAAAGCATGGAGAGTGTTTGGAGTAGAGTGCGGAAAGTGTTTAGACTATGAGTTGATACAGAAAATGAGAAGCTCTACAAGGGAATGTCAATGTGATCAACATCACAATATAAAAATTCAATTGGATACTATGAAATTACTTGTATGATAGCTCATTTATTTAAAAAAAAATTCTAAAATAGCATAAAGTAAATCTTTAACAAAGTCCACTAGACCTTCATTGACATTAACATTGCATGTTTAAGATAATAAAAAGTAGTAAAACCCTCCACAAATTCCAAATCCATCAAAAAATATTCTAGGAATTATCACATACATAGAAACATATTCTAGAAAGCATCACATACCCAAGCATTTTTCTAAGCTTCCAAAGCTTTGCTTTGTTTAACATGTCAACAATTACTTCTTCACCCATGTGAGCATCACTCAATGCAATGAGTGCTAAGTGGAGTATTCCAAAATCATGAGAACTTAGTGAGTTACGACTACCTCTCATGAAAATGATCATAGATGAGTAACTTACTTAACCCACTTGAATCCCAAAAATAATATCTAATATAATGCACTGTAAAAACCCCTCATACTTAAATGTCAACAATCGTTTAACATTTAACATCTTTTCCCTTCAGAATAAATCATATAGTTCCCTGGTCATTTTTCCAAAATAATTTGGCCTAAAAAAATCTAGTGCTAAATATTATGGTTCATAAGATTTCAAGTGCCATTATTCTGGAAAATTAATAAGCTACTGAAAGAGGACATTATCGGTGCTATCAACTTCAACTTTTGCAATTAATAAATTATTTTTGAACGGTTATTAAAAATAAAAAAATCTAATTTTCTTTAGAACTAAAACACGTGCTCATATAATTTGTACTATGATGCGAGCATGTAGTTTAACCACGCCTGATTCGTAGACAGTGTGAAAATAGTTGCTAATCCAAGAACATTATAAAAAAATCGCAATCACCGGCAGCGATAAGAATGACAGCATGTAGAGTGTAGAATTTCTGTAGGATTCAAATTGCCAAGAAAGTCTGGTCGGAGAAGACTTTCAATGCGAAAAGTGTGCAGACCAAACCAACGGATAACTTATTTCCATGCCCATGTGAACGCCACCCAGCAACCACGGGCTAGCACAGTTTGAGAATCTCCAATATAAACACACCGCCTTACACAAATCAAACAGCGTTGTATCTCTGCTTCAGAGTATTACAGTTTATAACATTATTGTGCTTTGGATTTTTTTTTCTTTATCCAGAGCCATGGAATTTTTATTCAATGGCGAAGTATATTCCATTCCTGATGCTATCCCGATGAACAGCAGCCCGCCTCCATATATGACTCCCTCGCCTTTTGGATTTGAATGCGCCGGGAATTCTCAGCTGCAGTACCAGAAGACGAAGAATCCGGCAGACAATGAAGGTATAAACCCCGAGGAGACACGAGGCTTCAAGATATCAGGCAACGTTTCCCAGGCAGTTCAACGTCGACCAACGGATCGACGGTGTCCCTCGGTTAGTTTTTCTGTAAATGGAGCAGGAACCGCCAAGGTGCGCAAGAAACGATCCAGAGCCTCCAGGAAAGCGCCGACAACGTTGTTGAACACCGACACTGGGAATTTCAAAGCCCTGGTGCAACGCTTCACAGGTTTTTCCGCAACCCCCCTTCGATATCCATCCATGAACCCTACTCTCTCTGCACATGTAGGCCAGCAGGAGTTGCAACTGACTGGCAAGCCCTTGTTTTATAAGGCAGTTCTTGACGCTAATAAGAACTGTGTTTCCCACCTTAATTCTCCCCCTGACAGTTATGGTCCTCAACAATATAACATTACTACGTTTCTTCCGTCCCAGTTTCTCCATCATAATATAAACATCAGCAGCCCCTTAAATTTGTTTGCCAAGGCTTCCCTAGGGCAATCCTCGAACACGACTCCGCTATATGACGTGGGACCCATCAATTCGGCATCCGTGTTTCCCACTGCGACCATAACGTTTCCATCGGAGAGAAGGTCTGCCTCCCTCATTTAAACTCTGCCAACATGTTCCATTTCTGTGTTTTCAGCCTTTCTTCTAAGGGCTTTTAAGTGATTCTGCTGGTTACTTTTCAACGGATGTACATGAATATGCAAATCTGACTAGATTGTCAAGTGTTTCTTAGTTCTGCAGATGTGCTTGATGAAAGAGAACCCAATTCCATTCTCCATCAACGAGGATCTGGTTTATGTCAAATAGGATCTTGTCTGGAACCCTATATTGCTGAATCTTCTAGGAAGTGAATACAATTATAAATTGTTCTTCTTTTTCCGAAACCGCGTTCTGGTTTCTTGGTTAACCAGCGATTATTCATACTCAGTAGGTGGTATTAATCTGTATAATTTTCTTTCGGAGCTTACCTAAATGGGTCAATGATCATCTCAGGTGTTGCAATTCTTGTGTTTCAATCTGACCTCTTACAAGGTTTTAGCAGAGGGTATGATTGACTGTCCATGTAATATTAAATTGAGTTCATAACAATATCTACAACTTCAAAGCCAACCATATTGAATATTTGAGAGTTGTTTTCTCAGTGGACAATTCGGAAGGAAAACGTAATTTACCTAGTTTTATTAATCTTTGAATTACTATATTAATGATGGAGTAGCCTTATCTCGGATAGCAGCGAATTTAATCCACAAAAAAGTCGCTGCCCGGTGATTTTAGTATAACAAATCTGGTTACAAAAATTCACGATTTGCATTATTCAACTTTATCTAATATGATTTGAGAGTCCATTTTAAATGGATTTTATATTATTTTATATTTTTACCATAGATTTATTTTAAGCACGATGTAATATGAACAAAGATGTATTAAATTAAAAAAAAAAAAATTCAGAAAAATAAATAAATAAATTATTTTTTATTGTTTAAATTAGGTATTTGAATGTTATAAAGATTACATAATATAATATGATGTGTATTGAACCATTTTATTAACTTACTTTAATTTTTATTTTTTAATTTGTATATTTAAATGTTATAAAGATTGCATAATATGATATGTGTATCTAATCATTTTATTATGGCACATTAGATTGATTTTTTTATTATTAATATATTTTTAAGTATAATTCAATATCAATTCACATTAAAATATTTTCTTCATAACTCACATTGAATATTTTATTCTATATAACATTAAAATATTTTCTCTTAACATTTTTTTCTATATATAGATATATATGAAGTTGATAGCAAGTCTTACAATATTTTTGAAAAGAATAAGGTCTCAATATCTGACTCATATATTTTTTTTACTTCAAATTACTTTACATGAAATTATATTAAGTCATATGGACAACTAATAAATATGCATAGTATATATATATTTTTCCTATTTAAAGAATATTTTATTTTTATTTTAAGAGAGACGGACATACTTACACATAACGTTCACAAGATTACACAAGATTACGCTCACAATGCACAGGAATATATTTAAATGATCACTTCAAATGGTAAATGGCTTGTAAAAATCTTTGGAAGCTACATAATCTTATGCTGAATTTATACATTTAAATAATTATATAACATATACATATAGCTAAAGTTTTCCAAGTGAAATTTTTTCTCCTTACATACTACAAGACAGTAATTGCAAGTGGACTCATAGGTATCTAGTAAAAGTGAAAGTTTTCCTCCTTACTTACCACAAGAGAGTAATTGCAGGTGGTGTGGTTTTCCTTGACTAAGGATTATGAGTGATAGGGTTGCATTTGCGGATAGCAACAAGTGATATCAACAAAAGATATCTCTCTTGACAACTAAATGGTGATATCTTTTCCCACTTTGTTAAAAAAAATTGCAAATAAAGGTATTTTTAATGTTAAATTAAAAGGAAAATTAGGATGTAATGAAAAACTAAAAAATAAGATGAGGGTGTTTAAATTTTGTTTAAATTTTACACTTGAAAAATGGAAATGGGGTGTACATATGCACAAAAATTCACATAAGTTATTAAAAACGCATTCATTCTTAGAAATAACTATGGGTTTCTAATCATATAACTTTGTTGCTGCCCAAACCACCACACATGCTTACCAACTCACACCTTTTAATAACATGTAGACATTTGAGAGAAGAAAATATGTGTTTTGGAATGGATGTGTGTTCCTAAAAAGGAGCACGCACATGTTCTAAAGTGTATGTGCATTCCTATTAGAATCACTAGGGCTCCAAGACCCATACATAGTACTCAAAAGGGCTAATGTTTCCTATATACCTAGTTGGAGGCAAAGAATGTCCTTCGTAGGCCATTTGTTGTGGTTCAAAGTGTTATCATTGACCCAAATTTATTAGAGTTTTACTTTAGAACCTAACTCTTAGGTTTGATCCCCTAACCATATCTAAGGTATAGAGACTCAAACGTAATGTTAAATGCCTCATAATTTTGATTATCCCCACCTGAACACCGAGGAAACCCTAAAAAGGTGCTTTGTGGTGGTTCAACATGTCATTATTGACCCTTAGTGTATAAAATAATCCTTTATGACATTGTTGAACCTAAAATTTGACGAATTTATGAAAACTATTTGAGCCTACTACCATTTTATTTCCTATTCATTTTTTTTCGTTCACCACTTGTTTCCCACATATTTCCTATTCTTGCACCATAAAGAGCTTAATAAGTTATATGGTCATTAATTTAATAGTTTTCCATGCTTTGATGACTATTTTCAGTGGACTTTGGAAGCTCCTATTCACTTTGGATTATTAACAACATTTCATGATAACCTATACAAAAATATAGTAGTACTAAGTTAGAGAAATTCCATAGCATTAAACTATGAGAAATTTGGTAAAAATATTTACAAAGAAATCTGGTAGCACTACTTATACAAAATCCTAATAGTTCCCTTCACACATAATTCCTTTAAGTACCCTTCACATAGAATTATAGTAGTGCCTCTTAAAATTTCACCAATCAAATCCTATTGCAACAACTGATTAGATTTCTCCTATTTATTAATTTCTAAACAAATTATTTACAGTGTTACACTGTAAATATCGAAATAAAATACACTGTAGCCTACACAACATAAAATAATGCGGAAAAATACAATGTGGGAAAGATAGAAACATACACATAGACACACACAAGTACACTGTTATTTTTGTACAATCGTCCCTGAAAAAACCCAACTTAGGAAAACTGATCCAAAAGATGAGGGTTTTATTATTATGCAGTAGTAATTTGAGTACAATTTTTTAGATTCCCGAACTCGCTATCTGATACATAGAAATACTGAATAAAGTGATAGTGAGGAAATATCGCCCTATCATTGGAAATCTAACACGAATCTGGACTGTAGAAGAGCTTCCCTGCACTATCTCTGCACAATATCTACATTGTCTCAATGTAGTATTTGTGTCTGCCTATGTAGTCACTGTGTCACTCCTTCTTCTAATCTCCTGTTGTTTGGAAACTTGACTCTCTGGCCTTCCAAACTCATACCTCGGCTTCCAGCACTAGATCTTGACCGTCTCCCAACAAAATAGTGGACTCTGTATGAAGCTATGTCGTGCCTCTACATGGCTCTATATAGCCTCAATGTGGCTCTCAAGATTTTCCTTGCCTTGCACTCCGTGGATCTGGAAAACATCCTCGAGTCTATTATCTTTGCCCCTCACCACAAAGATATCACCCAATATCTCTCTAGTCACTCAGTGATGCTTCTCTAAGAATTTGATCACCCACCAAAATTGATCTCTGCAAATCTCAATGGTGTTCTCCAAATTTCCATTGGGATCATTCTTATAATCTCTCATTGAAATATGAACGACCAAGATTATATCTTAATCAATGGCTCATATTAACTTGGACTAGATCCACGCATTTATTTATAATATTCACACCTAATTTAATTAATACCATTTAATTAATCTCATTTCCTATGTTTAGACTTAGGAATACATTAAAAATTATTAAATATTTTAATTAAATCATCTTCAGTTGGAATTTCCCCATAAAAATTTTAGGTCTTGGAGAATGCATGTGTCTAAGCCTCTCTACAAAATCTTGAGGCTATAGCACATCTGATGCTACAGAAATAAACACTCCCTCTTAGAGAGGAATGTGCTCTAGTGCTGCAACCTACTGAGGCCTCACTCTGACTATATATCACCTCCTATTGCGCTACTAGTGTCTGGACTCAGTGCCCACCAACTAGTGTGTAGATCTAATTCTGCACTATTGTTGATTGTACATGCTATTTTCAACTACTGCATCTACATTGTAACTTCCTTACTATTTCCACTGCAACATCCACAATTGTGTTTCATATACTACTACTGCAACTAAGAGACGTCCATCATAGTGAACCAAAAGTGTTCAGTCTAATGCATCTATCACTCGAGTCCTCACTTCTACTATTCTCCACGTTTTCACTGAATCCTCTACACTAATGCTAACTCTACATTGTGACCACTACACTGCTACTAACTCTTCTTTTTTCTTCTTAGTTCCTAACGCCGGTAACCACTGCATCTGTCACTCTAGAAACTAACTACATCAATTGCCATTGGTCCATCCTGTGACTACTACTATGGGTTTTCATAGCAAGAAATTTATCCTCAAGCATCCTACCCATATTGTAACTCTCTAGGGATAAAAAGCTAAATCACCCCATCTCACCCCTCGAGGTAGGTCAGTGATCATCGAAAAATTTTCCTCCTCTTTGGAGGACAGATTGTCGATATCTACGGATGCAGCCTACTAATTCGACCTCTCCTCTTTGTCCCTATTTCTAAGCGGAAAATAGTAGTGTAGTGACTAATTTCACAACATATTAATTACTTGATCTTCGAAATGTACTTATTCCTCCTATGCTACTCATGTTGCCCCTTTGATGCAAGGGTTGAATTATCAGATTCCTTCACCTCTACTTTCATCCCACTGATGTTTCCTTCCATGATGCTTTTTACTAAGCCTCACCTCATCTCCTCCTCTTGTAGATCTTCCCACATCCTATCCAACTTTTGCAATGTTTCTTTGGCCAAAATAGTAAGGAAAAACACTTGCCATTCTTTTGAGACTGAATTTAGTGCTATCTTCACCATCTCTATAGCCTGAGGCACTGACCCTAAAACTTCCAACTGATCTTATAAATACTGAAGCCTGTTGAGAATGTGGTCTATGTGTTCTCCCTTCTACATATGTGTACTCCTTAAATTTTCTTCCAGATACAAATTCAGTTTCTCGGAAGATCCCTTGTACAACGTGGAAAGGGAGTCCCACATATATTTGGATGCTCCCAAGGATACTATGTGAGATAGAACAAGATCTCAAACTCTGTAAAGGATAATCCTCTTCTCCTTAGCCATCTCCTTCTTGTATATTTTACTCTAATATAGATCTATGGGGACAACCGCCACATTAACGATGTATGTTTTGAGATCAAAATCATCCAGAAGGATGGTAATACTTTCCTTCCATATCACATAGTAAGACACTCTATCTAAAAGATCCTGATCTCTCAACCAAATTGATGCCATTTCTCCAACCAAAGTCAAATTATGCCTCTATCCCTATGCACATTTGTTGACTGGGTCCACGTAATCCCTGCTGGAATGAGCAAACCAACTCTTGGCTACCACTTCTCTACATGGAAAATTATAATTTCCTGACTAGAAATTATCTCAGCACAAAATCCCTTGAGTGTGCTCTTCTTTCCTCCTGATGCTATTATGTCAACTAATGCTACAAAATGACTACATCGAAGTTAAATATGTGCTATCCATGTAAATTTTTGTTGTTTCTCCCTCTCCCTTTGGAAATTTTTGATCTGGAAATTTAGTTCTCTGCCGACTCACTCAAAGACAGACTTACTAAAAAATTTGACTTGCTTGGCTTTGGACTGTGCAACTTCCTGGGGTTTCGAGCAAATTTCTAGATAGTGCATCAAATCACCCTATTTCCTTCTTCAATTGAGCTCTCCGACTTCTATTTGTGCTATGATACCATGTGAAAATTTCACTAATGAAATCCTAGTGCAACAACTAATCATATTTTTCCTATTTGTTAATTACTGAGAAAATTATTTATGGTGTTACACTGTAAATATTAAAATAAAATACACTCCAACCTACACAACATAAAATACCATGGAAAATTAATGCAAGAAATATTAAAACACACACACACACATACACTGTTATTTTTGGACAATCATCGCTAGAAAAATCTGACTCTGGAAAATCGTTGCAGCAACTGAGGGTTTTATTATTATGTAGTATTAATATGAGAAAAAATCCTTTGATGCCAAAAATTCCTATCTGGTAAGAGAAATACTCACAAAAGTGATAGGGAGAAAATCTCACATTGTCACCGGAAATCCGAAACTGATATGGACCGAAGAAGAGGTTTCTTGTGTTGTCTCTGTGGAGTAGCTATGTTTGCCTATTCAGTCACTATGTCGCAGCTCCCGAGACTGCATCACTACTCCTTCTGATATGTTGCTATCTAGAAACATGACTCTTTGTCCTTTTAGAGTCACACCCCATTATCCAGCACTAGATATCAACTATCTCCCTGCAAAATAACAAATTCCCTCTGAAGCTCTGTGTTACTACGTGGATTTCAACATCTTCTCTGCCTTGCACTCCTTGGATCTGACAAAATGCCTCCATTCTATTATCTATGACCCTCACTCCAATGATCTCACTCATTCTCTCTCTAGCAACTTAGCGCTGCCTCTTTCAGAATTCAATCACCCAATAAAATCGATCCATGCAAATCTCAAGTGTGTTCTCCATGTTCTCATCGTGCTTGTTCTTATAATATCTCGTTGACATATCAAAAACCAAGATTAATTCTTAATCAATTGGTAATATTTTCTTAGACTCGATCCACACCTTTATCTATAAGATTCGTACTCGTTTTAATTAATAACCTTCAATTAATCTCATTTCCTAAGTTTGGACTTAGGAATACATTAAAAATGTTTTATTATTTTTATTGAATCATCTCTAGGTGGAATTTCTAAAAACCATATCTAGGTCTTAGAGAATGTATGTGTCATATCTTCTTTGTAAAATCTTGAGTCTAGAGCGCATCCGATGCTACAAAAATCTACAGTGCCTTGGTTTTCAAGATACCTTTTCCACATGTAACTAAAATAGAAAATATGGGTTTTTTTGGGGATGATGTTGATATCCCTCCATGTCATTTAAACAGAATGATTGTCCTTCTAACTAAGTGGAGAACTCAAATCAAGTTACAGTTAACTTACTATAAGGAAATAGACATAAATCTAACTTCTTAGGAAATTCACTCCAACTCAGATACTTCACATCATCTCATATAATATGTCATTGAACTAACTTCCCTCTTTGTCATTCATTCAAAAAGATGTAAGAAAAGCTTCATCTAAGTTAAACATCAAGATCCTTGTATATAGGAGAAAGTTTTCATATGTATCAATGGCTTCTATTTTTCTTGTTATGCAATGAAGTCACAAAATAGAAGAAAAGATAGATCAATGATTTAAATATTAGCCTCTTCAAGGGGGTAACCTCCTTTATATTACATAGATGAAAAATTGTTTGATGATACAAACAATAAAACCTAATTTTTATATATAGTACTCTAATGGGTCATAATCTAATAAGAGCCTACATAACAATAATAATGTAAGGGTATAAAAATAACAATAATGGGATTCTATGGGGAACAAAAATTACAAAAAGGGGGATACATGGGAAAAGCAATAATAATAATGGGAATACACTAGTCTGATAGTGACCTAACATGCCCCTCTCCTTCAAAAAAGTTTTCTCCTTAATGCTTGAGCAGTTCCCGATGCTTTTGTATAAAATTATCATCCTCCAATTTGGAATCTTCAGTCGGTAAGTTCTTCCACTTAATGAGATACTATGAAATTACTCGATTTTGTGGCTATCAAGTTCTTGTTTCTGTCATCGCTTCAGGATCAAATATGTCTTTTTCCTTATTCATTAAGTTTTGGCAACACTGTTTGAACTGTGATCTTTTCACTGATACCCTTCTTTAAGCATGAAACATGGAAAACTAATTGTACTTTGGAATATGAAAGCAACTGCAATTTGTATGCCATAGTACTAATATTTTGCAGCAACTTGTAAAGAAAATAGTACTTGGGTGATCATTTACTATCCTCCATAGCTTAATTAAGGGATTTTATGCAAAATTTATGACTATAGACAAAAGCATCCTCCCTAGATCCAGAGGACTAGTCTAGAAAAACAAAAATAATAGAATAAAAATTTTCCCTTAGAGAAATTGGATAATGGAAAAAGGCTTAATTGGAATGAGTCGTAAGGTTTACTCTCCTCTCATCTTGTAAGATCAATCGTAGTTATGATTTCTATAATTAGAAACTACACATACAATCATAACAAGCTAAAGATCTATGACATCTATGTATAATTATCCAATTAATTTATTCAATGGATCAACAAACCATTGAAACACATCAATGTAAACATAACATGACACATATAGGAAAACAATGTAGTCTTTGTATTAATATGAATAGGAGAAAATTTACAACCAGGAATAGTAGTTGATCTTTTAGATATATCCCCACGTTGACTTATCCTTCCTCATCACAAAATGTAGGTTTTAACCCTGTACAGAAATTATCTTAAAAAAAATTCTTAAAAACAAAAAATTAACAATAGCGGGAGAATAAAACATAAAATAGATATAAACAACTATTTTTCCCCTAGATCCAAAATTGGGACTACCAGCTTGATTTTTCATTATATTCCTTTTAGTGTTAAAACACACACACACACACACACACACACACACACACACACACACACACACACACACACACACACACACACACACACAGATACATATATATATATATATATATATATATATATATATATATATATATATATATATATATATATATATATATATATATATATTCCTAAACATTCCTAAACCCCAATATATTAACCCTAGATTAGAACATAACAGTATTTCCCTTGACCAGATCTACAAAATACCAGGGGGCTGAAAACCATCATGCTGCAAAGCCATGTGAAAACTTATGAACAAAACCATATGTAGGTCTGCCCACCTAAAAGAGGGTCCAAAATAATTTTCCCGGGGCACTACCCCAGATCCCATGTATGAGGCTATCCACCCCTTGCAAACACCTGGACAAGGAGGGTTACCGGCCCCCCCCCCCCCCCCTGCCGATGCTTAGCACAATGAACAATAGGGGCTCTCGCCCCTCTACGCGTGTGACTATTCATGGAAATAATTTAACACATACCCAATGTCCTCCCAATTTTTGTTTTCATTCCGCAAGGTGCCATAGGACAGGGATAATTTTAAGGATGGAAAATTATGTTGAAGTTTAAAAAATTGGCAAATCTCACTAGTCCCTAATATGCCAACTATAGAATGTTTATTGATGTATTTGTAAAATTATTCAAATTTATAATGATATTATATATATTTTCTATATAATGTTGGCGATTTTTAACGTAAAATAATTTTATACTGTAAAATTTGGGCAAATCATTTTTATAAAAAAATGGAAATTGGAAAATCTTTTTTTTTTGGAAAAACCATGAAAAATTAGCCCAACTGCGAATATTAGCCTTTAAAATTTTCCATGCCATAGGAGAGCATAGTCATTACTCCGGCGCTGCAACACCCATTGTTTCTCTACACCAAGAGAACTTTTGAGTGCTCATAGACTTTGTCAATGCATGTGCAACACTCTTCATGGTGTCCACGTTTACCAGCAACACCTTTTAATACTCAACCATATCTCTCATAAAGTGATATTTAACATCAATGTGATTTTTCTTCGATGATAAGCAGGCTTCTTAGCCAATAAAATTTTACTTTAGCTATCACAGTCTATCCTTATAGCACGCTACACTAACCCCATACCTGAACACAATCTTTACAATCAAACTCCTTCCTTGCTTGCATGAGTGGCTTCAATGTATTTTGTCTTTGTAGTTGAAAGAGCCACTATAGACTATCTTTTACGCATTGAACTGGTTGCACCTCCAAAGAGGATAAATATATACGCACTTGTAGATCTTCTTTGGTCCATATCTCCATCGTGATCTGCATAAAAAAAACATGGATGTCCAAAACTCTCTCCAATCCTAGTCTTCCCTAGTAACACAAACCATAATCACTAGTTCCATACAAATATATAAAAAACTAGTTCACTGTTGTCTAACGCTCCTTCCCTGGTTTTGACATAAACCTATTCAATACTCTCACTATATGTGCAATTTCTGTTCTAGTACATACCATTTCATACCTCAGGCTACCCACTGCACTTGCATATGGAACACTGGACATATCCTCCTCTTCTTCTTGTGTCTTGGGACATTGTTCAACAAATAGATTTACACCTATAGGAATAGGAACCTTCACCACTTTATGCTCCTTCATGTTGAACCTCTATAATATTTTCTTGACATACTTCCTCTGGTTTAACCAGAGCTTACTCCTTGCCTGATCTCCCTTAGTTTCCATGCCTAAAATATAGTTTGCAACACCACGATCCTTCATTTAAAATTTGGAGAAAAATTGGGTCTTCAAATCCTGGATAATTTCTTTTTCATTTCCAACTAGGAAAATATCATCCACATACAAGACCAAATAAATAACACGGTCACCAATTAATTTAAAATACAAAAAATGATCCTCTTTGATTTTGGTGAAGCCAAGTCCCAATATATATGTATCAAATTTTTGATACCACATCCTTGGTGATTGTTTTAACAAATATATATAATTTTTTAGCATGCATACCAGTTCTTTACTACCCGTCAATGCAAAGCCTTGAGGTTGCTTCATGTAGATATCCTCTTCTAGGTCCTCCTGAAGAAATTTTTTATTCCCATCCATATTTTCTACCTAGAAATTAAAATTCAGTAGCAACAGATAAAGGTAATATAATAGAAGTAACCTTGGCAATAAGAGAAAAAATATCACCAAAATAAATTCTCGGAACCATGGAATAACCCTTTGCTACCAACTGATCTTTGTATTCTACACCTTTCCTTCTACATTCATATTCTTCTTAAACATCCATTTCCTCCTGACGGGCTTCCTTCCAGCTAGAAAATCCACCAGATCCCATGCCTCATGTTTTTGCAAGGATGCCATATCATCAACCATGGCCTCCTTCCAGAGTTTCCCATACTCTGAATCGAATGCCTCCCTGACAGTTCTGGGATCATCATTATTGATAGTTAAAGAAAAATTTGAATAGAAACCAGATGGACTATACCTTTTTGGTTTCCTTATTTCCCAAACTAATCTTCTCAGAGCTGAAATTTGTGGCTCTTCCTCTTCTGAATCTTTTTATGTTGTAGAGTCTGATTCATCCTCCTTTATCTCAAACTCTATCTTCTCAGGCTGTTTTGGTAGGAATTCATGTTTAACAACATTTTTCACCTCTCTAAACAACGCATCTCGAATGTACACAACCTTCCTTTCTTTTGGTTCCAAAGCTTATAACATTTTAAACCATCCTTATACCCAATAAATATGCACCTTTCTGATATATTATCCAACTTGGTCCTTTTATCCTTTGGAACATGTACATATGCATCACATCCAAATACCTTCATATGTGAAAGAGAGGGTTTCTTACCAGTCCATATATATTTTAGAGTCTTGTCCTCCAACACTGATAAAGGTGATTTGTTAGCCATATAACATGTAGTCTCCACTGCCTCTACCTAGAATTCTTGTTCTAAACTGGTACCATTAAGCATGCTTCTTTCCTTTTCCATTAGTGTTTTGTTATTTATTTTTGCAATTCAATTTTGTTGAGGTATGTATGGAGTATTATTATGTCGTGTTATACCAAAATTATTATAGAACTCTTGAAATTACTTCTTACAGAACTCTCCACCATTATGTCCCCAACACCTTTATCTTCTTCTCTGTCTAGTTTTCCACCATAACCTTAAATTCTTGAAATATGTAAAATACTTCAGATTTCTTCCTCAAGAAATATATTCATGTATTCCTTGAGAATTCATCTATCAATAAAACATAGTACACAGAATTTCCTAGTGATGGAACAAACACAGGTCCAAACACATCATTTTTCACAAGCTCTAATATCTTGTTCCCGCTATTAGCACCAGAAGGAAAACTAACCAAATTCTTCTTCCCATATACACAATGCTCACAGAAATAAAAATACAGAGATAAATTAGACATATCTTCTAACATACCATTACCATGTAGTATCCGAAGGCCCTGCTCTCTAATATGTCCAAGCCTTTGATGCCATAGCATGGTCTTTTCTCCAGAGACCGCTAGGATTTTCGCTTCACTTTCAGGAACCACAGAATTGTTGCACCCATCAATAAAATTGCCACCGTGAAGCTTGTATAGAGTTCCAACCTGAAATACATGCATTAATACCAGTGCTCCCAAAACCATCTTGTAGGTATCTTTCTCAAACATTGTTTTGACACCTACATCATCCATCTTGCTTACGAAAATTAGATTTATGGCCAACGTAGGAATATGCAGAACGCAAGGAAGTGTTCCAATCCTTCCACCTTGTAGCTTCAGCTTGACTTCTCCATGTTTGACGATTATGGCCTTCCTACCATCCCCTAACAAGACATCACCACCATCATACTTCTCATACTCATAGAACCACTCCCTATGGGGAGTGAAGTGAAAGGATGCAACTGATTCAATCAACCATGTCTCATGACCTATATGTGTATTTGAAGAAGAAGCCAAATACACATCCTCACCTTCATCTGAGGTGGTTTTTGCCTCTGTAGGAGGAGCATCATCAGATCCCTTTCCTTTCACAAGAGATTTAGATCAATTTTCCTTTTTGAAATGCCCTTCCTTTTTGAATTTCTAGCACACCATTACATGCTTTCTTGGAGATTTATATCTCCCTCTAAATTTAGATCTCCTACTTGGAAATTTATTTTTGTTTCTATTTTTGGACCTTCCTCATATAGATAAGGCATTTCTATTCTGGCCCTCAAAATTTCTCCATCTCATTCCCTCTGACAATGAGGCTGAGACAATTTCATCAAAATTTAAGGTATTTTTATTGCTATCTATTGCAATAACCACATTGTCCCACGAATCAGGTAGAGAACACAAAAAAATGATGTACTTATATTCATATGAGATTCTAATATCAACATATGACAACTGATTTCCCACAGTATTGAAGGCGTTCATATGCTCTGTCACCAAGTCTCCATCCTTTATCCTTAGTTTATACAGATTTTACCATAGGAACAATTTATTCACCAAAGACTTAGATTGGTACAAAGTCCCTAACTTGACCAACAAAGTCCTTAACGTAGCTTCCCGAGATATATTTAAAAATACTGAGTTTAATACACACAAACATATTGTTCTCATTGCCTTCCGATCCAACTTTTCTCCGTCTTCATCTGACATTGTCATTGGTTTAGTACCCAAATCTACCGCGATCTACTAATCTTTATCCACCAGTAGATCCTCTGCCTTGAAATTCTGAAACTCAAAACTTTGACCATTAAATTTCTCGATCTCTATCTTTCCATTGCTCGCCATCTTCTTTCACCGTAATAATTGATCGTGTAGATCTCCCACTAAACGGGGTCTACCACAGGTTCGAGAAAAAAAACCCTCAAGAGCAAAGGTGTCCCCTTCAAGATGAAATAGATTTGATACCAAATGTAGGTTTTAACCCTATAAAAAAATTATCTGCAAACAAACACTTAAAAACAAAAAAATAAACAATAGTGAGAGAATAAAACAAAAAACATATATACACAAATATTTTTCCCCTGGATCCCAAATTGGGACTACCAACTTGATTTTTCATTATAGTCCTTTTAGTGTTACAACACATATATATAGATGTTGAAGCATTAATGAACCCCAATCCACTAACCCTGGATTAGAAAATAACCCTATTTTCCTTGACTGCATCTACAAAATACCATGGGACAAAAATGATCATGCCCCAAAGCCATGCACAATCCCATGCACAAAACAATATGTGGGCTCGCCCACCTAGTATATGGTCAAAATAAAATAATCGTGAGGCACTGCCCCAGACCCTATGCAAGGGGATACCTACCCCCTACAAACACTTTTAGAGTGGGGGCTGTCGCCTCCCCTGTGACCTCCCTCCATTGCTACACCCAGTGCAACGAACATCAAGTGTTGTCGACCCCTTATAACCCCCCCCCCCCCCCCCCCCGCGCGTGCGACTATTCGTCAAAATAATATAACACACAACCAGCACAAATCACACCTCAATTTCAACCTAGTGCATGGAGATGTCGACTCTCTTAGATTCAAGGTAGCATCATGAGGCAATGATTAGTCTCAAAAAGCCAAACCTAATGTTGTAAATGGCTATAAATATATAGGAGAGTATGGTAGTTGAGGAATTATTATTCATTTATCAATATAGGTTTGAAATCCACTCATGGGAGGATGAGCTCAAGGGATAAGAGGTGAAATATCCAAGGTAGGATTAGATAGGATTCAGTGTTCTTATCCAAGGTAAATGGTTAAAACAACTCTTGGAAGCTTCTGGAAGAGGAAGATTCAACATTCCTTTTATTTTTCCTAAATTTTTAGAATCAGCGCACCCCCGATAAGGGATGGCCTGTTGTTGATCAGTGCCTGTGTAGAATGGAGTAATCTGTTGTTGAAAATAAGTCTCTAAATTTCCAGGTTGTATTGGGCCTTAAAAGAACTGATTTGAAGCAGATAGAACCAAAAAATTGGGGATTCAAAAGTGTCATGTTTAGGGATTTGTGTAGGGATAATGAAAAGGTGTTCATGAATTTCATTGATCTATTTTATAGGCCTATTGGCAAGATGTGATAAAATTTCCTATAGCATATTTCCACCTAAAGTGAAAAGTCAGAAACAATGGCTGATTAATGAATTTATTTACCTTATCACATATTTGGATCAGGAACAACTATTCGAGATCATAATCTGTTACAATATATTTTCATCATGATATATTTTCTGAGCGATGCATAACCATGGTCAGCACATAAGCTAACATTACATTTACACTGATAAAATATCATGTCCATTGATGACAAAGTGTAAATCCATTCTTGGATGACTGTATGATCATATCCATCATGCTTTGTAATCTCAAATTAATATTGAAAACGTTGCCTGGATGGATGGAAATAGATCCGGGGTATTCTGTCTCCTTCACTCAATTTTCTAATGTAGGATTATAACCATGTGAATAAAGGATATGAATTCAAACATGTCAGACACTATTTGATTACTATTTAATGATGTAAGTCATTAGAAAATGCAAGAGAAACCATGAATGTTGTTGATCACTCTCAAGGTAAAATGATAAAATCTACATGGTGTGAATGAATGAGTTGAATTCCAACACCACATAGAATCGTTTGGTTGAATACCACTATTGTAAAACTCTCGCCGAGAGGGAGGAAAATAACCATTGATATATGCAAGCCCCAAGGTACTGAATGAAGAGTTTCTAAGTCAACTTACTAGATAATAAGATGATGTCGGCAGAAAGAGACTCATCGCAATAGGGACTTGATTTATCCCTCATCAACGATACAAAACCGTTATCATGATTTGAGACAAAATGATACTCATGTGGAACTAGTTCATGAATGGTAATCATAAAATGAAGGCTTAAGAGTATCATTGGAAATATCAACTAAATAACTTCTCTTGAACATATTAGTGAAACTAATTGGAGTTGGAATAACTGAACCAAAAATGAAAAAAAAGGCTTGGAGATGGTGTGATTAACCAAAATATAGGAATATTTCCAAACCTAATACCTGCAAAGACGAACTGGGAGAGTGTTGTGTTCACGAGCGACTTGCTTCTTTTAATAGGTGGAGTACCTTGTTTCGCCAATTTCTTAACCATTTATGATCAGTACCTCTTTATTTTTTACAACATTAAGGATGATAACATATGATTCATCTATAAGTTATCCTTCAAATGAATCCCTCTGAGTAGTTTTAACAAACCCTAAGAAAGAGTGGTTCGATCCCATCATGTTCGACGAGTCCGTCGCTACTTTTTTTTTTTTAATAGTCCAATGATGGTGTAACTCAACTTATTTTTCATGTTTAGAGAGTTCAAAAAAGAGGTGAAAAATAAAAATCCAAAGGTTCCCTTTTTTAGATAGTCTCTATAGTCAAAAAATGTATAAAACAATACTAATGAGAACCACTTAACCATGTTTGACTAATGTATTTGTTTTTCATAGATATTCTATTTGAGTCTAGGAAAGGGTTAAGCTTATAATGAGTAGAAATATTTTACTTTACTTACAGAGTTTGAAAGTACAAGTTCTCGACAATATTTTCATGTTTTGGGAGTTTGAAAAGAGTTGAAAGAGGACTACAAGGGTTTCCTTTTTCATAGGTTTATAGAGCCCAGGAAACCAATAAAAGTACGTTCTTTGGTAAAAATGGCCTATTTCAATTCAAACATCATCAAAATATATTAAATAGAATTTAACCTACTCAAAACACCACCAAAGGATTAAAAATATATGTTTCATGATAAAATTGAATCACATTTAGGTTAAAACATTAAAATATTAACAAAATAATGAAGAAAAGGACCATAAAATGGGAAAAAGGTAATTCGTTCTTACCATTTGACATTTTACCTCTTGGAGAGTGAATTCTAATTTTTTTTTTCCCCAATCATCTGTAGGTAATTGGAACAAATATAGTGGATAATTCAAGTGTCGCCACTTCCAGGTAGGGTCTATAATCTTCCTCTTTCTTTTCATGCATCCATTTTTTCATTTCATGAACATTTGCTTCAGTTTTTGAGGGTCCTATGGCTCTAGTTTCTCACCCTAGATCTAACACACCCAAAACAAGTCAAAATTATCATTCAACAAGAAGAAAATACACTGAGGAGGGAGCTTCAATGCACTGTATACCCTTAGGGGGGACCGTTGAGTGAAATTCCCAAACTTGTTTTTCCTGTTTTCCTCAAAATTTCTTCACCTTTTTTGCATGAAGCTTATCATAATGATCCTTCATGTTTTGTTTCAAGTGTTTATTGGAATAAAATGGTTTTAATATGGATGGAAATAGAACATGAAGAGAAATATTTAACTGCATATAATGATCCTTCCACTATCTAGGCTCCCAGATAGTGTTGACTAATGAAATTCTTCTCGCATCCTGGTATGAGGAAACAAATAGAATTGTTCAGGTATCTTGTCCATGCATGGGATGTTCAATCACAAACATTCTGACTTAGTGAAAATATGCTTGAAATAAATTTAGAATATATATACTTCTTGACAGGTATATCAAGGTGAGTTTCCCCATATTTTTATTGGGTTCAGATAGTGGTGGGGAGACAGTTGAGGGTTACATCAGTGCGCACTGTAGATTTATATCCCAGTCAAATAAATATGGGAAAATCGACATCAAGGATGTGGTATATTTTCCGCTAAGAATTATCCTATTTATCATTTATAGATTGGCTAGTAGTAAACTCTACATGTGGCCAATAAGTCTCATATGCAGTATGCTCTAAAGTGTATGAAGCTAACGATATTGAGCTAAAGAGAGGAATTACTAGTCAACATGAAGGAGACGATGGCCAAGGAAAAATATTGATAGTTAAAGAAAATTTGAAATGGTTTGACCTTTATTTAATTTTCTTTAGAGAGGATTCCATTTCTTAAGCCACAACATTTCTCGCTCGAGCCCACAGATCCAAGAGTCCCATAGATGAGGAGGTGGGTGGATCTCATGTCTAGACACACAAGTCCATGATCTATCAGTTTCATATAAGTCTTATTTAGATGGTTGTCCATGTAACTCATTATTATAGAGGAATATCCATATGCAGGGATGTATTTCCATAGAAACCTAGAGATCATGCTTCCTGATGGTGAGCGATGGCGTACCATAGGTAAAACAAAAAGAAAAAATCATTTTTGGATTTTAAGTTTCACAATTTTTATTTTCTTTGTTATGTATCTGAGACTAAACTATTGATTTGTAAAAATGCAGATATTGGACCCATTCAACCTATCGGTTCTTGTTATCTTCATCATGAATGGGACCCACAAGAGGAACCAAAAAAAATACAGGTTTTTGTAGTAGGGCGAGAGGTACTACATGATATTAATGTGAATGAGATCCTTATGGAGGTTGAACGACACATGGATGGGTTGACCCATGGTATAAGTGAGACTAGGATTGATTAGCTTTGTATGAGACTAAAGCAGCATACTAATGGCATTCCTGGTCGTATAAACCAACTATTTTGAAATATGGCTGACATAGTGGCACGATACCATGTGCACTATGATTAGTCTACTAGGATGCCCATATCAATATTTTGACTGCATGTATATTTTTATATGACTGATCATATTTCCATGTGTCTAGGGAAAAAAAAAAATTTAAACACACACACACACACACACACAGAGATATATCTTCAGTGTTTCTGATGGTTCTATTATCTCTTTCAATGTACCTTATGTGATTTGAATTTATTTTACAGGTGTCACAAATGTCTATCCGAAAACATGATTAGCCAATGCATCTAAACATGTTTTTAGATTCCTAGAAATGTGTTTATCCTAGATGTAATCAAAATATCTTTCGAGAAGGCGAACACTTAAGAACATACGAAGCATAGTTGAAATTTTAACTAAATAGACGTTAGTCAACCATAGTACTACAAGTTGTGAGGCAAGGCTAATAACTATATGGAATATACCATGAGAAATAGCATCATACAATAGTTTGATCACTACGTTATACTTAGTGATGTTATTTGTAGAGAAAATAATACAACTCCATTGTAAACTCAGTAAATCGACATTCAGAGTATATAGAACCAATGTTGCGGAGGATGTGATACAATTACTATGACTAACGCCATCATCATAGCCAACATAAGGTTTGATGGATTCCAACATATGCAAATAAAATTTAAACATAATTAACAAAAACTGTAGGAAAATACGAAGGGAACACATTGAAAACACACTCAAAACATTTATATAAAGATTGTACAAAGTGCACTATGCAAAAAATCAAGCATAGTATTTACTAAGGTACATCCTATTTCTAGGTTGTTCCAAGGGAAATCCATCGAAATCAACAATCCCATAGGCCCCTTTAGCAAGAACACATTTGAGAATGTATGAAACTAGCCACATTTGCTCCAACTTCCCTGTTCTTAATTTATCAAACCCTTGATCGTATAACAAGTCAAGGTATCGTTCTTAGAACACATGAGGCTTAGCATTGTTTTCATATTGGTACTTGATATGTTTCTTATGGACTTTATTACGCATCGTAGCATCATGCTAGGTTTTTTCTAATAATGTCATATGTAAGAGACGATGCTCTTCCACAAAAGTCATAGTGAGGAGTTCGACAACAAATTTGAGAGATGGAATTTCACATTCAATTGGAATATTTTTTTCTTTACCATAAGCCAATTGGAATGGTGTGAACTGGGTAGAAATCCTAACAAAGGTTTGATACAACCACAAGGATGCAAAAAGTATAGGATGTCAGTCTAATTTTTCGACCACTCTCATATGTTGGATCATCATTTCGAGAAATTTATTGATTGCCTCAACTTTCCCATTCACATGAGAGTAGTAGGGAGTGGAACTCTCATGGGAGAGTCCCATCTTGGTACTAAATTCATGCATTGTGTGATTGTGAAATATTCTTTCATGTTGCTTCAATACAACTTGTGGAACACCAAACCGTGCAATGACACTTTTGAAGAAAAAGGGAGGAGTTGTTTCCTCAGTATTATTATAAATAGGCATCGCCTCGACCACTTAGTAAAATATTCAAATGCTATAATGATATAAACACGTACTCAGCTTGAGTGAGGGTTACATGTAATGAAATAAATGTCTCATTTCCCAAACAGTCCAACGACAATAACATGATGCAAAGGAGCGGGTGGATCATGGACTTTCTGTTCATATATCTGGTATGCATGAAAATTTTCAAAAATTATGTTGTAATCATGAAACAGGGTAGGAAATAAGTAACCAGCATGCAGAATCTTTTGTGCAGTGGCATAAACAGACATATGACCACCACATGCCCCAGAATGGAATTCATTTAAAACTTTCTCAAATGTGTCCCTGGTCAGAGCGAGAGGGATCAAACCGAAAAGTATGGGTTTGGAGATATATGATAATGTCTACACAGCACAGGTACGATGATGAATTCAGGAACAACGACTCATTTGGAATAAAATCACAAGACATTGTCTCAATTTTTGTAGTGGGAAGGTGACAAATTAGCTCAATGAAAATGAAGGATTTCTTCGACTTGGATTTGATGAGTTCGAAACCAAACTCCTATAGGATGATTCCACTTGGAGTAAATTCCACCCAAAAAGTGTCGCGATGAGGTGTACTTCATAGGATTGCAATCTGAAACAACCATTGTCCTGCGAAGCAGTATGTAATGGTAAAATCTCTTGAGAACTTGGACAATCGCCGAAGCTAAATTTTTTAGAAGAGTAAACATGAATTCAGTATCATTGATATTTTGAATCAATTAATAAATAGTATATTCAGTTCCTACATCGTCCTCTTAGACGAATACCATAGAAATGCTAGCAATTGTAGTGGTGAGGTACAACAAATATTTGCGTTCGTAATTTGGGATATATAACAAGGATGCCCGAATTAGAATATATTTCCAGGCAAGGGAGCCGATTTCTTTAACAAGTGAGTAAATCCTTTCATTAGTTCGGTGTATTTGGGAACAAACCTATGAACAAATTTAGCCTTCCCTTAGAGTCGTTGAAGTTAAAGAAGGGACTGAATAGGCAGATTGATGATTGCCTGTACTTTCAGTGGGTTAATACGAATTCCATGTTTTGATACCACAAAACTGATAATTTGATCATAAATTATAGAAAACACACACTTGTGTGCATTAAGTCGAATATTATAATCTATTCATCATAAAAATATGGATCTAAGGTGTGTCAAGTGATCATCCTGATGTTTCGAATGAGCAGGAAAATAATCGATATATGATTGCACAATATTTTTGATGTCATGGAAGGAATAATTCATTTTCCTTTGAAACGTAGCCCCAACATTCTTCAATCAGAAAGGGAGCTTCGAATGTGAAAATTTTCCCCATGAACAAATGAATGCAGTATTATGTTGACCTGCTGAGAGAATGTTGATTTTATTATAGCTTGAGAAACCATCCATAAATGAAAATATCTCACATATAACACAATCATCAACAATTTGGTCGATGAATGGAGTGGGATAATTTTCCTTTGGAAAAAAATGATTGATTTCATAATAATCAACACACAAACAAATTATGCCTTCTTTCTACATGACAGGAACAATGTTAGACACCCAATTAGTTAAAGGTACTAGGTCGATGAAACCAACATGTAGAGGTTTTTCAAATTCGGCTTCAATAGCGGCGACCTTCTTGGGATGGTCTAGATGAAGGTGATCCCGAATTGATTTAGCATAAGGATATCTCTTAATTTAATGCACAACAATGTTCAGATCGATACCTGGAATTTCTTCATAACACCAGGAAAAAATGTCTCTAAACTCCTTGAATAGGGCTTTATAAGTCTTAATATCATCGGGGTAGCAAGATGCACCAATATGTAGATTATTGACCATGTCAATTTTGATTGAAATGTCAAGAGGGATAATCTCTTCAATGTTCAACAAGTTCTTCTCAGAATCGACATTGTGGATGGATAAAAAATCGATAGACAACTTAATGATATTGCGTCAACACAGTTGGGTAATATTATCCTCAAAGGAATTTGGTAAGGAGGAATGATGATGATAATCATCCCATGAAATATCATCTGACATCATGATCTACATGATGGTATCATCAGTACGAAATGTACAAGAGAAAGAATCAAAGGACATGTCATAATCTAAAGAATTTTCAACCCAATTGATCGATGAGGAGAGGTTAGAGTGTGCCACACAGTTTCATTAAATGGATTCATAGTCAAGCTCAATGATACTAAGCAACATATGATCAGAGAAAGTGCCAATATTAAATTCATCTGGTACTATCCAAGGATCAACTGGAATAGTACAAAAATATATCATGTTGATATAGGAAACCAAAGTAGAGCTATCAGGAAATGAAGGAGGAGGAAGCAAAAAGGTTCCCATGAGAGAGGAATCCTTAAGAAGTCTAACCTCGACATATTTATAAAGGAGTGGGGTTTCCCCGACAAGAGGGATGCTTCTATTAGCTTTAGAACTAGAGGAAAATAAAGTGAGTTGATTAGTGGCTACTATATCGATTTTAGGAGGAAAAGAAGTCATTCTAAAATATGTTGAAACAAAAATGACCATAACATAAACCGACGTACAACCCATTATAATATTAAAATGTAGTAACCTATCGATAACTTTGAGTTCTACTAATACAATCTTTCCTCCTAATTCTACTTGTAAAGAATTCAAAATTCCATAAGATTTATAGCTTCTTGCATCAAAATCATTTACAATGGTTGATGACTTACTTAATTCGGGAGAACCAATGGCCTTCTAGCAAGATATGGACATCATATAGGTTGAGGCTCCCTCATATAAAATGGAATGAAGGATATCATTACAATAAACAAAAACCTGTATAATGAAATCTCATTGAGCCATAAGTAGAGGTGTATACTTCTCATGGTTAGAAACTACTAGGTTAGAATATGAGGTATCAATACATCAAATTTTTGATAGCAAAGACTTCTTTTGTTCAGGGAATTTTTGCAAAACCTCAAGATTGGACATATCTAAATGAGATTGAGCTAGATCCTCAAGTATGTTATAATTCTTAACAACTCTTTATTGAGGATTGAATGTAGATATATGGATAACGCCTTCCATAGGCTTAATCATTAAATCTATAGGTAGGAAATTTGGAGTAGGATCTGGTGGAGATGAAGTAAAACTAGTAGGCTCATCTGTAGCTTGACCATTTGAGAGATTCACATTACCGTAGTATTTATTTCAGGTGGAAACCATAATATCATTTTTTGGATTATCATAATAAATCATCGAAACCGAGTTAGAGTAAGAATGATCAGATGGAACCATATTGGTATTGGTCTCTTAATTCAGAAATAGATTTGTCAACACAACTGGTGTAGTGGATAATTTAAGGAATTGGTTCATTTTTCTTGATGCGGACTATCATGAGTGAGATGCTCCTCATTATGTATCAAACACGGGTAACGTGTTTTTCACTTTTCTTCATAACACTAATTATTTTATTTTTCCTACAGAGGGTTATCTTTCTTATTTTTATCTTCTCCTTTATTCTTAATTCCTTGTTTTTGAGATTTTACTTTGGAAGATTTAATGAGATTGGTCTATGAATTAGAAGAAACGAGAGTGGAAGGATGGATTTGAGAAGCCACAACAAGATTTGAACGATATGGTTTACTCATCGACTGCTCGCTGGAAAAAAAATCACACCGTCAGCAACATGTGATTCTCTATCAGGGGGTTAGGAAACAATATCATAAGGTCCCATAACATTTGGTATTTTATCATAAAGCATGCCATATTGGGTGTAAATGAGGTCCAAATACTTGGCAGGAGAAATTAATATCTCTTAGGTCACAACTCCACCCTTGGCGATGTCTTTTGTGATCGATGGAAACAGAGACTTAATAAATCATTTAAATAAAAATTAGTCAGGAAAAAAAGTTTTAACCAAAGGATGAGGACGTCACCACTCATGAATGTGATAAGATATGTGAGGGGAATTAGGTTTTTTGAAAATTTTCAAAATTTTAGTTCCAGTATCATATATGATCGATAACTGGAAATGTATTAGGAATGTGGTAGCCAAGGCATTGAAATTATCGGACAAAGCTCTTGGTAGTTAAATATACCATTTTTCTACTATAACAATGAGTATATAGTGGAAAAGACATAAAAAAACATAATCATCATTGGGAGAGTTCAAATAAAACCACAAGTGATAAGTCATCACGTGTGTGGATGGGTCTTCTCCAATATGTCTATTAAATTTAGGGATATCACTGGGAAATTTTATGGGACTAACCAACCACCAAGGAGAATGTGATATGGGATCATTGGTGATCCTCATTAGATCTATCAAATTGAAAGTTTATAGAAATGGCATCTTCCTATTGAGCTCCGGTGGAGGCTATTATGGGTAAGATGGGAGTGCTCGAGCAACAAGTATTTGTTTTTTGGGATAGGGAGGTTCCTAATAACTAGAATATATATAACCTTTCTTCCTAGCTCCATGATAACCTTGTAAAGGTTGAAATTGTTGGGTTTGGATTTGTTGACTATGAGGTAATTGAGGGAAATCTTGATACGATTGATATTTTTTTGCTATGGTATTTTTCATCATCCCAACATAAGGTGGTTTAGGTTGTTCCTATACCATACCATATACATCCAGACCCATTTGAATTTGAGGAAATTTCTAACCAAGCAGTTGTGATCATAAATTACCTTGAAAAGTATGGGTATATATGGCTTTAGAACCACCAGATACAGGTGGAATAGGTTGTGTTAAATATGAATCCTGTAAATGTTTTCTTACATTCACTTGATCTTCAACATGTTGAGATATGGGTTGTTGAAGAGGGATATGAGATGTAGGTGAAACAAGTTGATAACCTAAAGATGAAGCCACAACTGAACCAGGTTGTACGAGCATGGTAGGTTGCAAACATTACCAACCATCCCTGAATTTCGAGGACTCACATGATTCTGAGCACTAAATTGAGGAGATGGAAATGTCCATGAAACATGTCCCCCCCTTTCTAAAATATGAGGATAATAGAGAGGAAAATTCCCCTCAAGATGAGGGTTCCCAATAGGAAGTGGATTGGGTTGTTGGAGGTGACCATACCCACTAACACAAGGACCAACCTACTTTCGAATCATAGGAGTAGTTGGAGGGGGAAGAGAATACTATGTAGCACTCATCAAATAAGTGCCATATGTATTCCATATGTAGAGGATATGGGAGAGGTTGATGGACTAGATGGTGCATCAGAAAAGGTGCTAGACAATGTTTGCTAACTAGGTGGGACGGACATGCCACCATACAAATGCATTTATGGAGATGTTACAAATGTGGATGAGGTTGCGAAATGGGTTTTCTCAGTCATAGTATATACAGGCTGAAAAACCATAGTAGATTCGGTCATGGTCAATTGTCCCAAATAATATTTTCATGCGAAACTCAAAGGTGAGTTGAAAAAAAAAATCAGACAAAGGATATGAGGATAAGGAAAAGAATGAGCCTCGTAAATATGATCTCCTATAAAATTAACCATAGAAGAGGTTCGAGGATATTCCTATGGAATCTCTTCAATACTCACAAAACCAGGTGGAAGCGGTTCACAATCAAAATCAAGCTATATAGTTTGTGTTTGGGTCTGAGATGGAGGAAGAGAAGAGGAAGTTCCAGAATTAATAGGTGTAGATAATTGAGGTGGATCAGTTTGTGTTGTCTATAGTAAAATATAGTTAGGATCAATAACCTTAAGTAATGAGATTTCAGGTTCTTTTGTTTTGACTGTGTCAAACTCACTAGCCAATGGAGAGGTAATCTCGAGTTTCATACTAAGATGAAAATATGATTCTGGTGAATCTATCTGAGGTGGAGCACTAGAATTAATAGCTCTTGAAGTACTAGGTGCGGCATTATGCATATTTTTTTTATTTTGATGATGGCCAGGAGTTTCCTCAGGTGGAAGAGGAGGCTTATTTTTCATTCTACATAAATGATAGGGGATAGTTTTTGTTCTTCCATGTTGGTTTAGTAAATTAAAAATAAATAACAACAAAAATAAATCAATGCGGTTAAAAAAAAGACACGAAGGTTTACAAGGAAACTATGAACTACAATATACCACCTTGAAAAACCAAGGATTTGTGTATGGGCTAGTAATATCCCTAAATATTATGTTCGGTGTATCATACTATACAAGGAGGTTGATTTGGTTACGTATGGTGATAATATAAACATATAGTTGACTTACAAAATATACTCGATCCTACATGGAAGTGAAGTCCATGTTAGTGTTTTCTAATTCATTATCATATGATGAAAGTGCTTGCATATACTTTTCATGCATGGAGCGTCATCCAATAGACCCAGAGGTACATGGAAAATGGGTCAATATGCATATGTACATGGAACAATATATCAGCTATGGAATGTAATGATGGAAAAAAAATACAACTCCTATGTTTAAATATCTCGAAACACGTATCTAACCTATACCTATAGATGTTTGTGTTAATGTTTCAAATTATTCTTAAGATTGATTCAATAAATTTTAAATTTTATTTTGAATTAAGTTTTAGTTTTCAAGGCTCGCCATGAATTTGACTTCAATATCCTAAAAATGAAATCTAGCACTATAAAATGAAAAAAAAAATCCAATGAAAATTGATGTATCAGAGGGAAGAGAATAAAGAGTATGGAGCATACAATATGCAATAGAAAATATTGTTAATCAATTCCCATAATACAACTATTCTTAATTCCAATTTCACACACAAAACCCTACATGAAATGCATGATGCATAAGCTTCTTATTTCTAATTCCACTTAATTTTTAGATGAAAACTAAAATATTTTCCTAATCACTAATAAAAGAAACTATTCATAACAATAACTGAAACACCAATTCCTTCAAGCAATCCAACGATCAAGCAATAAATTTGATAATGACCTAATTTACAATTACAAAGGAAAATTTAAAAAAAATATTATCAAAGGCACCTAAAACCAAAATAAAACAAGATGAACACGTATGAGAGACCAAGACACACTCAGGAATAGAAGGAGGGCCAACTGGAACAAATTTAATCAGAGAGAAAATCATAAAAAGGAAATTTTTATCATTAAATAGGGAACAACAAAGGTACATATAGGCTACTAGTGCTCTGCAATGTTGGTGGAGAAAATGATAGAGAGGACTACAATGCTCTATTTCCAGACTAGAGGGGGAGTGTCGATGAAGATAACGCTAAGTTCCAAAATAAAAGTCAAATGAAGCTCAATTAAAGGTATTCCTAGAGTCAATTAAGACCGAGTGAGGCAATGAAGGTTTGTTTAAGAGGTGAAACAAGTACTAGGGACAAGGAAACCACTAAGGGAAATAAATATTCCCTATTGGAATTGAAAATTTGTTATACGAATTTTAGAACGAAAGAAAAAAGTATCTTCCCTATACCTAGTGGATTGGTCTAGAACAAAATAAAGCAATGAATATAAGCTCTCCCTTACAGAAATCAAAAAATGGAACGAGACTTACTTGGAATCTGTCGCAAGCTTTACTCTCTTTTCATCTTGTAATCTCTAATCATAGCTCTAATTTCTATAATTATAACTTGCATATACAATCATAACAAGGTAAAGGTTGATGAAAACTATATAGAATTATCTAATTACTCTATTCAATGGATCAAAAAAATATTGAAACATATGAATGTAAAACTAACGTAACACATATAGGAAAACACTACACTCTTTGTATTAATATTACAAGGAGAGAGTTTACAACCAGGAATAGTAGTTGATCTTGTATAGATATCACCAAGTTCACTTATCCTTCCTTGTCACATAGCACACCTCAATATCACCCTAATGTATGAATATGATGACTCTCTTATATTGATGAAAAGAGCACGAGGCATGATCAGTGTAAAAAATCCAACCCTGATGTTGTAGATGGTTGTAAATTTATATGAGAGTGTGGTAGTTTAGAAATTATTATCCATTTACCAATCTAGGCTTGAGATATACTCTTGATGGGGGGATGAGGTCAAGGGATAAGAGGTGAAATATCCAAGAGAGGATCAGATAGGATTCAAAGTTCTTATCCAAGGTAAATGGTTGAAACAACTCCTAGAAGTTTATAGAAAAGGAAGCTTCGAGATTCTTTTTACTTTTCCTGAATTTCTATAATAAGCACACCCAAAACAAGGGACAACCTCTTGTTGATTAGTGCTGGTGTAGAATGGGGAAACCTATTATTGAACGGGGGTATATAAAGGGACAGGGTATGTTGGGCCATAGAAGAAATTATGCTAATCAACCAAACCCAAAAAATCAAGGATTTGAAAGTGTCATGCTTAGGGGTTTATGTAGGGATGATGAAAATGCGTTCACTATTTGTCATTGATATAGTTTACAATCCTAGTGAGAAGATGTGACAAAATGGCCTTTAACAAGGGAAGTTTGTTGGTATGGTTGTAGCTGTAAAAATACCCTGTCACCTACATCAAAATAAATTTCACTAAAATACTCATATTCCTATTTTTTCATTCAATTAGGCATTAGAGTGATGTTTTCCTTTAAGCGTTGGATAATTTGTTGTTGATGCTCGATGTCATCTTTCATTGCTTTAACCTTGAAAATTTATCTTAAATATGATGTGATGGATGGTGGATCATATCCATAAAGTGCCATAAATGGTGTCATTTTTGTTGCAGTATAAAAGGAAGTGTTATACTACCATTCAGATATAGGTAACCACATGACCTATTATGTTTTTTAATTACAAAGGATCAAATATATACTTCCAAACATTTTTTCAATATATGAGTTTTCCCATTAGATTGAGGATGACAAGATGAGCTATGATCCAATTGAGTACCAAGGCATGTAATAATTTTGTTCAAAAATTTCCAGTGAAAATGGGATCTCTGTCACCTATAATAATCTTTGGGTTTCCATGTAACTTTTGGATTCCTTCCATAAATGCAGTAGTCACTGTAATAGCTTTAAAATGATGATATAATGCAAAAAATTGTGCATACTTGGAAACTCTATCAATTACCACCATGATGACACTACTTGATTCAAAATTGGGTAAATTTGTGATAAATTACATTGAGATGTCATCCCAATGATTATTTGGAAGGGCTAAAGGTTGTAATAGATCTGGGGTCTTAATTGTCTCAACTTTATTTTGTTGGAAAACCAAACATGCTACCACAAAATTTTGAATATAAAATTTAAGGTCATCCAAAGAAAACTCCTTCTTGACTTTGTGATAAGTTTTTGAAATATCTCGATTTCCCTCCTAAGGGGGAGGTGTGCAATTCCAAAATAATATTTTTTTTGAGTTGGGAATTCTTAAAAATATATAAGATACCTTTGTACCATAATGAATCATTTTTCAAACTAAATGTATCAGACGTTTGTTGAGTCTCAAATCTGCATCTTTTCCATACACTTTTCTATACCTTTTTCACTCACCTGAACCTCCCAAGTTGTCAATATCATGTGCAAAAGAGCATCTAACATGGTTTTTAATTATATTTTTGTGTTTGCTATTTGATTTAGATTTTGTTCATTCAGCTGCGGAATCTTGCCACTTTCCGTAGCTGTTGCAACTTTCCGCAGTTATTTTGTGAAACTCTATGCTACAGGTGTCTACAAGGAAAATGAGCCACACAACGTTTTCGGATATTGCTGCAAAATTTGAATGAGTAACCATGACTCTTCCTCATTCTTCCATTCATCCCTTTTTTCGATTATCCAAGCAATTTAGATAATAGAAATGGCACAAAGAAATGCTTCTACATCTTCATCCTTTCTTGAGAGTGCATGTGCAACAACATTTTTTTTCTTTTTTTTGTAGATGATTTCAAATTCACAACCCAAAATATTTGAGACCTATTTTTTCTTCCCTTCTAAACATAATATTTGTTCCAAAAATTATTTAAGACTATCATGATTTGTTTTTCCCTCGAAGTGTCTTCCCATTAGGTAAGTTCTTCATTGCTTTTGTGCATGTAGTATTTGCAACATTTCCTTCTCATAAATAGGTTTGTGTACATACCTCTCTTTTATTGGAAAAAATTAAAAATAAATGGGTCTTCCTTCTTGCATTGAAACAACAACAATTCCATTTCGTAAGGTATCACAATCCACAATAGAGGTTTTTGTGAATTTTTGGGTAGCTAAGGCTGGTGCTTGGCACATTTCATCTTTAATATGTTCAAAGGCCTTAGTTTCTTCTCGAGTCCAAGAAAATGGATCTTTCTTCAGTATTTTTGTTATAGATGTTGTTATTATCACATAATTCCTAAAAAAATTATGATAATACCTTATTAATCTGATAAATTGACGAATATGCTTTATGCTTGTGTGAATTTTCCATTATTTAATGGCTTTAATTATTTTAAGGTCTACCATAAAAACCTCATGAGATACAATATGACCCAATATTCCACCTCTTGTACTCCAAAGAAACATTTGGGGGTTTTTTCATATAAATAATTTCTCCTCCAATAGTTTGAGCACCATGTCAACATGTTTAGCATGATCCTTCCAAGACTTCTTGTAGATTAGTATATCATAAAAAAATGCTAATATCAATTTTATAATAAAGGGTTTGAAAATTCAATTCATCAAACCTTGAAATGTGGAAGGTGCATTAGTAAGGCCAAAAGGCATGACAAAAAAATCATAATGACCCTCAATATTTTTGAATTCTTTTTTCAAAATGTCTTTAGTCTTCATTCTAATTTCATGATATCTTGAACAAAGATCCAACTTGGAGAAGTAAATTGATCCATGTAATTCATCCAACAACTATGAATGACACGAATAGAAAAATTATCTTTAATAGTGGCGTTATTGATCTCCCTATAATCTTGAAACATACACCATGATCCATCCTTATTTTGAACCAATACGAGTGGACCAGAGTAGGAAGTTTGACTAGGTTGAATTATACCAGCCTCTAGCATATCTAAAACCATATATTCAATTTTAGTATTTTTGACATAGGGATATCTGTAAGGTATGTTGTTGGGAGGAACACTTCCTAGAATTAAACGAATAGCATGATCATGATCATGAATAGGCGGGAGGCCTTTGTGAGTCTCAAAAACCTTGGAACGATTCTCCAATACTTTTTAGAGATCTCGATAAATACATGATTTCGATGTGTAAACCTCTAGCGATCATAATTGTGCAATTATGCCCCATTTTTATTTCTTCAAAATATTTTTCATTCCATGAGAGTTGATTATACTTCTTGTTTTCCTTGTGATACCCCTTAATTCAAATTCCTTTCCTTCCAAAAAACAAAAATCAAGAAAATTTGTGGAACATTAAAATCTATCGTCCCCAAAGACTGTAACCCTTGGACTCCTAGTAAAATATCACCACCACCCATTGGAATGGAAAGAATTGGACTATTTAATACATATTACCTCATGGTTATCTTCATGTTATGGCACTTTCCAAAGAAATTTATAGTTCTTGTTTTTGCAACCATCACTTGAAACTGTGGTGTTGGATATAGAAATAAATTCAATTCCTTGGCTATCTTACAATGAATAAAAATGTGGGTATTACCTGAATCAACCAACACTATTACCGTTTCCTTCTTCATATCCTTCTATCTTGAGAGTTTGAGGAGTGTTAATTCCTTCCAATGGATTACAATATATCATTATATTAATTTCTTATTTCTTTGGGGTTATTTCCTAGTGTATATCATCCTATTTTGATGTTTCTTGTTCCTTTTCTTCCTTCTCTTCACAATATATGGAGAATAATTTCTTGTCAGCACACTTATGACCTTTAGTGTATTTGTCATCAGAATTGTAACAAATCCATTTTTATCCTTTTTCCTCCAACTATTATGGCATCAACCTTATAGTTTGTGGAAGGCTAGGAGCAAGAATACTTCCATATTTATAGTTGTGACCGGTAGGCTTCCTTGTTGCGATGATTTTTCTTTCCAATTTTCTTGCCACCTTGAATGCCTTCTCGAATTAATCAATTTCCCAAAGGAAAACCTCTTTCCAGATGTTATCCTTCAAAGTAGCTATGAATATGTCAATCATATGCTACTTAGATTATCAGTTACCCTAATATTCAATTTTTCGATGTCCTCAATGTGCTTCACCATTTAACCCTTTCATTTGAAATTCAAAAATTATTTAAAGAAGGTGTTTTTATTTGTATAATCATAATGTTATATCATTTCATCCATAAAAATTGAATAAGAAAAAGTAGTTTATGAGAAAAAAGCACCATATAAACTGATTGGGTTATAAATATAAATATAAAATGCATACCTTTCATGTGTGTTGCACATCATGGAGATAAAAATATTACCTCATCTGTAGTATCCATATTACTGGATCCTTTCCATCAAAATTCCTCATATCAATATTTGGAATTTTTTGGTGCTTAAACCCAACATTGGAGTCTCTAAAATCAAAATTCATATTCCCTTTTTATCCTCATGAGTTTCACGGAATATATTTTCGCTATTAGGAATCATTTCTTGTGGTAAATTTTTCAAAACTTCCTCCAAACCGTCCATGTCTTGTTTTAAACCATTAATGTCTCCTTTTATTAATGCTTTTAAACCATAATTTAACCTTTAAATTCATTCATGTGACCTTTTAAGCCATTCCTATCCACTTTTATTACATCTTTGATTACTCTTTGTGAGAGAGAAATTTGTTGCAGTTGGTCCTGTAATTTTGATATATCATCTTGCAATTATTTCTCTTCATGGGTCATAGTCAAGCTTTATGATTGATACCCATAGTACTCTAATTTTCCATCTATATACTCTACAATGTAAACAATAAATATGAAGAGGGAGATGTAGTTCTTAGTCATTTTTTTGTTATAGGTGTAGAAAGAAGCATCCATCTAAATTTTGTCCTTTGAATAATATAATTATTTGTGTTGTATGTGTAGTGGATCACACGCCAAATAATTTCCCCTTATTTCCTAGACTCAAAACTATGTGTCAAGAATAAAATGGAGAAAAAGAACATATTTCATGATTATCGAAAAAGTGCCTTGGAAAATGCCAGGTATGCCTCAAGAATTTACTTTTTAATTTTCTCTATATTATTCTAATAAAAAATATTATCAACTTTGGGATTATACTCTGCCTTGAAAAGCATGGCCCTAGAAATATGTCCAAAACCATCCTTGGTAACAAGGGTGGTGTGGAATTCTTTATGGGAATATGTCTTCCTACTCTTATCCTATGCAATCAAAATAGTTTCAATGACAATATTCCACATGCTTTCAATATACACATTACCCATCAACTTCTCAACCTTACCCTATCAAAAGCCATCAACTTAGAAATTACAACTTCCACCAAGTAAACCTCGAAACACCGCTCAAATACCTATTCAACCCATATCTAACCAAAAATATAAAGTAACACAATTTACTTGCACTATTGAGTTAAACAACTTTCCTACCTATCAAGTTACATTGATAGGATTACACATGTTCACTTGAAATCATGAAAGTTGGTATAAAAAAAACCCCCATCATCTTTGAAGAAGAATCAAAGGAGAAGACTCCCAATATAAAAAGCAGTGTTAAATTCCCTATTATAATAAATCAAATAGCTACTCATTCATAAAATCCCCATTCATCGAAATAATATCCCTATCCAGAGAGGTTAAATATGAGTAAGGAGGTATCCCACTTGGAATATGATCTTAACAATGAATTAAGAAACATTTGCACTGAAATTCCTTTATTGCAATCCCTTAAAGTCATATGTATTTATGTAAAATCAATTAAAAATATATTTCTAAGGAATATATGAAGAAATAAGAGTGAATCACCTACCATCCAATTCATTGGAAAATATGTAGATTTGATGTGTGTACAAACTCTTGGAGATAAATATGTAGACCCTAACAACAAGATTATGTTCATACATATTAATGGGATTTGTGTTCCTAATACTCTAATTCACCTTGGAGAAACTATTAATATTATGATTGTGTAAAACATGAAATAATTAAATTTGCATAACCTTTGTCCAACACCTATTGTTCTTGAACTAGTCAATATATCTAAGATAAATCTAGAGGGGATACTAGATGATGTTATTGTTTCATTAAAATTTTCAAAATATCTCGTAGAAAACATGGTTTTTAGCCCAAGATTTATTCTAGATGAAAACCTATTATGCTTGGTAGACCATGTCTTGCTACTGTAGATGCCCTTATAAGTTGTAAATCTATAAATATGTTCATTACACATGGATTTTCAATGAAGCAAATAACTTTATACTAACCTACAAATATCGATAACACTAAATTGGAAAACATGATAAGGAATGATGCAACAAAAAATGATGAGGAATTTGTGCAACTAGTTGCAATGATTGATTAGGTAATGAATTTCAAGGAAAATAATAAAGAAAATAAAATTAATACTTTTATTTGTAATTTTGATTTTTGTAAATAAATATGATTTATTTTCCCTAACATTAGAACAAATTTTAGGGAATTATGTGCCGGAAACTAGTGATTTAAGATCCACATTTTCACTTTGCAATTCCATGATATAACTTACAAAAATAAAATGCTACAATAAACCTATTGAAATCACCCATGAAAAAATTATGTATATATTTTTGTAGCTTACTGAATTTTAGTAGGAAATTTTGATTCAAGTTTTGCAAAAATAGGTAGGTTCTTTTGCATTGGAATACCATGATATGAAATGTATACACCCTAGTACTTATTCTCATCATTTTTATATTTAGAGCGATTCCCTTCCTATCATGAATCCTTAAACTTATATGGACCCAAACCTTACGGAAGTGGTTAAAGAGGAATTATAAAAACTTATTGATGCTAAATTTATCTATCCAATATCTAACAATAAATTGGTATCACCTCTTGCATTGGTTCGAAAGAAAAAATCGTAAACAATAGATCGATGTAGATTATTGATAATTAAACAAACCTACTATAAAATATTATTTTCCTCTTCCTTTTCAATAAGGTTTTAGACAACCTAGTAGGTGTTGGGCCATGGAAATAGTATGATTCTCCTCCTCATTTCCTTAATCAATATTATTTTTTTATGACTTTTATCCTCAGTTTATAGTGATTTGAGAAGAAAGGGATAGTGGAAATTAGTTAATAAGTAGTATAATTAATTTAAGTGTTTTAGATATTGGAAAGTATTGATATGAGTAAATTTGTGTTCAGGTTGGTTTAATTGAACGATTGATGTTCTTTAGATATAATGGAGACTGCTCTTAGATAGACCTTTGCTATATTTCTAGAAAAATACAGCTCTAGGCATGAGTATGGTCGAAGAGATAAAACCAATGAGAAATACTTATTGCTATTTGGAGACCTTATATTTGGATTATAAGTCCTAATAATATTTTAATTCTTAGGATAGCCCCATTGTCATTTTTTAAATGTAATATATAAGATGATAGTAAAAATATAGAATATATTTTTGATTTTATGTTTTCAGTGTGTATTTCAAACAACAATCCCACTTTGAAATCACTCAGGTCAAAATTAAGTGTATATTTTCTTAGCTTACTAAATTTTAGTAGGAAATTTTGATCGAAGTTTTGCAAAAATAGGTAGGTTCTTTTTCATTGGACTACCATGATATGAAATGTATGAACCCTAGTAATATTTCTCATCATTTTTATATTTAGAGAAATTCCCTTCCTATCACGAAGCCTTAAAGGCATATGGACTCAAACCATAAGGATGTGGTTAAAGAGGAATTATAAAAAAATCTTGATGCTAAATTTATCTATCCAATATTTGACAATAAATGGGTCTCACCTCTTGTATTTGTCCCAAAGAAAAAATGGTAAGTGGTAGATCTATGTAGATTATTGATAATTAAATAAACCTACTATAAAATATTATTTTCATCTTCCTCTTAAATAAGGTTTTAGACAACTTAGTAGGTGTTGGTGCATGGAAATGGTATGATTCTCCTCCTCATTTCCCTAACAAATATTATGTTTTTAAGAGTTTTATCGTTAGTTTATAGTGATTTGAGAAGAAAAGGATAATGGAAATTATTTAATAAGTGGTATAGTTAATTTAAGCATTTTGGATATAGGAAAGTATTAATTTGAGTAAATATGTGTGAAAATTTGTTTAATTGAATTATTGATGTTCCTTCGAGATAGTGGAGAATGCTCTTGGATAGACCTTCACCTTATTTATGCAAAAATATAGCTTGAGGCATGAGTATGGTCGAATATAGAAAATAAAGGAGAACAAATTATTGCTATTCAAAAACTTTATAGTTGAACAAGAAATCCTAAGAATATTTTGATTGTTAGGATAGCTCCATCGGCATTTTTTTAATATAATATATAAGATGATAGTAAAAAGTTAGAATAGATTCTTCATTTTATGTTTTCAGTGTGTATTAAAAACAACAATCTGAATTTGAACTTTTTCAATATTATTTCGTAAAACATTTTGATGTTAATTAATTTGTGCGAGACTTTACTTTAGTTCTTCTGTATTAAGTTATCCAAGGAATTGCTTCCAGAGACCGTGGGCCCAATCCCTGGAGGATCTACTATGTGTTAAGTATCACTATTCGTTGGTTACTTTTCATATTCGCATTAGGTGTCTCATTGATTATTTGCTTCTTTCTTATAGCAATTAATTAATTGAATTTCGCATCTTGTAATTTGGTTATACATTTCCTTAAATCGCTGATTGAATTGCGTGAATTAGTTGTACAAGTATGAATGTTTAATTTTGTGAATTTCATGAGTTATCTCTGATAATTAATATTTCCATACATTTCTGTTATTTAATAGCTTTCCTTATGAAATTGATTTGTTGAAGTATTATAGAATAAACAGATTGGTTTATAAGTTACAATAGATTTCATTCATGAATAGTAGAAATGTAGCCATAGAAGTAACCATTTGATGTTATGAATCATTTATTTCTGAAATGATTGAAATCTCTTGTAATTATTCTTTAGTGATTTCTTCGCACTCTTTCATAAACTGAGACTCTATATTTGCATATATTTTTTAGACTCGAAATAAAAGATGAATCCCAGGTTGATATGATTAATGAAGGTAGGATTAAGTTTATTTTTAGGAGTCATCTTAGCGCCCAACATTTTGGCACCATTATTCGGGATGTTGTCAAATTATAGGTTGTATCTCTAGAAGGTTTGGTATTGAAGAAATAAGGTAAGAGCTTATGCATGCGATAAGTAAAAATGTCTCACCCAGCACCCCCTTTCGGTTGATATTCTTAGGCTATGTAAGTGTGCATGAATAAGAAAAATAATAGGAGACAAGTAGCAGTAGAACATAAACCATTATCGAAAACTATCAAAGCCAAGGGACCAGTGCACTTTGGGAGGATGACCCTTATTGACTAAATCATTCAGAAAGCTAAATTTGAAGCATGAGTAGGACCCTCAACAACATCTAGCAAGGGCTCTACCATAATCCCTTAAGCGGAAGAATCACCAACTACAACATACACTGAGCTTCACAATAAAACTGAAGGATGTGAGAAAATCTTTCAAAGAAAATTTATTTGACACTATAGTCCTTCCCAAGAGGGAAGGTTTTGTAATATAAAAGAAGTTGAAGGAGAATCTAGTGGAGAAGATCTATGATGTTCGAAATAGTTATCTCCTTAGATCCTGGTGGAAGGAAAAACACCTGAAATAGCAAACATAAGAAGCACAGTAAAACCTCCTTGAGAGCCAAATTATAACTATAATATTCCTGCTCAAATAGCACCCTGCAATTACGAAATCCCTGAAGATTACTAGCAATTTTTATATCGAATGGGAAATCAAGGAAAAAAAACCAAACCTGAACATTGGAGTATCCTATTGTCAATCCTGTGGATAATGCTCCAATGAAGGCCATCCCATTACAAAATATCCTAAACTTTCATGGGATGAATTTAGAGGATATAAATTCCTTCTTATTTGAATTTGATGTTTTGTGTAGAGAATATGATTATATCACCAATAATTAGAAACTGAAATTGTTTCCTTCTACTTTGAATGAAGAATATTTGTGATGGTTTATGGGCTTAGGAGGAGGCACTATAGATCATTGCGATGCGATGAAAAAATATTTTCTGACTAAATATCAGGACTATTATCGATCTAGGGATTTAAAAGATGACATTTTTAAAATGACCGTAAAAGATAGTGAAACATTATAGGAATATATTAAGATATTTTTGTACAACTTACGGATATCAACCTATGCTACCTTACCAAAAGAATTACTAAAATATTCCTTAATAAAAGTAATGAAATATGAGTGGATATAAACATTGAATTTAATGGGAGAAGGTGATATTTATTAAGAGGAATATGATAGTATTGTTAAATTTTTTATCAAGTGTTCACATGGAAGCACACGAGCCAGGTCTAGAGTACCAATTCCTCTCACCTTACTCAGAAAAACCACAAGTGGTGGTGTAACGAGAACAGAAATTGGTAATATTTTAGAATATCTTAAAACAAAAATTTCGGGCACACTGACTACACAGTTAGACATTTTTTAGGCTAAACAGAATCAAGATGAAGTAGAGTTATCATTAGCCATATTCTGTCCACATTGCCAAAAAAAACATATTGAAAGGGAGTGTCCTTTATAGAATATTTGACCCTATGCTATTTGCACTAAGGAGCATTCTCTAGATCAGTGTCCATCGTTACCAGGATTAAAAGCCGTATTTAGAGAAGCAGAGGAGGAAACAAAACAAGTATACCTTATGGGAAACATCGACAAAGGTAGTCTCGTCATTCAGGTATGATGAAATATCCCTGCTTGTTTTATTCTAGATAGTATGTTCAACAACATAATCCTGGAAATGCATGGCAGGGACAACCACCCTTCAATTTTTTCTTGAAATCCCAATCATATCATACATCACCATGGCTGAACGAAATGTTTTCTCGACCGGAATGGCCAAATTCTCAATACTCCACCCCATCATGGAAGATTCTCGTTAATAATTCCTATCCCTCGTAGTGGCTGAATACATCAGCCCAAAATCCAATATGGCCTTAGAACTAGCAGTGTAATACGGGATTGGTTAATCCACACATAGGAATTTTACTTCATTCCCAACCTACATTGCAAGCTCCATTTAAATTTCCTCCTAATCCTTAACCTCCCATGAGTCCTCAACTGCTGACTCAGCCAAATCCTATCCCTAACAATAGACCTTTTCAATACATATAAATTGTTGAAACTATGGTTTATGAGATAAATCGCCTAGATTTCAATGAGCTCCAGTTAAGATCTTGAAGTATTATTTCTCTTGAAGAAAATCAGAATGATCGAAATTAATAAAATGATAAAGAAGGAAAAACAGTGACAAATCCTTCAACTATGGTTATTTCATAAACATAATCGATAGGAAATAGAGTCAATTTACAAGAATATAATAAAATCATAACGACTTCCCCTCCATTCACTAAAATATTCACGATATTAGAACCAACCATTTATCTTCAATTTGATATCATAGGGGAGTTGCAAAATTTGTGTATCAAAATTATTCTCCTCCATTCCATCAAAGATCTCCCAATTTATGCAAAAAAAATCAAATAATTATGTGGGAAAAATCCTAGGAGAAAACCAAAATATCCATCCACAGTTCACGATGTAGGAACATTATCTGACCTTATTTTAGGAAAACATGTTCTTGTTAAATATGAAGATCTAGGAAGTCCTCTCATGACTGTTCAAATACAAGGCTTCACTTTTCCAAACACGTTGGTAGACCTGGGAGCAGCTGTTAGCCTTTTCACTTATGAGACCTATAATATTCTGAGTATTACAACCTTAAAACAAACTTTGACTCTTCTAGAATTAGTTGGCAGATCGGTGATTAAGCCTGAGGGAACTGTGGAAGATATCATTATCTCTGTAGACTCCTGGGAATATCCTATAGACTTCTTGGTAATCAACCCAAGAGGTAGACTAGATGGGAATCCTTTGATATTAGGTAGGCCTTGGCTAGCAACAAAATATACATATATAAGACGCTGAATAGGAACCATGACAATTACTAAAGGGAACCTTGTCAAAAATATTATTTTGTATCCTCCTGCTAAACCAAGTCCACCTACTACAAGTCTCCACTTATGCCCCCGTATATACCAAGAAGAAAATCTGCACTCTTCGCTTATAGTGGATGAACCCCTTCGACTTTCAAATCAAATAGAGGATGATGTAATTAGTAGCTTCATCAATAAAATTGTTGTTATCGGAATCCCAACATACTAGATGCTAAAAGTGGTGCCTGATAATGATGCAAAATGAGACCCCTTAGATAATTTAAATGACAATCACACTCCCACAACTATTGTCCATAAAATCATATCGATTGAAATATAATAGGGAAAAACCATTAATATTAATGCTAGTCTAGAAAATCAATAGAAAAAAAAATTATTTCAGGTTCTTAGTAAACACAAGCAAGATTATTGCCTAGGAATATTCATATGTGAAAGGTATCAACCCGCAGTTGTACACCCATCACTTTATATCAAAAAATATGATCATCATATTCAACAACCCCAATGGTGGTTGAATCCACACCTCAGGGAAATTATGAAATAAAAATTGCAGAAATTACTGGATGTAAACATCATATACTTAATTTTAGACATTCAATGTGTCTCCCCATTAGTAGTCGTTCCTAAGAACAACATGAAATGGATGATTTGTGTAGACTATAAAGAACTCAATAAACCTATACAAAAATACCATTTCCCCTTCCCTTCATAGACCAAGTCCTTGATACTTTATCCAAATATAGATTCTTTTCTTTCCTGCATGGTTTCAGTGGCTACAACCAAATTCAGATTGCTCTAGAATATCAAGATAAAACCATGTTTACCTACTCCTGGGGTACATTCGCATACCAAGTTTTACCCTTGTGACTGTGTAATTTTCCAGTGATGTTCCAAAGAACAATCTTGAGTATTTATTTTGACCTAATTAATGAAGGACTCAAATTATATATGGATGATTTCGCCCTTTCTAGGGATGAATTTGATAAATCTTTGAAAATATATAGAAAAAAGTGCTTGACCTATGTATTGCTACGAGATTGTGTCTAAACAATGAAAAATGACATATGATGATGACTAAGGGTTTTGTTTTACGAAACTATATTTCTGCTACAGGAATTTAGGCATACCCAACAGAAATTGAGGTAATCCATAAGTTACCTATACCGCACACACAAACTGAGATACATAGTTTTCTCGGTTATGTGGGGTATTACTCTATATTTATAGAATGATTTTCTAAGATAGCTACACCTTTATATAATTTGACAGGTAATGTTCATTTTGAATGGACTTATAATTGTGATGTTGCATTTACAGATCTCAAGAAATTGGTTTCGACAGCACCAGTGTTAAGAGGACCAAACGGGGAGCTACCCTTTCACATCTCCTCAATTTCATCAGATAGAACCATAGGCATCATTCTTGGACAAGAAGAAGACAATAAGCCTTATGATATTTATTAAATTAGTAAAAATCTCACTCCCACTCAGTTAAAATATACAATAATAGGGAAATAATTTTTATTTGTTATATATGCTATTAATAAATTTTGACGTTATATAACAGGATATCCAGTTTTTATCTATACTGATCACTACGTTATTATATATTTAGCTAAAACACCCATGAATAATGGTTGAGTGACACGATGGTTTTTGTTGTTGTAGGATTTTTATATCACCAACAAAGATTGACCTGGAAAAGAAAAATTTGTTGTAGATTTCTTAACTCAATTACCCAAGGTAAATTACTCTCAGGCATTAGATGACCAGTTCCCAGATGAGCATCTATTCGAAATGACAACAAAAGCACCATGGTATGCTGATGTGGAAAATTACTTGGCAGTTGGGAAATTTTCACCACATGTGTCACCTCAAGAAACGAAAATAATCATTCAGTGTAACACACGCTTCTCCTAGATTGGTGGTAATCATTTCCACACTTTCTCTGATTTTCAAATCCGAAGGTGCATCAAAGAAGAAGAATTATATCAAATTCTAATATCCTGTCATGATGAACCATGTGGTGTACATGTTTCAGACCACAGGATTGGACATAAAGTTATTCAAATGGGCTATTACTAGCCCATAATATTCAAATACATGAAAAGGTACGTTTAAGCGTTGATAGTTGTCAGCGGATAGGTCGTCCCGACCAAGATGATGAAATTCCCTTCCAACCTCAATTGGTAGTGGAAACATTTAAAATATGGGCGCTAGATTTCATTGTCCCTTTAAATCCTCCATCAAATAATAAGTGCACTTATTACGTAACTAAATGGGTAGAAGTAATAGCTTTTCCAAGAGCCATGGAGGATGCAGTGATTAACTTCCTTTTCGAACTATTTGTGCAATACAAATTACCAAGGGAAGTCATAAAAAATGTAGGACCATAATTTACACGTCATAAAATTTTGGCCACACTATAAAACTTTCATATTAAGAATATAGTTACTTCTCGATACTATCCGAGGAAAACAGATAAGTGGAAAGTTCTAACAAGGTCTTAGAGCCTATTTTAACTAAAAAAGTATCCTCAAATCGTCAAAATTGGGCAACCAAAATTTCGGAAGCTGTGTGGGCTTATCATATTACATGGAAAAACACTACTGGCCACTCACCATATCATATTTTCTTCGACAAAGAACCAATTCTTGCAATTGAATTTGAAATAAGGAGATTGGATTGGATTTTACAGAGGAAAAATGCAACGTCTACAACAATTCAACGAGTTAGATGAAGCATGCATATTTTCTCTTAAATGCACTGCCATTATTCAACAAAAAATACCTAAATGGCGTGATTGACTTATCGAGAAGAAATAACTTCGAAAAGGTAATTGGGCATTGGTATATGATTCTAGATTCTAGGATTTCCAGCTAGATTACAGACTTGGTGGCTTGGGCCGCATGAAATAAAATAAGTCCATAATAATGGTACCATAACTCTAATAGTAATCAATGGGTCTGACACCTCTTTTCTTGTAAATGGACATTAAATCTGCCTCTACCACCAACTGTTGACAAAAGAGTCTTTATATCATGAGATAAATAATTGTCCCACTTTGCAAATTATATTTTACTGGGGTGGGAACCCAACAACTCCATCTTTATGAAATATTATTTTATTTATGATATTGTACACAATGTGTGTATATATATATATATATATTTCAGTTGGTTAAGTCCTTTTTTTCCTTATTTTAATTATTTTCCTTTTCTTCATTAGAAAAATGGATAAATGAAATTAACATAGTTTTTTTTCTTCTTGGTAAAAATTTTGTTCCCTTTATCACAGTTATTGTTCCCTTTGGTGCCACTCCTATTCCATTTATCGCAACTATTGTTCCCTTTGGTGTTGTTCTTGTTCCCTTCATCATAGTTGTTGTTTCCTTCGATGTCGTTGTTTTTCCCTTTATCAGAGTTGTTGTTCTATTTGGTGTAGTTGATTTTCCCTTCGGTGTCGTTGTTGTCCCCTTTATCACATTTGTTGTTCCCTCTAGAACAATTGATGTTCCCATTGCACCAAGCTATCTCTATTTTCCATACAATTGACTGCAATCTCTGAAATGCACATTTAGAAAGCATTGATATTTACTCTATCATGATCTCAAGAATAATGTATTATCTATTATCCTATGAAGAACAATTATTTTTCTCGGGCATGTCCTATCAATTTCAAAAAATATCTTTATACCTAGATTTTTCTAAAACATAAGTTGTTCATGATCTATCACCACCTTATTATTTTTATCTTATGAGTACATATTTCAAAATGGTTATTTTATTTCAACACAATAAAGGATTGACACATAATTTATTTAGAATTTTTTTTACTCTTTACACCATCCTTAAACTCTTCAGGAGTTGATGAGCCACCCTTGATGATAAAAAGAACAATCTTCAAAACATGTTATTTGAAGCTATATTTTATTATAATGATAGTGAGTCTCATCATGAGGTAACCTACAATGATTATAGGATAATAATATAAGTGGCATTCCCATTATGACCACCAAACCAGGGTAATGACCTTTTAACACTATTATCAAAAGTACAAGAGGTCTCATCACGAGTCGACTTGTTCACTTTGTTATACTCTACTTAGTGACATTGTTGTTATGAAATCACCATTCCAGAACAATGACATTTTTAAGAAAAATAATTTAAATAAAAATATGATACATTATTTATATGAAATTGGCTCATCTACATGTTAAAAGGCGACCCTGTCAAGTGTATGGATGCCTGCTGGCAGCAGTGGCTCTGCCTATGCTACTGGAAGGTATCTTAAATTTCCTTATCATGATTATTTCATTAGATCCTTTCTCTTAATAAGGATATCACCATTATTAATATCTGCATTAAATTTTATAAAAACAACTAAAGATGGTACATCAAATATTACATGAAAAAATCTTAATATTTCAAATCTCCCTAACGTGCATTTTTATCTATAGAGGTATTTTTCTAGATATCTGCTTTTCTATTCTCCAAAGGTCATTATTTTTATAAGAAATTTTTTTTTACCTATGGTATATATATATATATTATCACTTTGATTTTAAATTCACGATGATTACTACATATCGGTGATTTGTGCATGATATCACATGTATGACATGACTAGGCACAGTTAACAAAAATGGCAATTTTCCTCATGAAAGAATCACTTTTAATGATGTTATTTTTTCATATTTTTTATTCTATTAAAGGATTTTCAGATTGAAACAAATCTGTATACAGTCATTACAACAATCCTTTACAAATTAGCAACTATGGGGGGTAATTTCGTTCGAAGTGAAATTGTTACATTACAAGTGACTGAGCAGGCCTGAAGAGTCTTAGAGTGGGTGGGATGGATCGAATATTTCTCCCAACTGCGGGAATTTGATAAAATTGTGGATTTAGAATTTTTTCATAATTTAAACGTTGAAGTCACCACGGTCAGAGGTAAATAGATTCCAGTGAATGAGATGAGCCTGGGATAAGCCACAGGTCTCCCCATAGAAGGAGAGAAATGTATATACAAGCACACCAGAATCTAAAGTGTGATGGAATTATTTATATACCCTCGTGAAGAATTGGCCTGCAAAGGAAAATGATTCCACCCTGCTTCATTAAGAGAACCATGAAGGGAGATAGAAGAAATAATCGAGATGTATATTACATGTGACGACCTCCATGATGTGGTAAGATCACACCATCTCAAACTACTGGCAGCTTTAAAACAGAAGATAATCTTAAACATGCCTTTCTTCTTAAATTTCCTCGTGCATGAATTTATTTATACAATGGGTAGAACTAAGGACCCAAGTGTTGTAGTCAACTGCCGTTATTTAATTAAATTTATAGTCATTACAAATTGGCACTGTCGCAATGAAATTGGGATATTTTTTTGGGAATCAACGAACTAACACCTGTGGAAGGAATTCATGAAGAAAAAAACATTCATCCTGCTATGGGAAAAACCTCACCTAAAATAATGACTAGTCAGCCAGAGGAAGCAAATGACAGCCAAACCCCACAACTGAAAAGAATTGACTAGACCTGAGAAGAGGTTAGCCTTTTTCCTAATATCTTTTCCTACCAAGTGACATAGGTCTGTTAGATTGGGCAGAGAAAATTAGTCTAAGGATTCTGTTGAGGATGCATTAGAGAATGATCCACCTCAAGAATTCCATTTAGAGCAACAGATTAATTCACCTCGAATCCCTGAGGAATTAATAGCCCAAGTCTTAGAAAATATGGGAACCTTGTTTCACGTTGAAGGTGATGAATATTGTTTTGAGAACCCATCTGAGCCAAATTTTACGGCCTCCACCCCTCACTCCACCAATACCAAAATATTTCCATCTTAAGGAAACATGCATAGCTAAGAACATTCAGAGTAGTCTGCCAGAACCATGAAAGTACCAGATTCCTCTAGGGAATGAACCATTACACTAACCCCTGATAATAAAGGATACAAATATAATTCAACTACCACAATTCCAATTGATAAAAAATTTGGATCATTTGAAGTTGATCCTGTTAACAAAAACATTGATGTTATTCCATCTACATCTAGGAAAAAAAATTTAGAACCTACTAAATGGTTGAAATGAATAAATAAGAATAATATATAGTTGTTGCAACACGAAAATAATAAATTACAAGAAAGGATAGAACAACTTAGAAAATGGATGAAAAAATATAAAATATGTCATAGAAAGAAAATGAAAACCAAGACAATTGGAGACCAAAATGATAATTTATTGGATCATGCAAAACGTTAGACTGAGGAAATTCCTACAAATCATGTAGGAAATCTGACTAAGAAAACTCTTACAAATTATGTAGGGACTCAAACTAAACGGATCCTCACTAACTCTATGGAAACACAAACCGATTTTAACTTTTCTATGGACACAGTTGAAGAAACAAGCCAAACAAACCTTCTAATCAAAACAAACAGGGCTACTCAGACTGAATTTGTACTTCCTTATTCTCACTTGACCAAGGATACCATCATCCAAGCATTAAATAGGTAATTTCAAAGGCATAAAAAATTCCTTAAATAATACCGAAGTGAATTGATACCTTGGGAAGAACACCAAGAGATTTTATAAAATTTCAAAGCACTATTTGATACTGAAGACAAAACACACATTGAGCTGAAAATGGAAAGGAGGAAAATAGATAAACTATGTGGACAACTTGAAAATTTTGTAGAGAAAACAAAAGATAAATGCTCGATTTATTTGGATGTTTTATTTTGTAGATCTCCAACAAATAATTATGTTATTTAAATACTTGAGAGGTATTTGTTATTAAAAATAAAATCTATATGAGCTGGGAAAACCTTTGAGTTCATTCATATGTATGATTTTATCAAGAGTTTTCGAGAGTAGGGGGATAATGTAAAATATTTCTTATGTGAATTATACATGCATAACTTCATTTTGGAAGAAGAGAGGGATAGGAACCCCAATCCTTTCATTGGGGATGTTCAATTTCAAGTTTTAATATCTTTTTCTAGGAATTAGATCAAATGGTATAGGGCATATAACATATTCCAAAGAAGAGAGAATGGTCTAGATATTTGGGTCATAGGTGAACCACACATTCCTATGCGAACTTTTATAAAACATAAAAGGTTCATCCAATGACCTAGACGTGTTCCTGCTTTAGCCCCTATTCAAAAACACATTCTTTTAACAGGTCTTGAGTATTTCAAAGAGATCAAACAAGAAGCCATTCAAGGAGCACAACAAAAATGGAAGGCATCTCCTAGCAAGGTAAAAATCATAGAGCCTCTTAGTTACAAGAATTTTCAAGAAGCAGTTAACCGAATGCAACATTATAGTCAAATATTTTTTTCCAAAGGACCCACATGGATTGGATGTTGATACAGATGTCTAGTTATCTAGTATCATCCATATGGTTACCATTTAGAGTATGATCTTTCTGAATGGAAGGAAATTGAGGCCTTCAAGGTACTTACGAACAAGAATGAATTTAGGTTCCATGGTGGACCCTCCTAGCAAGCTTATTCCCCAACTCTGCTACATGTCAATAATCTTTTTGCATGAGGACATGTAATAAGGTAAGTTTTGGTGTGATGATGGGCCATGGAAATGGTATGATTCTTCTCTTTAATTCCTTAATAAATATTAAGTTTTTTAAGAGTTTTATCCTTAGTTTACAACGATTTGAGAAGAAAAGGATAATGAAAATTAGTTAATAAGTGGTATAGTTAGTTTAAGCATTTTAGATATTAGAAATTATTAATCTGAGTAATTTTTTGTGTAGATTGGTTTAATTGAATGTTTTCATTCCTTCGAGATATTGGAGAATTCTCTTTGATATACTGTCGCCTTATTTCTAGAAAAATACAACTCGAGGCATGAGTATTGTCAAAGATAGAAAATCAAGGAGAACTACTTATTACTATTCAGAGAATTTATAGTTGAACAAGAAATCCTAAGAATCTTCTGCTTCTTAAGATAGCTCCATTGTCAGTTTTTTAAATGTAATATATAAGACGATAGTAAAAATATATAATGAATTATCGATTTTATATTTTCACTCTGTATTGCAAACAACAATCCAACTTTGAAATTTTCGAAGATTATTATGTAAAACATTTTAAAGTTAATGAATTTGCACGAGACTTTACTTTAGTTCTTTTGTATTTAGTTATCCAAGGGAGTGCTTCCAAAGACCTTGGTCCCAAACCCCGAAGGATCTGCTGTCTGTTAGGTACCACCATTCATTGGTTACTTTTCATATTCACATTAGTTGTGTCATTGATTATTTGTTTCTTTATTATAGCAGTTAATTGATTGAAATTTGCATGTTGTAATTTAGTTATACATTTCCTAAAATCCTTGATTGAATTGCGGGAATTAGTTATAAAAGTGTGAAAGTTTGATTTTTTGAATTTCATGAGTTATCGTAGATAATTAAGACTTCCTCGCATTTGTGTGATTTAATATATTTCTTAATGCACTTGATTTTTTGAAGTATTTTGGAATAAATATAGTGGTTGAAAACTTAGGGTACATTTATTTCATGAATAGTAGAACTTTAGCCATATAAGTAATCATTTTCTATTCTGAATCATTTATTTTTGCAACGATTGGCATTTCTTGTAATCCTTCTATAGTGATTTATTCACACTCTTTCATAACCTAAGAATCCATCTTTGCATAGATTTTTCCAATATCCTTTTAATAAAAGACGAATCTCAGGTTGATAAGATTAATGAAGGTAGGATTAAGTTGATTTTTAGGAGTCATCTTAGTGCACAACAGTAGGAAAAATTTACTTTTAATTTTTTGGATGGTCTTAGTGGTAGTAATTAGATTCAAATTGTAACTAAAGACCAATATAAAAGCACATTTTCATATTAGAGGGGGTAATTTGCTTACGAAGTGTTGTTGTTCGGATTTTATAATGCTTTGCCCGCTTTCTAGAGAGTAGTGCTAGGAATTGCATAAGGTTTAATTCATCATTGTGTTGACATATATATGGATGAATTTACCATTTATGTTGATTCAATTTAAGAGGCATTAGATAAACTTGAAAAAAAAATTATTCAAAACGAAAAAGTAGCCTTTCTTTATGTCATGAAAAAATGTCACATGTTGTTAACTAAATATGTTGTTCCTAGACATATTATTTTACTACAGAAATTCAGGTACATCTAAAAAAAATTAATCACTTTTAAAGATCGTAGTTCCAACGAATGAAAAGGAGGTAATATTTTTTCTTGGTCCTTTAGGTTATAACAAAAGGTATGTTGAATATATATATATATATGTTACAGCTTTTTCTTAAGTTACTGTCTAAATATGCTAATTTGTCTTCGGGTAACCATTATCAATATTCATTCGAGACCTTAAAAGAAAATATTTTTGTTCTACTTCTTTTGATAGGACCTAATATCTCCACTACCCTTTGACATCTCCATGGACACTTATGGTACTCCACTTGGTGTTGTTTTAGAGTAGAAGGAAAACTAGTATTATTATGGCTTTTTTGTGTTAGTAAAAATATTGCACCGATTGAACTTAATTACATTGTTACTACAAAATAAATTTTCACAATTGTACATGCGATTAACAAGTTGAAGGATTATATTATTTGATATGAAAATTTTACTCACACTTCTCATTTCACCATATATTACTTGATAAATAAGAAATCACTAAAATTAGGCTACTAAATGGATTCTCTTTCTACAAGAATTTAATATCACGATTGTGGACCACCTTGGTAATGAAAATTTGGCTATAAATTATGTTTCTAGAAATTATAATAAATATTAAATTATTCATGTAGATTATATATTTCATCATGAACACTTATTTTATATACCCACTAATTCTCCATGGTTTGCAGATATTTCCAATTGCTTGGCTACCTCGAAACTACCACAACGTTTGTCATTAAGGGAGAGATATACAATTGATAGGTCGTATGCCACCTAATCGTGGGTTTATGGTGACCTTTTCCATATCAAAAGCAATCTCATTATATGCATAAGTGTTTGGGGAGATGTTATGTTTGTTGTTTTGAAAACATGGCATGATAAAACATGCAAAGGAGACTTTGCCTAAAGAAAGAGAACTTACAAGGTCTTGCATCCAAGATATTATTGGCCAGGAATTTTTCTCGATGCTAAGAAATATGTTAAAATCCATGATAGTTTTCAAAGCATGATCCAATTAGCATAAGCCAACAATATCCCACTTCACCCTTGGGTAATTATGGAACAATTTAAAAAGTGGGATTTTTATTTTGTTGGACCTATAACTCTAGTCTCAAGAAATAAAAATTATCTCATTTTGTGCACTAATTATGTTACTAAATGGGTTTAATACAAGGTTCCATTTAAATTCGATTAAAAATATGTTGAAAATTTTATCTATGTAGATACTTTCACTCAATTTTCTTTGCTTCGATAAATTTTTACATATCAAGGGATGCAGTTTACATAAAAACTCATCCAATCCCTCACTTTGTAGTACTATATCTATAATCATTAGGGGAATTTTGAGGTCTAAAATGGGCCTTGTAAGAAAAATGTACAACCAAAATAAAATTTTTAAGAACCAATAGGATTCAAGATGATTATTTAAACCATGGGGGATGATTCACCATATTTTAAGTAAGAGGGTAAAAATATTAAAATAAATAAAATAATAAAACTAATTTTTCAACTCGTATTTTCAGCTTATCTCCCAAATTTTTTACTTGGATTTCTTGCGGGAGTACTTGTTGGATGGAAAATTTAATTCCTCATCCAAGGAGAACCCATGTTGCATACCTTCAATGGACCCTGCTACATGAAAAATGAGAAATATATTAAAAAATGTGATTGCAATCACATTTTTCATGTATTTCTCATTTTTCATGTAGCAGAGTGTGTAGAAAGAATGCAACATGGATACTCCTTGGATGAGGAATTAATTTTTTCATCCAACGAGTACTCTTTCTCGAAATTGAGTAAAAACATTAGGAGATAAGTTGAAAATTCGAGTTGAAAATTATTTTTTTTCTTTTTTCCCTCTAAAATTTGATGATGTAATAAAATATATTTTTATTATTTCCACTAGTATTTTATAATTTCCTTAGGAGGTCCATTTTAGACATCAAAATTCCCCTAATGAATACATATTTTCCTTACCATCTGCAACCATATGGATATGTAGAGTCCACCAGTAAAGTATTAGAAGCGATTTTGACAAAGACAATTCAGACACATCATAAATATTAAGCAGATTTGCTTCCTGAGGAATTATGGGCATATAGGACTACATGGTGGAACACCACTAGATTTACAACTTTTTGAGCTATGTTATGAGAAGAAGTTTTTTAATCCTATATAATTTCAAGTTGAAACCGTTAGAACTACAGTTCAATTGGGAATGAACCTTTCAGACATAAAATGGAAAAGGATGACCCAACTTAATGAATTAGATGAGATTAGACAAGAGTCGATTATTTCAGTAACAAAGAAATATATCGCATGAAAATTTCATTAGAACAAAGTAGTTCAAACTGGGTTATTGGGCCCTTCTCTTCAACTTCAAGTTTAATAATTTCAAAGGGAACTATCCACTCACTAGTTGGGGCCCTATGAAAATGAAGTTCCTTTTGAGAATGATCAATGTGTACAAAAAATATTAATGTGGAACATGTCTCATTTTTGGGGAATGTCCACCGATTGTGGTTGATCATAGACCCATGAACAAAGAGGAATTTATTTCAAAATTTCATGAGAAAAATAAGTTGGAAATGATAAATGGGGAAGATCATGTTCCCACTCCCACTTCCTCTTAATTTTTCTCTTCTTCTTATTTAAATAAAAAAGTAAAAAAAAAATAAGCCTTACTATGAAAACCATTCATTGTCATATTTAGGCATGAACTCTAATAAAAAAAAAGGTTTCTCGTGATAAAAATTAATCCTTCTTGTTTTAGCATGTTGTTGGTTCAGACTAGTATTACTCTATATATCTCTTTCTGTGCTCAAATTAAATGGATTTACATTTTTCCATTGATTTCAATTTATCATTCAAGTTTGAGACTAAGTATTTTGTAATAGTACCTTGGGGCTTGAAGTTATTAAGGGAAATATTCCTCACTGATGATAGAGGAAATCCGTTAATGTCTCTTAATCATCACATTTTGCAATTGACTCAACTTCAAGTCATTCATTTGTACCTCAAAAAATGCACTATGGTACCTTAACACTCATTGACATCAATCATGGGTTGTCTCCCATTGGTTAATGGAATACGTCAATGGTTGTTAATCCATTGAATTTTCTCATTTTTAACATCAACTCATTTATTTCACATGATGAAAATTGTACCACGATGTTTGGAACATGCAAATATTTCATGGTTTCATCTTGCATAGAATAGTCGTGACCTTCAAATTATTATCAAATAAAGGGAGTAAACTCAACTTTTGGGGTAAGAAGGGAAGATTTTATTCAAAAACAGAGAGTTAGTGTAAATTTGTAAGAGATATTGTGTCACCTTTATAGATGACTATCTCGTTATGGAGATTGATGTAGCCACCCTTACCTAGTCATCGAGACAATCATACATTTTCGAACTAAAATTAAATTTCTAATATTTTCATTTGAAAATTTCAACATCACAACTTTATTTCATCCATCCACAAAATAAAAATTTACAACTGAATTTATTTTATTATATTTTCAACAGTTTTTTTTTTTAAATTATATAGCTATAGTTTTAGTATTTATGCTCCTCAAGTTGTTGTATATTAATTAAGGTAATTGTGTAATTAATTTCCATTTCTTTGGAGTCATTTGACTCGGGAATTTTCTCATCAGTAAATTTTTTAAGCTCTATTCCTCATCCCTTTAATTTCACCTTTAGTGCTTTTCAATTCATTTCATTTTGTACACCAATATTTTCCCTTTCCTTTTTCGCTCCATTGAGAATTCAAATAAGTTTGAGGGTAAAATATGTTGATTTTTTTGCAACATTGGGAAGAAATTTTCCCATGGGCTAGTGCTAATGAGTGGATAATGATACATTCACCCCAACAACAATTTCGATTTGGCTGGGCCATGCTGATTTTTCTAGGGGTGAATGCACCAAGGATATTATTTATCCCATAAAACCATGGTGATCTGGTTGGACCATGTTGATTTACCTAGGGTAGATTGACACATGATGCTCACATAGTGCTCCAAGATGGATTGAACTATTTTTTTATAGAGTGGGTTTGAATTTTTTATTGGTTTGGGCTTTCCATCCAACAATGGGGTAATAATTTCTAGTCTAATGTTGAATTGACATGTAGTCTCCATAAGTGAGAGGATTTATTATGGCAAGCTGCCCCCATATAGGTCTCCATTAAACATTAGAGATCTATATAAGGAAACGTACACGTGAGAGGATAAATATCACCACAACAAGCTCATTGAATCTTTTCTAGTGGATGAAAATTTTGTCCAAGGATAAAATATGTTGTTGAAGATCATATATGATATATCTCTCTTGTTTTGTCCGCACATGTGATAAGGAACGACTATTTTTATCAATGAATTGACTGAAGTTGACCGAGCTATATTTTACTTGCTGTGAATCAAGGTTTAATAATTTATTTGATTGAAATTTGAGTAATATGTTTGACCAAATTTTGGGGGTCACACATGCAAATTTGACCGTAGCTTGTCCAAAGTTGCATGTGTAGATTCCACTATACACTAATTGCATATTTTGACCAGTTATAGCTTGATTTGAACACAGGGCTTATTGGGTGTAGTCTATGTTTAAATAATGGAAGAAGATTTAATTCCAATCTTTGGTCTGTGGACTTTGAGGTGCAGCAATAGAAATGAAAAACAACACTTTAACAACCTACAAAACAAAACCCTATTTTGTATAGAAAGTGCTCACACCTTTGGATTCCTGTACTAGTTAATCATTTTTCTAATCCTGCACTCAAGACATTCATTAGAAGAAAAATCATAACTACTAAAAACAACAATACCACATTTATATCAACAATTTTAAGCAAACCCTAGTTATTGAAGAAAACAGAATCACTCCCTACAATAAAAAAATTCCACGTACTTGAAAAAAATGCATAAATTCCTATAATATAGTTAGCAACTTCATTAGTAGAAAAAAAAAACTTTATCAATATAGATAATAGCTACTTTACTCATCAATAAAAATGAGATTCCAAACTAGATAAAAAATCGAAAGTATCAAAGGAACATAGGTCTCCATCCATTCAGTTTGAAAGAGTGTTTAAAATTAATAAAATGAATATCCAATCATTCCTTCTCCTACGTTGAACCCACTTTTAACTATAGTCTAATTTTCAACTCCCATCCTATTCAGTGTATCATGAACATATTACTATTCTAATGTGCTTCAAATCACTTATGAAACATAAATAATAAACATTTCTTAATCCCAAACCAAACACAGTAATCATTCAAGCTTTTAAAGAAAGTCTATGACAAAAATGACAAGTCTAATCAATCAATCAAAACTCGTGCTATGAAGGTACCCATTGTAAAATTCAAGGCTGTACTCAAAGTGTCAGAAAGGATTTATCAGTACTTGGGAATAAACCAAATGGTTGAAACAAAAAGACACTCTATATATTTATATTTTTTATTTATAAAAGGAACGTAACCATAATCAAATATTAATGGACAATTCAATATATGATAAATAATATTTATTAAGCCGAAAGGCTCATTCTATAATCGAGTATGAGGGACATGTGTAAGTATGTCATGTCCTCAAAAAAATAATAAAAATAATTTTCTCTCATGTCAGACAAACAAAAAAACAAAAATTAATAAACCATATAAATAAAAAATTTAAAATATATTAGCAAAACAATTAACTTAGTTGTTGATATTTCACTTTCACTCTTCAAGTAATAAATACAATATTTCAAAAGCCCTCCTAGGATGGATAGCCTCCAAATGCAAACCCAAAAGCCATATTGATCTACAGCTATGTGCCAAGGGTTTCTTCAATGTGATCTTCACTTAGATTGAAGAGAAAAACATGATCATGGACAGAGGGTCATAATTCATCAACTCATCTGGTCTATACCTACGCAACTAGATAGAACGCTTCAACCCAGAAAAGCAAGGCCTCACTTAGGTTCCATTTTGGATGAGGATCTACACCCTTCCTCAGGACTACTGGGATGAGATGACTCTTTATGATATCAACAATTCCCTTGGAAAATTCATTAAAATGATGGAGAAGACAAATATCAACAGACATGCAACCTACATACGAATCTGTGTCTACATGAACATCAAAGAACCACTCCCTGGTGAGGTAAGTCTTATGCATGATTATTCTAAATTGATTTGAATTGTATATTATCAAAATATCCCCTTTATATGCTAGAAATTTCATCAACATGGGCACCTATTCAGAGGCTTCCCCATAAATCAAAAGGTTGCACAGAACCATGATTCAACCGATCAATATACCGAGGGGTTTAAAAATGTTGTAGGAAGGAAAAGGGAGGTCAGCACAAAACAGAACAAAAAATTCCTAGCAACAAACAACAGTTTTGAAGCTCTAGCTCAGTTGACTGGAAATGGGAACGAGCCTCCCAAAGACTAAGGGAGATTTGTGCAAGCGACTCCCTAGACCTGCAAGATTTAGCAAACCAAGATCCAATCAAAAACCTTTCCTATCCTCCAAACCCATCTGCATGTATGGGATATCTTGGAAACGAAATGTAAAGGATCTACTTTGATCACGATCCCATAAGTAATGAAGGAAGAACCAGAGAGCATCGACTTTGGGGACTTTGATATCACAGGGCTAGAAGAAGCATGCAACAGAAAATACTTTCAATCTATCCCCTCACACCAGATCCAGAATCTAGAGGAAATCCTGTCTCGACCTCAATAGAGCCCATTCCCAGGCTTTCAAGTAGGTATGTTCCTCAATACCAAATAAACCCTAAAATAATCTCGCAAACAAGGTAGAAAAATAGACTTGGAGACAACAGTCATAGCTAGGAAATAGATGGTAGAATGAGGGAGACCCCCCAAGTTAACTAGATTATACTCTATATTTACCAACCCCCCTCAATGAAGATCATCTCATGTAATATCAGAAGTATTAGTAGCCCCTCAAATTGTAGGATCATCAAGAAAATAGTTACTGAGGAATGCCCTGCAATACTCTACTTGCAAGAAACCAAATTCTATAGCTCTACTCTAGATGCAATCTTTAAAAGACTCTCAAAAGGATGAAATACCCTTGAGGTGGATGTTGATGAGGCTTCAGGGGGCCTATAAATCATGTATAATCTTCGTGTCATCACCCTAGAGAACTACCATCCCAATAGACACTTCATTTAAGCATCATTTCACTTGATTGGAACCACAATACATGGACTGGTCATGAATGTTTACTTTCCCCAACTGCTCCAGAAATAAATTGGGCTTCTAGAAAACATTTCAGATCTTAATAAACACCATTCTCACCCTCTCTGGATAGTTGTAGGAGACCTCAACATGATAGCCAATATTTAGGAGAAAAAAGGAGGAAGTCCTGTCCTAGAATTGGATAGCACAAAGTTAAAGAACTTCATCGAAGCCAATCACCTCATAGATCTCCAAAATTCCAATGGTATATTCACTTGGAATAAAATAGGAAGGGGATCTCATTAGATCTCCTCCTGGCTAGACCGCTTCCTCATCACGAAATATTTCATACATCTAGGAGGAGATCTTGTGGCAACCATCATCCTAGCCTCCAACTCAGATTGCTGACTCATTTAATTTCAATGGGTTAGACAGAGGATGCCCACTCCAAAACACTTTCACTTTTAACATTGATGGCTCAGTCATCTAGGGTTCAAAGACCTTGTCATGGATTGGTGGGCATCCCTCGCACCACCGCAGAGTACAAAAATGCATCAGTTCCAGATGAAACTAAATATTCTCAAAGAAAAACTGAAGGTGTGGAACAAGACAAACTTCGAAAAAATATTTAAAGATCAAAGAGATCTGGAAGATAAAATTAAGTAGCTCCAACAAAAAATCATATCTAAAAGATGTTCGGTAGACTCAAAGAAGAAGGAAAAAAAATTAAAAGCTAAGCTAGAAGAGAGAAGAATCTAGGAGCAGACCCTATGGAAACAAAAATCCCAAATATTATGGCTTAAAGATGGAGAAAGAAACACAATTCATTTTTTCACCACTCCACCATCTAGCATAGGATGCGCAACAGAATCACAGTACTCAAAAATCAGAACAGGGAGTGGATAGAGAAACAAGAGGACATCATTGAGGAGTTATGCAACCACTTCAAGGATATCCTCCAAGAGACCAATATCCACCGGCAGGAGGCCATAGGAATAATCACTCAGTGCATACCCAAACTGGTCAGTGAAGATCATAATAGGATGCTTCTGAAAGCCACCTTAATGGCAAAGGTTGAACAAGAAGTATTCCAACTAAAAGAAGGAAAAGCTTTGGGACTAGATGGATTCACCACCAGCTTCTTTAACCTCTTCTGGGACACCATCAAAGATGAGGTGGGGTGCATAGTTGAGGAATCACACACCATCCATTTGAATTTTTGGGCTCTCAATGCTACCTTCCTCATGCTCATCCAAGAGGAATAAAACATAGCTTCTCCAAGTAAGTACAGACCTATAGCACTCTGCAATTTTATTAACAAAATCATCTCCAACGTCATAGCTAACAAACTGGAACAAATCCTTTCCATGCTCAAATATCTGGAGAAAATAAGGTATGTTGAGGGCAGGAAAATCCTTGATGGAATCATCCTAAACCATGAGGTCATCAACTCTCTGAAAATATTTAAAAAACCTGGTATGCTCCTCAAAATTGACCTCTCTAAGGCCTTTGACAAACTCAGTTGGAACTACATCAAGCAAGTCCTCCTCGTCTTTGGTTTCAGTCATACCTGGGTGTGATGGATAATGAGCATAATATCCTCCCCCTTTCTATGCATCTTGGTCAATGGCATTCTTTTAGCTACCTTAAATCCCTCTAAGGGTATAAGTCAAGGGGATCCTCTCTTGCCCTTCCTCTTTATTATTATGGCTAAGGACCTAGGCCACCTGATAAAAAGCTTTATCGAATCATGTACTCTTCAGGGCATTCCTCTCCACAAATTACCTCCCATCTATGATCAACAATTTTTGGATGATAATATGATAATGGGACACCCCTCGGTCCAGAAAGCTCACTCCCTCAAAACTCTGCTTAAATGTTTCTCTGAACCCTCCAGTGCATGTGTCAACTCTAAAAAATCCCAAATCTTCTTTTTTAGCACTCCCCTCATCACTAAACGCAACATCAATGGAATTCCTGGATTCACCATAGCCTCCCTGACTTTCAAATACCTCGGCGCCCCTCTCACAAATTCAACCATCAATCACACATCCTAGAGATAGCTATTGGATCAAATGGAAACCAAACTTTCTAACTGGACCCAACACGCTCTCAACAAAGCTAGATGGATGGTTCTCATCAAATTATTCCTTCAGTATCTACCAATTTTCCTCTTCATTGTTCTAGCAGCTCCAAAATGGGTCCTCAAAGCTATGCGCAAGATGAAAATAGATTTCCTTTGGAGGGGGTAGTAAAGACAAAAACAAATGGGCTCTAGTCAACTAGAAAGAGGTATGTTCCCCGAAAGTGCGGGGCGGTCTAGGTTTGACAAACTGTGAGCAAATAAATAGCATCATGGGAGCTAACATATGGTGGAAATGGGCATCCAATCCTCACATGCCTTGGGAAACTCTATGGGAAGCCAAATATGTAGGAAATTGGCCCAAGGAGGATCTAATATGATTAAACGTTTCCCCAGGACGATCCCAAATATGGAAAGTTTCCATCCACCAAAAAAATATGATCCAAACCCATAGCTTCTGCGAACTGCACAGTGGCACTCAAGCTAGACTCTGGAAGGATTCTTGGCAGCAACTGCCTAGTTTATCCTCAATCTTTCCTAGACCCCTCTGGAGCAAAATCCTATAGGCTCGGCATCGAAATTGTGTCCAATACTTCTGGACTAGCGAAATAACTCAAGCATATAGAACTAGTCTTAGCAAAGATAGAGGGCATGCAGACTGTAACAATGAGAATAAAAGAAACATTTGTGAGGAATTAATGACTAAAAGAATAATATGAGCCCAGTAGGGACCCAAAATTTTAAGATGGGGCCATACTCCAAGTGGCAATTACTCCACCAAAAAAGCCTAGAATCTCCTACAATAGTTGAACCTAGGCCCCATCAATCATATATGGAAGAAAATATGGTCTCCCAAGCTTTGGCCCAAAGTAGTTACCTTTTTATGGCTTCTCAGCAAACGACGCATCCTCACATGGGAGAATATTTTGAAACGAGGCCTTATGGGACCCTCAATATGTCCACTCTGCCAGAACAAATATGAAACCATACATCACTTGTTCAACCTCTACCCAATAACCAACTCCCTATGGGATAGAACTAAAAATCTTATGCAGACAATCCAATCAAGACAAGGGCAACATCATCAACATCATCAGCAAATGGCCAGATAAACCCTACTCTAGCAACCTCGTAAATCGACTATGGAAGCTACTTCCCAACATACTTCTCTCGAATGTTTGGAAAGAAAGAAACAACAGGATTTTTAAAGACAAAGCCTCCCATCGAGATCAAATCTAGGATAGGATACACAATAGCCTTGCAAAAATAATGTCCATGACTCATTGGGGCAAGGAATATCTCCCAAAAAATACTGTTGAATGCCAAATTTGTAACTACTATAAAATAACCATCAATTCACCTCTAAACAACCTCCCTGTGAATGCCAGAAGGAAAAATGCACCTGATCAATGGGCTCCCCCTCCAGCTGGATTATTCCAATGCAATTCTAATGCAGCCTCCAAAGGAAACCTATGGAATGTTGGTTTTGAGAGCACCTTCAAAGATTCCCAAGATTCTTTCCTTTTATGGAAACATGGAATAGGACAACAAAAATTCTGCAAAGGTGGAGGGGCTCATCTAGGGCATATCCAAAGCCATTGATTTTAAATTTTTTCTATCGGAAATGGAGGGAGACTTGCAAATCATCACTCAAGTGGTCACCCATATCCTGCATCATCCCCCCCCCCAAAAGGTATCCATAAGTTGGTAGCTCGCTAACCAACTCCATCTCCTGGAACAGTTTCTACAGAATCATAGGGCAATCACTTTTCATCATGTGCACAGAAAATCAAACACTGTTGCGGACCTACTAGCCAATAATGTCGTGAAAAGAAAAACAATGTTGTCCTACTCTAACTTCTCTCAGATTGAGTATGATTCATTGGTCACAGATTTCCAATCTCTCTTCCAAAATGATCACGCCCCCACCCCCCCAAATCCATGTGATAGGACGCACATGTATGAAACAACTTCTTCCCACACTCGGGATGATGAATACCTGCAATGACAGCTTTTACCTAGTGTGGAACCTCCATTCTACAATCATTTACATGAGCTCCATGATTCATCTGATCCATTGCCATAACCTAAATCGCATGCCACACCATGAGAATTTTTGCAGCCTGCACCTGCTAGTGTGCCACAATAATGCACAACATCTGCGCTTGTGCCACATGTCTTTAAATGGCAATGTCCCTCCTCATTGTGTTATCCTTAACTTCCTCCTGTTGTTCTCCAGAGCTCTCCATGCCCCCTTATTTATTTATTTTTTGGGTTATTCTCTTCAATTTTTTCACCAGAGGAGCCTCCTTCCCCTTGCATGTCCCCATTCTAGCGCCATGCCTTCAAACACCTACCCTGCTATGCACCCCCCATCATGCACACTCCCCCCTGATTTTTCTTGCCTTCATAGCTCCTTTCGGTTGTGCACATCCCCCATCTATGTAGCTCCCTACAACACTGTTCTCATTCGCGCACATCCTTTCCCCACTCCTTTGTTGAGATTTCCCTTGAAGCACAAGTATTTGTGCTTACCCCATCCCCCAACCCTTAACTTCTCATCCCCCCAAATGGCTCCATATCTACGCTAAAGGACCATCAAGGGAGGTTAAAGAGGCACCTTCTTGGGCCTTTATCGATAAGGTGGAGACAACCGTTTAGAATCCTACGAGGGTTTCCCTTTTGGTAGCCACGACAAGGATGCATCACAATGCCCTGTGTGAACCCAGGAGGAGGATGCCCCAGCTCAAGAGACTTAGAGGGTTATAAGGGGACCTGGTAAATCCACTTTAGTGCATCAGGAGCATCCTTCTCCTCACAAATTTGAACCTCTTCCGGTATAAGAGACTGCTGAGGAAGACACCGATGTATGAATCATGTAATTGAAGGGTGTTTAGATGCGTGTACCAGATGTTGAGTACCCAGTTTCTCCCATTCTCTCTGTACCCACCTCAAAGACCCCGCGTCTGCCAACTGCTAAGGAGGAAGCCATAGCACAGGAGTATGGATGCTGCATCGAGGAGGAGGACCTTGTTACCAATGATGATGCTGGAACACCATGAATGCAAGGTCGCATGACTCTTTTTTTTTTCTGCTATTTTAGTGCGTATTATAGATCTTTTCTCTTTTCATGTGTCAACCCATACCTTGTAATTTTGGATTGTTTGAAGCTACTACAAGGCTGGTTTCCTCCCATGAGGTAGCCCCATACCTGTTCTACTCTGATAGTATTGGCTAAGTGCATCTTACCAAGTCACATTGTCATCTATGTATGGTTTCTCTTTGAATTAATATAGATTAAACTAACTTACAAAAAAAAAAATTACAATATTTCAATGTCGATCTTAAATAGTATAATTTTACAATATCCAATGTGAGTTATGAATAAATTTATTTAACATGAATTAATATAAAACAACTCAATTCACATGTTATGTTATCTTTATAACATTCAAAATCTGAAATTTAAACACTAAAAAAATACACATGGTTTTTTGCACTCTAAAATAAGTTTGCAACAAAAGCAATTTGATCCCTCTCGGCTCATGTTAGATTCATGCTTTAAATGGATCTATTCTGGTTCTACAATCCAGTAAGAGGGACATGTGTAAGTATGTCACGTCCTCAAAAAAATAATAAATTTATTTTCTCTCATGTCGGCCAAACAAAAAATAAAAACTAAATAACCATATAAATAAACAATTAAAAATATATTAAAAAATCAATTAACTAAGTTGTTGATACTTCAATTTCACTCTTCAAGTAATAAATACAATACTTCGATGTCCATCTTAAATAATAAAACCTTGCAATATCTAATGTGAGCTATGAATCAAATATTTTAACATGAATTACTATAAAATGGTTCAACACACATGCTATGTTATCTTTATAACATTAAAAAATGCAATTTAAATAGTAAATAATTACACATTCTTTTTTCCACTTTAAAAAAAGTTTTCAACAAAATAAATTTGATTCCTTTCGACTCATGTTAGATCCATTCTTTAAATTAATCTATGTTTGTTTTAAAATTGAATAAATAATCATCAAGTTATTTGAAATATTCAACAGAGAATGAGTATGCAAGAGATTTTGTTCCTACGCTTCACTATTGTGTTCTTGCACTAAACAACAATCATAAAAATGAACCCACAAACTTCAATCCTTTAGAGTTAAGAGCATTTTGAATATATTCTAGTTGAGGCCATAGAAAAATCATTTGATATAATCCCAACAATGGAGATATTTCAAATAGCTAGTATTTTCAATACCAATATTAGAGCTTCGAAAATTCATGGTTCATCATAGGTCTATGATAACTAAACAAATTAAAACAAACAGTGCTATAAGAGAAGCTCGCTCAAGTTTCTATTCTTGAATCAGAGCCTTAGCTCAACAACGTCACTCGACAACAAACTCAAACCTTCACAAGATTTCAAATCATCAATAGTATTGCCATGCAATTATAAACGTATTCAAATTTTGTTACCCACAACCTTTAAAGTTTTTTTTTCATATCTCAAGGTTGTAGCTTCAAATATGAACTAGTAAAATACCACTTCACACTCATTCATTGCAAGATGTACATATAAACTCTCGGTCTAGATTATGACACCAAATATTTTAGCACTGTTTATAGATATTTTAAATGTGCATATATATTACCTAGATCTGACTTAATACAAACCCAAGGTCACACCTCGTATACATCGATGCAATAAAATGTCCACAAAGATCTTATACTTGTTGATGTGGGAAACAAGATTCATAATAAACAAAATATAAAATACTCACATAAGAAACTAACAAAGGAAAAACGAGCTGGGCTGGGTAGGCCCTAGCCAACCAGCTTTCTTCCCTATGAATAAAATATTAACTACAACGTTTCAATGATCAACACAGGATAAAACATCACAATATATTGAAACCTGGCATTAATACTTTATTAATGAAACCTCAATCATTAATACATCAAAGGCTTTAGTGGTCCAACTCTAATTGATCATAGTAAAGGGGTAGAATCCCTAACACTTAGCTCAGCTACATGAGAGTACAAATAATGACTTTTTTCCACCTATCTTTATACCATAGTCAATTTATATAATTGATTTACATTGCAGATTTACTTATGAGAAATGAAGGCAATCATATACAAAATTTTATAGTCACAAATAATAATATTTTCCATTGATGAATGTCTGGTGTAACCATAAATAATCAAGGAGATTACGAATATGATGGAATATTTGGCATTTTTTTCAAACCTGGCACTAATTTTAAATTCGGGAAAAATGTTAGTTTTTATAAAAATACCTCAAGGAAACCTGGATAACTCTAAAACTACGATGATTTTTTGAAAAAAAATCAGTGTAAGCATAATTTGCTATATTTTTGACAAAAACCTTGTTTTGTAACTTTTATATTCGCCTTCATCTGATCTGTACAGAAGTCGAGGTGAAATTTGGAAATTTGTAAAATGTGTACTTTTGGGTGGTAATTTTTCAAATTGCTTCTAGAAAATCAAAAATGTGACTAGGGTGCATTTTGACTCATGTGTAGGTGTTAAAACATCATTTTTAACAAAAACCTTCCTCTATTTCTCCCTAAAGTGTTCCAAGTTGTTGAATCCCCAAATTGGCTGCTCTTTAGTGCAGGCAAAACCACACACTTGTGTAGGGACAACCTACATACATACAGATTATATTTAATGATGATTTTAATGTTAAATATTGTTAAAATAATTTAAGGATGCTAGATAGTAAATATTTACCTTATAATGCATAAAATGATGATAGTAACCCTGGGAACTAAGTGAAAACATAAAGGACTTCAAAGAAAAAAGCGATGTAAAATTAGCAAAATGGAGGCTTGATAGGGCTAAAGTTGACTGTAGGGCCAAAGTTTGACTGTAGGCCAATTTTACTAGGTCATTGACCAACGTTGAATTTAAATGTTTGATTGGTTTGACCAAAAATAGTTTTGAACATGTTTAATTCATATTTTGACTCGTATATTGGCATATATTTCTAGAATATAACTTATCCTCATGGAAATACTGTTGGTTTTTTTCCAAAGGTTTGGTTTCCTAGGTGAAAAATTTTGTGTCTATTGTGCATGGTTGTCTTTCTATGATCTTTACTATTTCTGTTGCATTTAGCATTGATATTTCTGTGTATAAGTATTCAATGATAATAGTGGCATAAAAAATATTTTTTGAAAATCACTACGAAGTAATAATTGGGAAGAAATTGTATTCTACTGCAGTTACCATAAATTTTCAACAAAATAGATCTCTCCTATTAAAATATGTACTACATTCCTGAATTTTAACAAGGTCTTTATTTCAATAATCCCACTTTATGTTTGAGATACATCTCTAATTTGGTTGAAATATAACATTCTTATATATTTGAAAAGAAAATAAAAAGAGAGAGAGAGAATGAAAGGAAACAAAAAAAAATATTATCATGCAAGGGGATTAAAATATTATCAAACAAAATTACAACTTAGTAAATAACCCTTCCCTTATTCAATGAATGCGTGCAAAAACATGAGTGTAGGGGGGATGTTGAGACTCAACTTTGAAAAAATTATAAACAATATTTAAGCTATCACCATTCAATTTCTTATTCATTTTCGCCCGTTTACCACTTATTTCCAAAATATTTCCTATTCGTGTTTCATAAGAAGCTTAATAAGTTATCTCACCATTAATTAAATTGTTTCATATGCTTTGACGACTATTTGAAGTGAATTTTGCAAATTCCTAGTTAGTTTGAAGGATTAACAACATTTCATGACAACCTATACAAAAATATGGTAGCAATAAGCTTTAGGAAAATGGTTAGTGTTTCTTACAGAGAAATCTAGTAGAATTTCCCATATAGAATTTGAATAGTGCCCTTTACACAAAATTACAGTAGCACCATTCACATAGAATTCTAGTAGCAGTAAGAAAACATCAAATTCTAATAACACCTTATTGTTCTAGATACATCTTCCTTGTGTATGTAAAATCAAGCATCTAGGTGTTATGGAGGATAATGTTGATATGCCTCCATATTAGTGAAATATATCGAAGCTCCTTTTATTCAAGTGAATATCTCTGGTAAATTTTTAGACAACTTACTCCAAGGAAATAGGTAGCATTCAAACTTCTTCCATAGTCATCCCCAACTTGGATACTCCACATCATCCCTTCTAATATGGCACAAAACAAACTTCCCTCTTTATCATACATTACCCAATATGTAACAAAAATGTGCTCTAAGTAAAACATTAAGATGAATGTATATAGGGGAAAGTTTGCATAGGTATCAATTCCTTCTAATTTTTTTTTTTCAAACATAATCTTAAATATGTTACTCCTAGCTTTGTGGATTCCATCGGATTGTTATAATAGAATAATTTTAAGTGTAATAAATCTCTCACATAGTAGCTTCACAATTTCATGGGAGCTATTTTATTTTATATCATTTGGACGTTAAAATAAAATCTATTTTGTTTTCTAACCTTATCACCACACTGTAAGTATTCCCGCACCTATGCTAGAAGAAGAAGAAGGTCCCCCTCTTTGTGATATATTATTTGTTATATTATTTTGTGTGTGTAGTTGATCTATTTATCAGTTGTAGGTTTCATTCATTCATTATTGAATTTTAGTTATAATTATGTACCTTTACTTTATCAAATATCTTTTGATTATTGAATAGTTCAATACTAGAATTCTAGTAGTATGTTTGTTTACAACTAGGGGTCTGGACATTGTTTATTCGAGGAGTCTTGAAGACTATGTATAATGAAATAGGACGCGAAACTATGACTAGAATTTCATCCATGAATGGCTTGGTCATTTTTTTTTTAAACTATAGTGTTAAAAGTATCAAGAGGCTACAAAAATGATTCTAGTAGAGGAGAAAGTAGATGTTGAAGTATTAGTTTTTTATTTATTACCTAAACTAATACATATCCATGTTCATCCTTAAATAAGAGAGTATATTTAATTTTGAATTTTGTTTTCTAGAAGTGATCTATCAAATGAGTTAATGTATTATATTAGGCTGCTACTTGGTCTCGCATCTATTTTTCTAACACATCATAAGCTTATGATTATATGGATTGATAATTTATTTGTCAGCAATTTAAGTAATTAAATTTCTGAGTAGATGTAAGGTCCAAGAATCTCTCTTTATCATGTAAATGTCCCAAAACCCATATCCATTTCTCAAAATTCCTTAATGATACCTATAGTCCCATTTTAAAGCCTGAGATTATCTTGATAGGTGATATATGGTTGTTTGTGTTTCAAATCATGAACCTTTTATACGTATAAGCTACCAATATGTTTGAGAGGTTTTCTATAACAGTTTGAGGCATCATTTTGGCTTTAAATTCCTAAAATATTTTTACTTTGACTAAGGCTTGGGTTTCCTTATGCTAGACTATATCAAGCCCTTAACACATTCATGCTACAAAAAACATTCTGAGGGTACTAACATCATTTTTTAGAGGCTAATAATGATCTCTGTAGGTCATGTTATTTGATTTGAGGCATTTTTCATGGCTTTATATGTGTTAAATTTTCCATTATAACCTAATGCATGGTTGATTCCCTATATGATTTTTGGGGCCCTAGGACACAAAATTAGTGCTCAAAACCACCTAGTGGAATTGACATCCTAAAAAATAAATTGAAATTACATAAAGAAACCATGTGTGGCTATTATAGGAAACCATCTTGGATATGGGTAGAAAAATTCCTTAGGGCCTATGATTCATATTTCCTACTATTACCATTTCTAGATCCCCAAGATTATTACCTAGTACTCAAACTAGGTAGATATATACATCTATAAACGCAAATGATTCCCTTGGGAGACAATTTGTGTTGATTAAAGGTATAATTCTCGGCCTCAAAATATTAGAATATTCGTTATTGGTATAAATCTTTGGTTTCACCTTCTTTCCGAATCTAAATTATATAGGTTAATACTTAATGTTACACAATTCATAATGCTAACCATTCCCATTAGACCAATGATACCAAGAAAGGTCCTTTTCGGTGGTTCAACATCCTGTTTTTGGCCTTATATCCCTAGAAGCTTAATTTAGAACCTAAGGCTTGCATTTTATTTGTCTATTATTCCTAAGTAACCAAGGCCCATATCTAATGCTCAAAATCCCCTAGAAACACCTATATCCAAACCTGAATACCAAATGTCCCTTTGAGAGGTTATATATGATAGTTTGAGTTGTCATTTTGTATCCGTAATCCTATAAGCCACCTAAAACCCTTAGAGGTTTTTTGTATTTTTAACACATTATGTTTCCATTTGGATCCCTATAGCCATTTTACTTAAACTAAGGCTTAGGTTTCTCTAAACCATATCAAGTTCTTAAGATAAATATCTAAAGCTCAAAATCGTTGTTAGGGAGTTAATATCATTTCTTAGAGGGCAAGGGTACCCTCTATAGGTCATGTGTGGTGCATTGAGGAATTCTTGATGGTTTTATATTCGTAAGGATTTCTTTAGGACCTAAGGCATGCCTTATCCTATATATTGTTTTCCAGGTGCGAAGGTCCATACCTACTTCTCAAAGCCATAATTACATCCCCAATCATATATAAAATATACCCTCAAGAGGTCATGAATGGTCATCTAAAGCATCCTTATTTTCCTTATACGGATAAAATCTTAAAATATGGAATTAGGTTCATGTTTCCTCCCTTAACCATGTCAAGACCATTAAGACCTATTTCTAAGGTGACATTGTTGTCCACAAATTCCTAAAATCTTTATTTACGGCCTAATGTTATATTTTCCACCCCAAACCATGTTCAAGGCACCACGACCCATATATAGTGCTATAAACCTTCCAATAGAACCCATATCCACTCTTAAATGCTAAATATTCCTTATATATGTCGTATGTGGTGCTTCAAGCCCTCATTCATGTCTCTTTATCCTTGGAAGTTACATATATTAATTAAGGCTTTAGTTTCCCTCCTCGACTATGGAAAAGGTAACACGAATCATACTTATCATTTAATGGTTTCTAATGGTGTGCATGTAAAAAATAGTAGGGATACACTACTCTTGAGACATTACGTATGGTGGATAAGGGTATTGTTCTTAGATTTGGATTCTTGGAAGCGTACTTTAGGTTCTAAGGCTAGATTTTCCTCCCTTCACCATGAAAAATTCCCATTCCCTATAGTTATTTCTCAAAACCTTTTAATTTTGTCCATATTGAAATCTGAATTCTAAATATCCCATAAAGATTTTTAGGAGGCTACTTTTTATGCCTAACAAACAAGTTTCATCACTTGTTCTTCGTCCAAGCATTCATATTAATACCTACTTCTCCAAACACCATAATGGTGCCTATCATTAGAGAATTTTTTTGGTAAAAAATGGGCGTAGAAAAATGTACAACCAAAATCAAATTTATAAGGACCAATAGTATTCAAGATGATGATTTCAACCATGGGAGATGATTCACCATTTTTGAAGAAAAAAAGTAAAATGATTAAAGAAAAAATAAAAAAATTTCACTGTTATGTCTTGGTAGTTTTACTCAAATTTCAAGTGGGACAAGTCATTGGATGTGGAATTTAATTGATCATCCAAGGAATACCCATGTTGCGGACTCTTAATAAACCCTGCTACACAAGAAATGAGAAATACATGAAAAAAATGATATTGCAATCATGTTTTTCATTTATTTCTCATTTTTCATGTAGAAGGGTCCATAGAAAGTATGCAACATGTGTACTCCTTGGATGAGGAATTAAATTATGTATCCAACGTGTTCTCCTTCTTGAAATTTGTGTAAAACTGTAGGGAGATAATTTTAAAAAGTAGTTTTCTATTTTTTCCCTCTAAAATTTGAGAATATAATCTAGTATTGTTTTATTGTTTTCACTATTATTTTATAATATTGCTCGGGAGGTCCTTTTTAGACATAAAAATCTCTTTAATATTCCATCTAAGAGGAAAATTATATTGCTAGGAGGCCATGTGTGTGGGTTTAAGGTGGTTTTCATAGCCTCAAATGGATTGAATATTCCTTAAGGGTTTGAAGCATAGGCTTGTTTATAGCACCAATTAAAGGAACCCTTGATGTATAACGTTGTAAGAAATCATAATAGCACAAATGATTTCACTTTCAAGAAAAATATCTCCTTTAAAGGTCATTCATATTTTGTGTACCTGGTTTTCTATAATCTACATTTATGGAATAAGACCTGTATCTTTTCCCCTAACCATATTAGGTACCTTGAGACACTTACCTAGTTCTAAAAGCTTCATAATATCATCAACATACACACTCAAATGATAATGATATGCTTAATATGCCATGTGTCATGGATTGAGTTGTTGATATTTGATGGGAGACAAAATGAATTTCGGCATAGTATTTTCCTCCTAGCTCCACTATTCACCCATGTTGACAATGGCTAAGTTTATCCTAACGAAACTATAACCATGAACCAAACATATATATCTTGTATGTTGGTGCTTTTTCTTGATAACACCTCCTATCTCCCTTGTCAACATAAGTAGTCATTGTCGTTCCCCTTGTTCAAACAAATCATCTCTAAGTGTGCTTCACATTGAAAACACATAGGTATTTACCAACAATGTGGCTCAACACTTCTTCGTGAATATAAAATCCTTGATTGAACATGATTGGAATTTGGATTTCTTTGTACCTGCCACACAAATTCTTTAGACATTTTGGGTCTTCATACTTCATGTCAAGAAACATTGTGTTTAAAATGTTTCCCTTCAAGAATGATGTTTTTATAATAAATTAAACCCTCACCAATACAAGTTTGATTAAAAAATTACCCTTCAATACCAGAGTGATGTTAATTTTTTTTACACTTTTATCATAATAACAAAATGACCATAATATGCAAATGACTTACTGAGTCTTGAACCTTTATTTTAAATTACATGGAACACTCACAATAAAATCTCCATAACCCTCAAATCAAATTGTTTGTATGTGTTTTTTCGTACAACAACAGTATGAGTATTACTCTCATCCATATATTTAACTTTTCATACACATTTTATTTTTTCAATGGATTCTTATACAAAATTTAACCCCAAAAAAATCAATAGACCTCCCAACCATATTTTACTTTCAAACCAAATCTAGGGATCACTTTCTGGAAATAGAAATCCATTGAAGGAATATACTCATTATCTCTATGGAATGTAACATATATGTGGAAAATAAAGAGAGAGATAGGTTCATGTCAATTCATGGCCTCTACAGAGTATAGTGAACACTTGATAAACGGAGATTTAAAACATGGTTAAGAGGAGGGGCAGGTGACCTAATATTTGTTTAAGAATGATATACCTATCTAATGGAAAGGCCTTCCAAGTATAAAATCAGATAAAGTAAGGTTGTTGGATTTCATTTTATTCAATTATGTTTCTGTAATAAGTATGCTACCTTTAATAGAACATAATACAACTTCTTTCACCACTTGATTCTGAGGACTCTACATTAATTTGACTGTGAATAATACGAAAGGTACCTTTAATTACTCAATAGGATTTTATACCTTAACATAATCCAACGTCTTTAGAGGAGTTTCGACACAATCTTTCTACAACTACACATGCATAAAATATTATTAAATAAATGAACTAAAATAAACACATAAACATAAATATTTACTTAAATAAAAGTCAAAAGCAACAATGCATTCATAGTTTCCTCGTTGCACATAATGTGAAATGTTCAACAACCACCAGTATAGAGTTTAATCAGTGAAATTATCACCTCCTCTCCCATACGATACCGAATGTAAGCAATAAAAGAACTTTTAAAAACACCAATATCAAATCCAAACAAAAAATGTTATGAAACCAACTCCAAAAATAGAAGAAAAAAGAGATCAACTCCTTAGAAATAGCCACTTCGAGGGGGAAACATCCAATACATTACAGAAGTGAACAATTCTTGGATGATCCAAATAAAAAAACCCCCTTCCATATAGGATTCGATGGGGTCACAATATAATCCTAGTCAACCTAACAATAATAATGCAAGGGCACAATAATAAGAATATTGGGGTTACAGGGTACTACAATAACAATAAGGGGGTTACACTAACAATAACAAGGGACTATAGTAGTAATATAGAGACCTAACATGCCCCTCTCCTTCAAAAAAGTGTTGTCCTCAACGCTTGAGTAGCTCAAGATGCTTCTTTATAAAATTCACATCCTCCCATGTAGCGTCGTCAATGGGTAAGTTCTTCCATTTGATGAGATACTCTAAAATTGATTGATTTCGTAGTTGTAGAGTTCTTGTCTCTGTGACTACTTCATGTTGCAATATGATTTTTTCTTCCTCATCAAGTTCTGGAGATATTGTTTTCAATTTTGTCCCCTATAACCTTCTTTAAGCATGAAATATGGAAAAGTGGATGCACTCTCGAAGAAGTAGGAAGATCCAATTTTTATGCCATAGTACCAATATTTTGCAACACGTTGTAAGGCCCATAGTACTTTGGCGATAATTTATTATCATTCTTAGCTTTCTTGATGGAAATTTGTTTGTAATGTTGTAGCTGTAAAAATACCCAGTCTCCTACATCAAAACTTCTCTCGTTGTGATGTGGAACTGGCTGTTGTTTCACTCGATTTTGTGCCAAATTTAGGTTATCCTTTAAGAGTTGGAGAACTTCTTGTTGATGCTCGATGTGATATTCCACTGCTTGAGCCTATAATTTTCTCTTAAATAAGATGTTATGGATGGTGGATGACATCCATAAAGTGCCATAAATGGGGTAATTATTACTATAGGATGGAAGGAAGTGTTATACCACCATTCAACAAGAGGTAACCACTTAACGTATTGTGTTTTCTTATCAAATACAAAACAAAGAAGATATCCTTCAAAAAATTTATTCACTATCTCAGTTTTTTACCATTGGATTGAGGATGACAAGAGGAGATATGAGCTAGTTCAGTACCCAAATAAGAAAATAATTCCTGATGCAAGGGCATCTGAACAGACTTGAACTCAAGTCAAAATTTGAAGCTGAAAAGGCGGATACGCGAACAATCATGTAATTTGGGGCAAAATTTGTTGAAACGGAACTACATTTGCTGGAGTGATAATGTCTAATTAACTGTAATGATTTTGTGGATCTTAACCGATTCACGACCTTTGTAAAATTATATATAACATATAGTCTGTGTGCGTGATAATGAGGAGAGTGAGAGCGAGATTGCAATGTAGTCATATGTGAATTTTTTACTAAGGTTGAAATGCCTTAGATGTAATCTGAATTGTACATAATTAAGATATATGTTATGTCGATTTCCTGTGTATGAGTTTGTTTAGTTATGGTTTCGTTTTATTCATTAAACTCATGTTATGGATTTATTTATCGACCGTCGATCACTGGAAGGATCGATGGCGATCTAATGTAATTTGAATATGCTACATCATTGTGTTTTGATTATATGGTTGGTTCAGAACCATGCGCAACAGGGATGGAGGAACTGTGGTTTGAACCCACATAACATTGCTTTGGAGCAATGCAATCTGAACCCACGTTTATATTAAATCTCTTGTTGAAAGCGCAGTGGGAACATGATACAACATTGTGTTGGAACTGTGTACAGGAATTGACGGAAGAGAGCCCTGAAGGCGAAATGAAACCACAACAAAATTGCGTGTTGGAAATAGAGTGGTGGTTTTGAAAACCGAACCACTTGTTTGGCACATCCTTTGGGATGTGGGTGGTTTTGATTAAATCAATGCGATCAAATAAAAATTTGCCACGTCACAAATGAAATACTACTCATTTCACATTGCATTTGATTGATAAAGTTCTGGCGCCATTTTACTGCGATTACTGTTCGATGAAATGTGTTAGATATCTGATGGTGTTCGCAGTGGAGGTTTCACAAGGGGTTGATGACGTTAACAATGGAGCCCTCAACATGTATTCCAGATAAAATTGGGTGAGTTGGGTAGAGAGATACCATTTTATCTATGATCGACGGTTCTTGAGAACGAGATATGCTCGGCTTGAAATCTTTACTGGACCTGATTTATTATAAATTTGGGTTGTGGTGGTTTGAGTTCCAGTTTGGGACGAGAGAAAGGTGGGACCGACATTGCTGGTCAAAGGTTTAATGTTAATGCTTTGTTTTAGTGGCCTCTAACATATTTCAATGATATGGGTTTAAGAGTGGGCTGCAAGCATATAGAGATCGAAGACTATGAATCATGGTTTTCATTTAAAAATGCTTCCAGTATATATGTAACCAGCAGAGAGGCACTGCGGGAGCATAATGGGCCTATAACCCATAAGTTCCAAGATCAAATCTACAGCTTTGACATAGATCTGAAGGTTGCAGGTTCATTTTGATTAATGAAGGTGAACCTACCTTATAGTGGGTTTCACTCTTCAACAAGTGGTATCAGAGCGGGGAAAGGATTTCATGCGAGAAGAAGGAGTTTGCAGACAAAGAAGGAAGAGGTACAGTTTTGTGAAAATTTGTAAAGCTTGTGATTTTATATTTTGTGAAGGTAGCAGCAGAGGAAGGTGAGAATATTGCAGCAACCTAGAGCAGGAGTGCTCAAATGGTTCGACAGGAGCGAGCCAGAGAGATGCCAAAATACTAATCTCAGGAGAGAAGCTTGGTGAGGTATTTGGTAGCAGGGAGGACTTGCTATTACAGAGGTTTCATTACAGGTCACGATGGAAAATTCCGTAGATGATGTGGGTAGAATTTTTCAAGGCATGTTGTACAAGAAGATCACAAAGAGTAGTTCCACAGATGATGTGGGTAGAACTGCTGACAGCCGTAGAAGACATATGACCAAGAGGTCATAAAATTTTTGTGCCTCGGGAGTCTAATGCAGGGGCATCTGAACAAACTTGAACTCAAGTCAGAATCTAAATCTGAAAAGGCAGATACGCGAACATTCATGTAAATTGGGGCAAAAATTGTTGAAACAGAACTACATTTGTTGGAGTGATAACATCTAATTAAGTGTAATTATTTCATGGATCTTAATCGATTCACAACCTTTGTAAACTTCTATATAACAGAGAGTCTGTGTGCGTGATAAGGAGGAGAGCAAGAGCGAGATTGCAATGTAGTCATATGCGAAGTTTTTACGAAGGTTGAAATGCCTTAGATGTAATCTGAATTGTACATAATTAAGATATATGTTATGTCGATTTCCTGTGTATGAGTTTGTTTAGTTATGGTTTCGTTTTATTCATTAAATTCATGTTATGGATTTATTTATCGACCATCGATCACTGGAAGGATCGATGGCGATCTAATGTAATTTGAATATGCTACATCATTGTGTTTTTATTATATGGTTGGTTGAGAACCATGCGCAACAGGGATGGAGGAACTGTGGTTTGAACCCACATAACAGTGCTTTGGAGAAATGCAATCTGAACCCATGTTTATATTAAATCTCGTGTTGAAAGCACAATGGGAACATGATACAACATTGTGTTGGAACTGTGTAAAGGAATCAACGGAAGAGAGCCCTGAAGGCGAAATGAAAGCACAACAAAATTGTGTGTTGTAAATAGAGTGGTGGTTTTGAAAACTGAACCACTTGTTTGGCACATCCTTTGAGCTGTGGGTGGTTTTTATTAAATCAATGCGATCAAATAAAAATTTGCCACGTCACAAATGAAATACTACTCATTTCACATTGCATTTGATTGATAAAGTTCTGGGGCCATTTTACTGCGATTACTGCTTGAAGAAATGTGTTAGATATCTGATGGTGTTCGTAGCGGAGGTTTCACAAGGGGTTGATGACGTTAACAATGGAGCCCTCAGCATTTATTCCAGATAAAATTGGGTGAGTTGGGTAGAGCGATACCATTTGATCTATGATCGACGGTTCTCGAGAACGAGATATGCTCGGCTTGAAATCTTTACTAGACCCGATTTATTATAAATTTGGGTTGTGGTGGTTTGAGTTCCAGTTTGGGATGAGAGAAAGGCGGGACCGACATTGCTGGTCAAAATTTTAATGTTAATGCTTTGTTTTAGTGGCCTCTAAAATATTCCAATGATATGGGTTTAAGAGTGGGCTGCAAGAATATAGAGATCGAAGACTATGAATCATGGTTTTCATTTAAAAATGCTTCCAGTATATATGTAATCAGCAGAGAGGCACTACGGAAGCATAATGGGCCTATAACCCAAAGGTTCCAAGATCGAATCTATAGCTTTGACATAGATCTGAAGGTTGCAGTTTCATTTTGATTAATGAAGGTCAACCTAACTTATTGTGGGTTTCACTCTTCAACAAGTGGTATCAGAGCGGGGAAAGGATTTCATGTGAGAAGAAGGAGTTTGCAGACAAAGAAGGAAGAGCTACAGTTTTCTGAAAATTTGTAAAGCTTGTGATTTTTATCTTTTGTGAAGGTAGCAGCAGAGGAAGGTGAGAATATTACAGCAACCTAGAGCAGGAGTGCGAAAATGGTTCCACAAGAGCAAACCAGAAAGATTCCAAAATACTAATCTCAGGAGAGAAGCTTGGTGAGGTATTTGGTAGCAGGGAGGACATGCTATTACAGAGGTTTCATTACAGGTCACGATGGAAAATTCCACAGATGATGTGGGTAGAATTGTTCAAGGCATGTTGTACAAGAAGATCACAAAGAGTAGTTCCACAGATGATGTGGATAGAACTGCTGACAGCCGTAGAAGACATATGACCAAGAGGTCATAAAATTTTTGTGCCTCGGGAGTCTAATGCAGGGGCATCTGAACAAACTTGAACTCAAGTCAGAATTTAAAGCTGAAAAGGCAGATATGTGAATAGTCATGTAAGTTGGGGAAAAATTTCTTGAAACAGAACTACATTTGCTGGAGTGATAACATCTAATTAAGTGTAATTATTTCATGGATCTTAACCGATTCACAACCTTTGTAAACTTCTATATAACAGAGAGTCTGTGTGCGTGATAAGGAGGAGATCGAGAGCGAGATTGCAATGTAGTCATATGCGAATTTTTTACTAAGGTTGAAATGCCTTAGATGTAATATGAATTTTACATATTTAAGATATATGCTATGTCGATTTCCTGTGTATGAGTTTGTTTAGTTATGGTTTCGTTTTATTCATGAAATTCATGTTATGGATTTATTTATCAACCATCGATCACTGGAAGGATCGATGGCGATATAATGTAATTTGAATATGCTACATCATTGTGTTTTTATTATATGCTTGGTTTAGAACCATGCGCAACAGGGATGGAGGAACTGTGGTTTGAACCCACATAACAGTGCTTTGGATTAATGCAATCTGAACCCACGTTTATATTAAATCTTGTGTTGAAAGCGCAATGGGAACATGATACAACATTGTGTTGGAACTGTGTATAGGAATCGATGGAAGAGATCCCTGAAGGAGAAATGAAAGCACATCAAAATTGCGTGTTGGAAATAGAGTGGTGGTTTTGAAAACCGAACCACTTTTTTGGCACATCCTTTAGGCGGTGGGTGGTTTTGATTAAATCAATGCGATCAAATAAAAAGTTGCCACGTCACAAATGAAATACTACTCATTTCACATTGCATTTTATTGATAAAGTTCTGGGGCCATTTTACTGTGATTACTGTTCGATGAAATGTGTTAGATATCTGATGGTGTTCGCAACGGATGTTTCACAAGGGGTTGATGACGTTAACAATGGAGCCCTGAACATTTATTCTAGATAAAATTGGGTGAGTTGGGTAGAGCGATACCATTTGATCTGTGATCGACGGTTCTCGAGAACGAGATATGCTCGGCTTGAAATCTTTACTAGACCTGATTTATTATAAATTTGGGTTGTGGTGGTTTGAGTTCCGGTTTGGGATGAGAGAAAGGCGGGACCGGCATTGCTAGTAAAAATTTTAATGTTAATGCTTTGTTCTAGTGGCCTATAACATATTCTAATGATATGGGTTTAAGAGTGGGCTGCAAGCATATAGAGATCGAAGACTATGAATCATGGTTTTCATTTAAAAATGCTTCCAGTATATATGTAACCAGCATAGAGGCACTACGGAAGCATAATGGGCCTATAACCCATAGGTTCCAAGATCGAATCTACAGCTTTGACATAGATCTGAAGGTTGCAGGTTCATTTTGATTAATGAAGGTGAACCTACCTTATAGTGGGTTTCACTCTTCAACAAGTGGTATCAGAGCGGGGAAAGGATTTCATGCGAGAAGAAGGAGTTTGCAGACAAAGAAGGAAGAGGTACAGTTTTGTGAAAATTTGTAAAGCTTGTGATTTTATATTTTGTGAAGGTAGCAGCAGAGGAAGGTGAGAATATTGCAGCAACCTAGAGCAGGAGTGCTCAAATGGTTCCACAGGAGCGATCCAGAGAGATGCCAAAATACTAATCTCAGGAGAGAAGCTTGGTGAGGTATTTGGTAGCAGGGAGGACTTGCTATTACAGAGGTTTCATTACAGGTCACGATGGAAAATTCCACAGATGATGTGGTAGAATTGTTCAAGGCATGTTGTACAGGAAGATCACAAAGAGTAGTTCCACAGATGATGTGGGTAGAACTACTGACAGCCGTAGAAGACATATGACCAAGAGGTCATAAAATTTTTGTGCCTCGAGAGTCTAATGCAGGGGCATCTGAACAAACTTGAACTCAAGTCAGAATCTAAAGCTAAAAATGCAGATACACAAACAGTCATGTAAATTGGGGAAAAATTTGTTGAAACAGAACTACATTTGCTGGAGTGATAACATCTAATTAAGTGTAATTATTTCATGGATCTTAACCGATTCATAACCTTTGTAAACTTCTATATAATAGAGAGTCTGTGTGCATGATAAGGAGGAGAGCGAGAGTGATAGTGTAATGTGTTCATATGCGAATTGGTTACTAAGGCTGAAATGCCTTAGATGTAATCTAAATGGTACATAATTAAGATATATGTTATGTCGATTTCCTTTGTATGAGTTTTTTTAGTTATGGTTTCGTTTTATTCATTAAATTCATGTTATGGATTTATTTATCGACCATCGATCACTGGAAGGATCGATGGCGATCTAATGTAATTTGAATATGCTACATCATTGTGTTTTGATTATATGGTTGGTTTAGAACAATGCACAACAGGGATGGACGAACTGTGGTTTGAACCCACATTACAGTGCTTTGGAGCAATGCACTCTGAACCCACATTTATATTAAATCTCGTGTTGAAAGCGCAGTGGGAACATGATACAACATTGTGTTGGAACTGTGTATAGGAATCGACGGAAGAGAGCCCTGAAGGTGAAATGAAAGCACAACAAAATTGCGTGTTGGAAATAGAGTGGTGGTTTGGAAAACTGAACCACTTGTTTGGCACATCCTTTGGGCTGTGGGTGGTTTTGATTAAATCAATGCAATCAAATAAAAATTTTCCACATCACAAATGAAATACTACTCACTTCACATTGCATTTGATTGATAAAGTTCTGGGGCCATTTTACTGCGATTACTGTTCGATGAAATGTGTTAGATATCTGATGGTGTTCACAGTGGAGGTTTCACAAGGGGTTGATGACGTTAACAATGGAGCCCTCAACATTTATTCTAGATAAAATTGGGTGAGTTGGGTAGAGTGATACCATTTGATATATGATCGACGGTTCTCGAGAACGAGATATGCTCGGCTTGAAATCTTTACTGGAACTGATTTATTATAAATTTGGGTTGTGGTGGTTTGAGTTCCAGTTTGGGACGAGAGAAAGGCAGGATCGGCATTGCTGGTCAAAATTTTAATGTTAATGCTTTGTTTTAGTGGCCTCTAACATATTCTAATGATATGGGTTTAAGAGTGGGCTGCAAGAATATAGAGATTGAAGACTATGAATCATGGTTTTCATTTAAAAATGCTTCCAGTATATATGTAACCAGCAGAGAGGCACTGCGGAAGCACGATTGGCCTATAACCCATAGGTTCCAAGATCGAATGTACAGCTTTGACATAGATATGAAGGTTGCAGGTTCATTTTGATTAATGAAGGTGAACCTACATTATAGTGGGTTTTACTCTTCATCAAGTGGTATCAGAGTGGGAAAATGATTTCCTGCGAGAAGAAGGAGTTTGCAGACAAAGAAGGAAGAGGTACAGTTTTGTGAAAATTTGTAAAGCTTGTGATTTTTATATTTTGTGAAGGTAGCAGCAGAGGAAGGTGAGAATATTGCAGCAACCTAGAGCAGGAGTGCTCAAATGGTTCCACAGGAGCGAACCAGAGAGATGCCAAAATACCAATCTCAGGAGAGAAGCTTGGTGAGGTATTTGGTAGCAGGGAGGACTTGCTATTACAGAGGTTTCATTACAGGTCACGATGGAAAATTCCACAGATGATGTGTGTAGAATTGTTCAAGGCATGTTGTACAGGAAGATCACAAAGAGTAGTTCCACAGATGATGTGGGTAGAACTGCTGACAGCCGTAGAAGACATATGACCAAGAGGTCATAAAATTTTTGTGCCTCGGGAGTCTAATGCAGGGGCATCTAAAAAAACTTGAACTCAAGTCAGAATCTAAAGCTGAAAAGGCAGATACACGAACAGTCATGTAAATTGGGGAAAAATTTGTTGAAACAAAACTACATTTGCTGGAGTGATAACATCTAATTAAGTGTAATTATTTCATGGATCTTAACCGATTCACGACCTTTGTAAACTTATATATAACAGAGAGTCTGTGTGCGTGATAAGGAGGAGAGAGAGAGTGAGATTGTAATGTGCTCATATGCGAATTGGTTACTGAGGCTGAAATGCCTTAGATGTAATCTAGATTGTACATAATTAAGATATATGTTATGTCGATTTCCTGTGTATGAGTTTTTTTAGTTATGGTTTCATTTTGTTCATTAAATTCATGTTATGGATTGATTGATCGACCATCAATCACTCGAAGGATCGATGGCGATATAATTTAATTTGAATATGCTACATCATTGTGTTTTGATTATATGGTTGGTTCAGAACCGTGCGCAACAGAGATGGAGGAACTGTGGTTTGAACCCACATAATAGTGCTTTGGAGCAATGGAATATGAACCCACGTTTATATTAAATCTTGTGTTGAAATCACAGTGGGAAGATGATACAACAGTGTGTTGGAACTGTGTATAGGAATTGACAGAAGAGATCCCTGAAGGCGAAATGAAAGCACAACGAAATTGTGTGTTGGAAACAGAGTGGTGGTTTGGAAAACCAAACCACTTTTTTCGCATAGCCTTTGGGCTATGGGTGGTTTTTATTAAAACCAATGCGATCAAATAAAAATTTGCCACGTCACAAATGAAATACTACTCATTTTGAATTGCATTTGATTGATAAAGTTCTGGGGCCATTTTACTGTGATTACCATCCAATGAAATGTGTTAGAGATCCAACGATGTTCACGGCAGAGGTTTCACAAGGAGTTGATGACGTTAACAATGGAGCCCTCATTGTTTATTCCGCATAACGTTGGGTGAGTTGGGTAGAGCGATACTTTTTTATCTACGATCGACAGTTCTCGAGAACGAGAGATGCTCGGCTTGAAATATTTATTGGACCTGATTTATTATAAATTGTGATTGTGGTGGTTTGAGTTCCAGTTTGGGACAAGAGAAAGGTGGGACTGGCATTGCTAGTTGAAATTTTAATGTTAATGCTTTTTTTTTAGTGGCCTATGACATATTTTGATGATATGGTTTTAAGAGTGGGCCGTAAGCATATAGAGATCAAAGACTATGAATAATGGTTTTCATTTAAAAATGCTTCCGGTATATATGTAACCAACAGAGAGGCACTGTGGAAGCATAATGGGCCTATAACCCATAGGTTCCAGGATTGAATTTCATCTATCACTCCAAAAGAGGTATGTACAGAGACTCTCCCTCTTTTGCTCTCCCCCTTATCATGCACACAGACTCTCTATTATATAGAATTTTACAAAGGTCATGAATCGGGTAAGATCCACAAAATCATTACACTTAATTAGACGTTATCACTCCAGTAAATGTAGTTCCATTTCAACAAATTTTTCCCCAATTTACATGATTGTTCACGTATCCGCCTTTTCACCCTTAGATTCCGACTTGAGTTCAAGTCTATTCAGATTTCCCTCCATCAATTCTGTACAAAAATTTCCAATAAAAATGGGATCTCAGTTAGTTACAATAATATTTTGGTTTCAATATAGCTTTTAAATTGTTTGCTTAAATGTAGTCGCAACTTTACTTTCTTTAAATGGATGAGATAGTGCACAAAAGTGTGCATAATTGGTAAGTCTATCAACTACCACCATGATGAAACTCTTTCTTTTGAACTTAGGTAGTCCTGTTATAAAATCCATTGAAACATCCTCCCAATGTTGAATTGCAATGGACAAAGGTTGCAGAAGACCTGGGGTCTTAATTGTCTCAACTTTATTTTGCTAGCAAACCAAACATTCTGCCACAAAATTTTGAATATCAAATTTAAGACCATCCGAAGAAAATTATTTCTTCACACTGTGGTAGGTTTTTGAAAATCTTGCATGTCCTCCTAAAGGAGAAGTGTGCAATTCCAAAAGAATATTTTGTTTTAGTTGGTAATTATTGCAAATATATAAGCAATCTTTGTACATTAACGAATATTTTTTCCAACTAAATGTATTAGATGTACTAGGATCTTGATGTAACTTTTAAATGAGTGTCCACACTTCTTCATCATTCTTCCATTCATCCCTTGCTTCGGTTATCCAATTTGGTTGGATAATAGAAATGGCACAAAGCAATGCTTCCACCTCTTCATCCTTTCTTGAGAGTGCATCTGCAACAAAATTTAGCTTCCCTTTTTTGTAGATGATTTAAAAGTCATAACCCAACATCTTGGTGACCCATTTTCACTTCTATTCTAAAGATAGTGTTTGTTCCAAAAAATATTTAAGACTATCCTGATCAATTTTTACCCTGAAGTGTCTTCCCATTAGTTAAGGTCGCCACTTCTTTAGTGCATGTAGTATTGAGAACATTTCCTTCTCATAAACATATTTCTATAAATACTTTCCTATGATTGGACGACTCTTAAAAGAATGGGTCTTCCTTCTTGCATTAAAACATCACCAATTCCATTTCCTGAGGCATCACATTCCACTATAAAGATTTTTGTGAAGTCTGTGCAGCTGAGACTGGCACTAGGCACATTGCCTCTCTAAGATGTTCAAAGGCCTTAGTTGCTTCACGAGTCCATGAAATGCATCTTTATTCAATAATTTTTTTATAGGTGTTTCTATTCTCCCACAATTATTAACAAACTTGCGATAATACCCTATTAACCTGAAAAATCCTCGCAAATTATTTATAGTTGTTTGGAATTTTCATTCCTTAATGGCTCTAATTTTGTTAGGGTCTAACTTAACATCCTTGTGAGATACAATATGACATAGATATTCCACCTCTTGTACTCCAAAAGAAAAATTTGGATAATTTTGGAGATAATTGTTTCTCCTCCAATAGTTTGAACACCCTGTCAACATGTTGAACATGATCCTTGCAAGACCTACTGTAGATTATTATGTCATCAAAAAATACTAGCACAAATTTTCTAAGGATGGGTTTGAAAATGGAATTCATCAACCCTTCAAATGTAGAAAGTGAATTGGTAAGGCCAAAATGCATAACCAAAAATTCATAATGACCCTCATGAGTTCCAAATGTTGTTTTCAGAATATCTTCAGTCTTCATTCTAATTTGATGATATATTGAACGAAGATCAAACTTGGAAAAATAAATTGCTCCATGTAATTCATCCAATTATTCACCAATCACGGGAATGGGAAAATTATATTTAATAGTGAACTTATTAAGCTCCCTATAGTTCGAACACATGCACCATGATCTGTCCTTCTTGTGCACTAATACTATTGGAGTAGAGAAAGAACTTTGAATAGGTTGAATTATACTAGCCTCTAACATTTCTACAATAATACGTACAATTTCACTCTTTTGGACATAAGGATATATGTAAGGCCTGATGTTTGGAGGAACACTTCCTGGAATAAAATGAATAGAATGATCATGATCACGAATAGGTGGGAGTCCTTTGGGATTTTCAAACACCTTGGAAATATTGTCCAAGACTTGTTGGAGATCTAGAAAAATAGATGATTTTGATGTTGGAACTTCTATTGAGCATAATTGTGAAATTAAGCCACATTGTTCTTTCTTCAGAAGCTTTTTCATGACATTAGAGCTTATTATATTTCCTAGCTTGCCTATGATACCCCGTAATTTGATTTCCTTTCCTTTTGAAAAATATTTTAGGAAAAGTTCTTGAAAATTAAAAGCTATTGTACCCAACTATTGTAACCATTGTACTCCTAATACAACATCAACACCTCCCATTGGAATGGAAAGAATTGGAATATTCAATACATATTCCCAGATGGTTAGCTTGATATTATGGCATTTTCTAGAGAAATCTATAGCTCCTGAATTTGTAACGATCACTTGATATTCTGGTGCTCGGTATAGGAAACAATTCAATTCCTTGGCTACCTTACTATGTGTTATCACCAAATTGAGTCCTGTTGGGCTGCTTCAATGGTCAACTTGGAATAACTCTTTCAAACCACTTACAACTAGAAATTATTCTCTCTAGTCTAAGAGGGCTCTCTCAAAACATAAAATCATACTCAATGAGTAATCCTCAAAACACATGACTAACTCCGCATTGGATTGGATGTGTTTTTGTGTAGGTGAAAGATGTGTTAGATTTACTACCATTGGGCTTATGGAGTCGATATGAAAACTATGTCACAAGTAAACATATCTCATGGAATTTGACGAAATTGTATTCTTATTAAACCATACATGGAGGAAAAAACAAGAAGCTATATGCATACAGGAAGTTGGAGCATGTCACCATGAATTCCAAGTGATTATACATAAGAAAACTAGTAAATCTTTACCAAACAGCAGCCTAGGTGAAAACAGGAAGTTGGAGCATGTGATCATGAACTCCAAGTGATTATACAACTAGAAAACTAGAGAGAAAGTAAAGGACTGATAGAAATAACTTACATAAGAATACATAAAAAAATCTCATATCTAAAATAAGCATGTTGCAACTGTATATTTCTGATATCAAACTATTACAATAGTGGTATTGCTAAGGAAATATGTCCCAACCTCCTCTAACTCTAAAAATATATCCTTTATAGAGTGAGGACTCATCCAAATGATTTTCCACCTTACTCACCTTGAATTCCCACCTCGGAGACCTATTTCAAACATGATTCTATCACTTTGATACTTCCTAGGGATATTTTTGTTTTGCAGAGTTTGAATACAAAAATGACTCTTCTGTCTTTAATAGTTCAACAGATCAATTTAATAACCCTTGTGAACTACAACCAACTAATTTTTTGAGTGTATTAGAGTGTTGATGTGTCATTATGCCACATGGATACTGAGCTGGACCTCCTCCAAGTCAAATTTTTTACAATTTTTTCACAAATATGGTTAGTGAAAATTCTGAAAAATAAGGCATCAAGGATGATTTTATAATTTCCAAACCCTAATTGTTGTGAAACTATCTCCAAAAATAGAAGAAAAGAGATATCAATGCCTAGTGAAAAACTAGCTCAAAAATAGAAGAAAATTGGATGCACTAGTGAAAAAGCGGGAAGCTCCAATTTGTATGCCATAGTACCAATCTTTTGAAAAACCTTGTAAGGAGCATAGTAATTTGGAGATAATTTATTATCCTTCTTAGCTTTCTTGAGGGAAATTTTTTTATATGGTTCTAGCCGTAAAAATACCCAGTCTCCCACATCAAAACGTCTCTCACTGCGATGTTGATATTCTTGTTGCTTCATTTGATTTTGTGCCAAATTTAGGTTATCCTTTAAGATTTGGAGAACTTCTTGTTAATGCTAGATGTGATCCACCACTACTAGAACCCTAGCATTTTCCCTTAAATAAGATGTGATGGATGGTGGATGATATCCACAAAGTGCCATAAATGGGGTCATTTTTGCTGTAGTATGGAAGGACGTGTTATACCACCATTCAGCGAGAGGTAACCACTTGATCCATTGTGATTGCTTATTAGATACAAAAAAATGATGATATCCTTCCAAACATTTATTCACTATCTCTGTTTCACCATCGGATTGGGATGATAAGATGAGCTATGAGCTAGTTGAGTACCCAAACAAGAAATTAATTCTGTCCAAAAATTTCTTGTAAAAATTGGATCTTTGTCACTTACAATATTCTTCGGGTTTCCATGTAGCTTTTGAATTGTTTCCATAAATGCAGTAGCAACTGTACTCACTTTAAATGGATGAGATAATTCACAAAATTGTGCATACTTGGTAAGTATATCAACTACCACCATGATGACACTCCTTCCTTTAGACTTAGGTAAAACTATGATAAAATCCATTGAAATCTCCTCCCAATGTTGACTTGGAATGGATAAAGGTTGTAGAACACTCGGGGTATTAATTGCCTCAAATTTATTTTGATGGAAAACCAAACATTCTGCCACAAACTTTTGAATATCAGATTTAAGGTCATCCCAAAAAAAATCTTTCTTCACCCTATGATAAGTTTTAAAAAATCTTGAGTGTCCTCCTAACGGAGAAGTGTGCAATTCCAAAATAATATTTTGTTTTAGTTGAGAATTCTTGCAAATATATAAGCCATATTTGTACCACAAGGAACCATTTTTCCATCTAAATGTATCAGATGTACTAGGATCTTGTTGCAAATTTTGAATGAGAGCCCACACTTCTTCATCCTTCTTCCATTCATCCCTTGGTTCGGTTATCCAATCTGGTTGGATAATTGAAATGACACAAAGAAATGCTTCCACCTCTTCATCCTTTCTTGAGAGTGCATCTACAAAAAAATTTAGCTTCCCTTTTTTGTAGATGATTTCAAAGTCATAACCCAACATCTTTGTGACCCATTTTTGCTGCTCTTCTGAAGATAGTCTTTGTTTGAAAAAGTGTTTAAGACTATCATGATCAGTTTTTATCTTGAAGTCTCTTCCCATTAGTTAAGATCTCCATTTCTTTAGTGCATGTAGTATTACCAACATTTCCTTCTCATAAATATCCTTTTTTAAATAATTTCCTTTGATTGAATGACTTTCAAAAGAAATGGGTCTTCCATCTTGCATTAAAACATCACCAATTCCATTTCCTGAGGCATCACATTCCACAATAAAGGTTTTTGTTAAGACTGGCATAGCAAATACTGGTGCTAGGCACATTGCCTCTTTAATATGTTCAAAGGCCTTAGTTGCTTCAACAGTCCATGAAAATGCATTTTTCTTCAATAATGTTGTTAGAGGTGTTTTTATTCTCCCATAATTCTTAACAAACTTGTGATAATACCCTGTTAACCTGATAAATCCATGCAACTGCTTTATGGTTGTGGGGACTTTCCATTCCTTAATGGCTATAACTTTTTTAGGGTCTACCTTAACACCCTCGTGTGATACAATATGACCTAGATATTCCACCTCTTGTACTCCAAAGAAACATTTGGATGTTTTTGCATATAATTTTTTCTCCTCGAATAGTTTAAGCACCCTATCAAAATGTTGAACATGATCCTTCCAAGACCTACCGTAGATTAATATGTCATAAAAAAATAATAGCACAAATTTTCTAAGCAAGGGTTTGAAAATGGAATTAATCAACCATTGAAATGTAGAAGGTGCATTGGTAAGGCCAAAAGTGTTGGGTGTGGAGCCTGATTATCTTGTTTATTTTGTATCACAGCATTGGACCCCTATACCTTAATGGGGAGGCAACACTACCCGTAATTAAACACTGCCTGGGGGGTCTAGGGGGCAGCTACGATTTTATGGAGCCCCCCCTATCGAGCAGTTTCGGGGGCAGCGCCACCGAAGCTAAAAACAGATTTTAAATTTCCTTGTAAAAGTATAGTAATTTCTAGTCAATCTAGGTCGTTCATTAGGCAGATGATATGACAGTAGAAGTTATTTTTAGTTTAGGGTTTTTTCCCTAGAGGGCAACCCCTCTCTTTGTATGAGGGTATTGTATTACGGCTGTGTATTGTATGTGTATTCTCAGAGCAAGAAACAGATAGGGAGATTGTGAGAGAGAATAAAGGATATTACAATGAATCTACTGTAGGTTGTGTCTCTTCATTTTTCTGGATAATAGAAAGGAAGGATTGGTTGTTCAGGGTGGACATACCCCAAACTGGGTGAACCACGTATATCTGTGTCTCTTTCGTTTTATGTGTTTTGTGTGGTTGTGTTTTTCGCATATTTTATGTGTTTCATTGCTCTGTAATATATATAATTTTGTAAAAATTGGTATCAGAGCCGAAGGTCTATTTTGCTAATAAACTTGCAGGAAATTAGGGTTCTTGGTTCGAGTGCGAGCAATGGCAGAAGATGGTAAGTTTAGGGTCAAGAAATTTAATGGCAAAAAATTCCCACTGTGGAAGATGAAGATGAAAGATTATCTGTATCAAAAATATATTTACCTACCATTGAGCGGAAAAACAAAGAAGACGACGGCTATGATAGACGCAGAATGGTATATTCTTGATAGAAAGGCACTCGCAACAGTACGGTTGTGCCTCACGGAGTTGGTAGCCTTCAATATTTCGAAGGAAACAAAAACAGAGGGTTTGATTAAGGCGTTGGTGAAATTATATGAAAACCCTCGACCTCAAACAATGTATTTCTTATGAAATGTTTATTTACTATGAAGATGTCGGAAGGTGGATTCGTTGCAAACCATTTAAATGATTTTAATACAGTTACTAGTCAATTAAATTTTGTAGGGCTAAACTTTGATGATGAAGTTAGGGCTCTTTTATTTTTGTGCTCATTTCCAGAAAGCTGGAATGGTTTAGTTATGGCCATTAGTAACTCTGTCTTTGGATCTAATACTTTAAATTTGATGATGTTTTCGGTGCTATCCTTAGTGAGGAAATGTGACGGAAAAGCTCCTGTGAGACATAGAGTAATGCTTTGAGTGAAGAATCTAGGGGAAGAAGAATGGAAAAAAAGAAAGAGCTCAGGATATCGCAGTAAATCAAGGAAAGGCAGATCCAAGTCCATATCGGGGATAGTGTGCTAGAAATGTTGAAATAAAGGACACCTAAAGAAATATTGTATATCTATGAAGGGAAAAAAGGAGATGCACAGCAAGAAAACAATCATGAAGCAAATGTGACAGGTGATGTATTACAAGATACTTTAATTATTTATTTCAAAAGTATTACTAATTCTTGGGTAGTATATTTAGGGGCCTCTTTCCATGCCACACCTGATAAGAAATATTTTCATGACTATGTTCAAGGATATTTTGGACAAGTTCGTTTGGGTGATGATAAACCCTGTAAAATTGTTGGAATGGGTAAAGTTCTTGTAAAATAATAGAATGGAAACCAATGGCTATTAAAGGAGTTAAGGCATGTGCCAGATCTGAACAAAAATCTAATTTCAATAGGGCAGTTAGGCGGTGAAGGTTGTGTGACAACTTTCATAGATAAAACTTGGAAGGTCACCAAAGTAGCCCTAGTAATAAAAAAAGGCAAAAAGTTTGGTACGTTGTATTTATGCAATGGTATTTCTAACATTTTTAATGATTTAACTTCCAAAGGAGGAGATGCAGCATTATGGTATCATAGCCTCTGACACATGAGTAAGAAGGGGATGAATATGCTTCACTCAAGAAATTTGTTGTCGAGTTTGAAGAATGTTGATTTGGATTTCTGTGAGAATTTCATTTATGGAAAACAAAAGAGAGTTATATTTATTTGAGTTGGGAAAGAAAATAAGAGTGAAAAATTAGAGCTTGTGCATATAGATGTATGGGGATATTCTCAGGTATCATCTCTCGGTGGCTCTCATTATTATGTTACTTTTATTGATGATGCAACTAGAAAAACTTGGATTTATTGTATTCAAAATAAATCTGATGTATTTGATACTTTCAAGGAATGGAAAGCTTTGGTTGATATTGAGATAGGAAAGAAGTTGAAGTGTCTCAGATCAGAAAATGGAGGTGAATATTGTAACAAAGAGTTTGATAAGTATTGTTCAGAGCATGGAATTCGCAAAGAGAAGACAGTTCCAAGAACACCACAAGAAAATGGTGTGTCAGAAAGGATGAACAAAACAATCATGGAGCATGCATGGTGCATGATATTTCATGTAGGATTTCCTTTACAATTTTGGGCAGATGCTATAGATACTGCTGTTTATCTAATAAACTGAGGGCCCTCAAGTTCCTTGGATGGTGGTATTCCAAAGGAAGCATGAAAAATATACTAATTCACAAATCACAAATCACAAATCTATCTTAATGATCAAGGAATTTAAGAAATGAGATAATTAATTAAATAACCCATTGATTAAACATGATAAATAAGCTATTTAACTAAAAACCCCATTAAGAAAACAATATTCATTTGTATTAATTTAAATAAAGAAGAGCCTTACAACCATGTCTACCTTGATGTCATACAGGCCTTCCTGGGGTCTGGAACAGGAATTTCTTTTACTCTAACAATATTTGCACTCTCTCAGCTAAAATCACATGGGTGTGTAATCATTCACATATCATGATTAGCTATGAGAGTCTGAGTCTCTGTAGCATTTCTCCTCAAAAATTCTCGAAGTCTAACTTACTAACTCTTTCACTATCCCACACACACTCTAACCTTTGAAGTTGCACTATGGCTTCAATTTATAGGAAAGAGAGGAAGTTATGGTTCCATATAAGAAGGGATAGAATACTCTTTTGAAGGGATTGGGCTCCATAAATCAAGGGGTAGGCTCCCATAATGGAGGAATGAACATGCATGATAGGAATGAAACTTCGACCAGATAGTCGCTTCTAGAAGATTCCAGATTTGACTGTTGGGCTTCTAAATGTTACTTTCCACCTTTGTCTTACCTTTTATAGGTGTTCGCACCCTTAATGAATAAAAATTGCATTTAGCTCTACAGGCAATGCTAAGAGAAAGTCCGGTACAAGTGTTTTTAAGAATTTTATGAGCTTCTCTCTCATTTTCATGGCTTGAATTTAGGAACTTTTATGTTGTAGACATATAAGGGAGTACTAAAATTTCACAATGAAAAATTTCAGTGTAACAAATTCCCCCCTAAAGTGCGAAGTCTCAGAGCATTCGAAAAGTGATGTGCATTATCATTTCAAGGATTCGCCTATGGACACCCCAGTCAAAACCCTGTAAAAACATTCAATGCAATTCATATATATATATATATATATATATATATATATATATCATCACTAAGGTAGGAATTCCCATACTCAGATCAAAACTAACTAAAGTTGTTCTCATACAGAAATGATTTTAATATTACATAAATATTGTAGACATAGCACGGACGTAGCCATGTGTAATGAATCGTCTACTGCATAATGAATAATAAAACTCCTCGCAGCCTGGATGGTGGAAATTAGATCCAGGGTCTTGATTTTCACTACCCGAACTAGTATGATTCTATTCATGTGATTAAATGTGTTGAAATTGAACATGGTAGAACCCACTTGATTACCAGTCAATGATGTGAACTGTTAACAAGTGTGAGAGAAACCACCAATAATGACAATGGCTCTCAAAGTACTCAGTACAATCCATGGAATGTGAATAAGTGATCTAAAGTTAGACATTTCACAAAATCATTCGATCGAAGGTCAATGATGCAACCTGTTGTCAAAGGTGAGAAACCTGCCATTAAGGCATGCAGATTCGAAGGTACTAACGGATTCTAGATCAAATTCCTAGATGATGAGTTTTCATCAATAGAAAGTGATCCGTCGTAAGCAAGCTCACGAAAAAAAACCATAGATAAAGTGCTGAAATGGTTTTTGCAAGGACTGACTCAGGGATGGTCAACGTGAATGGAGACAAATGTTTGCAGAGGAATGGTTTGTTTGACTGTCCTCTTGAACATGTAACGACACTAAAAATGGATTGGTGACAGTTTCTCTAAGCTAATACCCAGAAACCGGTTGAAGGCCTTCAATTGATTTGGTTAACTGACAGGCAAAGGATTTTCCCAAACTAGGTAGAAGTGTCACAAATTTTTTTTTGTTCAAGAGTGGCTTACTACTTTTAAATCAAAGTGTAACAAATGAATTTGTTTTCTCTCTTTTTCCCCCACCATTTCTGGCAAGTACCTCTTTTTTTTTTACAAGCTTGAGGAGGATAACATTTTCTTGTTTATAAGCTCATCCTTCGGATGAGTCCAACTTTGTTTAAAATAGAACCCTAAGAAGGAGTGGTCCGTTCCCGTTTAAAATTGACATGTCCTTTACTGTTAAATTTTAACAAGTCCAATATAGGAGAAACTCGGGGTTTTTCATTTTTAGGGAGTAAGAAGAAAAAACTTCAGAAAACTCCATGGGTGTACTTTTTCGTAATTTTAGTCTCTCAGGCCCGAAAAAGGATAAAATAATGCAGGAGAGAACTCTATTGACCAGGATTAGTCAATGTATACCTTTTTCATAAATAGTTCATTTCAGTCCGGAAAAGGGGTAAAATTATACTGAAGGGACAACTTTTCATTTCCTTTAACGAGTTAAAATATTCAAGTACTCGGAAATCTTTCTATATTTAGAGAGTTTGAAAAGAGATTTAGAAGAGGACTCCTTGATTTCGCTTTTTCGTAAATTTAAAGAGCCCGAAAAAGTGATAAAAGTATACGCTTCGTCAAAAATGACTATTTCACCTGAAAAATCTGGTATTCTGCACAAAAACTCAAAAAATTAAATGTACCTGCTTCAATAATAAAAATATTTTGGAAAAACATCTTTTTAAAGTGAAAAATAAACAAATTTAAATTTCATTTATTCAAAAAAACTTATAAAAATGATCTTTCCAAATTCATTTTTATCGTTTGAGTTCAGAGTGAAGATTTGAGAGCTTTTGGCAAAAAATGCTCCAGAGAAGATTCTAGACAAAGCAACCATTGAAATCGAAAACCATCTGCTCCAGGTAATCCACCTCCTCTTTTCGTTGCTTTTCTTTTGTTCATTTCCTTAATTTCGGGTTTCAATATCACTTTTGGAGAGGAAATAGGTTCAAAATTCTGCTCGCGGTGGTCCACAGGTAAGACACATGATAACTGCGGACCCTGACATTTTCTTACAAAGGAAAATGTCGAGGCCCCGCAATTTTAGTGCAGAGCCTGTGCAGAGCTACGAATTGTCTCTGAACGTAAAGTGCGGGGGCACCATAACGAAATGAAAAACATAATTTCCTCCCAAATTACCCAAAATGTTTGTTTTAAAATGATTCTAATCTTTCATTTTTCTCATTGTAGGATATTTACAATGCTCATTTGGCGAGAATGTGAACATGAGGACGTATATGAAGTAGCAATGATTCAGCAACCTACATTAGAAGTTTTAAGAGCATGCAGGCTATTCAAATTCTGGGCTATCAGTGGCATGAGTGCTCAAGTAGATATTCTCACTTGGTTGGTAAACAAGTGGGATGTTCAGGACCAATGTTTCAAGATTGGAGGCAACCGAATCGAAATTGAGCTGAAGGACATATATTTTTTCACTGGTTTGTCTAAGAGAGGCGAACCACTTTCTCTATTTGGAGCTAGGCTAGGTGGCCAGTCTGTCACTAGCCTGCAATTAGAGTTCTGTAATGATGAAGCCAATCCTAGAGACAAACAGATTGATATTAAAACTATCATCCGTCCCAGGTTAAAAGTGATTTCATTTACCATTGTCAAGTTATGTGGAAGTGCAGCTTTGCATGTGGCTATTGGGTCTCAAATGTGGATTGTAGTAGATTTCTTCTGAGGAACTATATTCAACTGGTGTGAGGCAGTGTTGGCTAATGTCAAAGGCCAACTAACTAGATCAAAAAATGAGAAGTTAAATAGCTTCGGATATGAATCTATCACGGTTACTTTTTCTTTAGAGAGGATTCCTCTATTAGCTCTGCAACATATTCCTGTTGACGCTGGTAGACCTCAAGAGCCTAGGATGGTTCGATGGGTTGCTTTGATGGCCCGTCGTAGCGAGGGTGGGGAGATTGTTCGATTTCCCTCAACTTATTTTCATTGGTTAGCACACTAAATTTTTGTGATACAGGATTTTCCTTATCTGGGCATAGATTTCTGCGGCAACCGAGATATGCCGCTTCCTACAGGAGTTCAATGGGATGAGTTAGGTAAAAAATTTCTTCGACATCTTCTAATTTCTAATTTTTTTTTTTTTTTTTAAATCATCGAAAATTGATAACAAAAAATTCAAATGCAGATGTGGGTCCACGTCGACCAGCCACTCTCTGCCCCCTTGACAGGAGGAAAAGGGATGCAGCTGCAGCAGTACTACCACCATAGGATCAAATAGCAGAAATCCTGACCGATTTGGAACACCATTTGGAGCAACTAACTCTGGACATCCCAGAGACTACTATAGATGACATTCCTCTTCGATTACAGAGATATGTCATTGGTGTTCCTGGACTGTTCAGGAGATTTTTGAGCAGAGTGGCATGAGATGTAGTGTATTATCATGATCATTACCATGGATAGTGGATGATCTATTGTATAGACTCTTGTCATTTTTTGTATCAATTTTTTATTTATCATAAGGCATTTTGAACGTATGATTGAGGACGGTGTACCATTTTTTGAAACACTACTTTATGCTATGATATACCACTATTTTCTGTTACCTATCCAACATGTTATCGAATTTTGATTTACTACTTTTATTATTGCAAATGTCTGTTAAACACACTAGAAGCTATTACATCTGCTAATGTGTTTAAATTTCTTGGAATATTTTGATACTCAATATAATCAAATTCTCGTTCCAACAGACGAAATATTAAAAATAATCTTAATAATACTGGGTTTCTATTGGCATATACTTGATTTAACTGTAATACAATGAGTTCAGAATCTAACCTAATGATCAAACTCTGAATTCGAAATTAAATGGATTCCGACAATTACTCAATAACTGCACTGTATTCAGCAATATTGTTCGTTGTTTGACTGAGGCTTACCCCATTCATAGATACTAACTCGTCAGTTGGTGAATAAATAACCCAGGCTGTAGAAGAGATGTTTCGTGTACTATGACGAACGCCATCAGCAAAACCAATGTATATTTGAAAAGATGTCGACATTTGCAATAAGAGTAATCCAGATAAGAAGAACTAGTAGTAAAATCACACTTAAAATTGGCACATGTTTCTAATCCGCAGCACACCAGCTAGAAAGTGACTAACATACAGAAAAGATCTCCACACAAAAATCAAGCGTAATATCTCTTCAGATAAAGGCCATTCCAGGGTTTGCCTAAAGAGACCCCGTGAAAATAAATCAATTCATAAGCCCCTTTTGCAAGCTGTCGCTTGAAAATATGAGGACCATACCACCTAGATTCGAATTTCCCAGCCCCTAGGTTATCATTAGCTTGATCATAAACCAAGACTAGGTCTCCTTCTGAAAAAATTTGAGGTGTAACCTTCCTATCATATTGAGCTTTCATTCGTTTTGCATGAGCCTCGGTGTGTAGTGCAGCGGTGCGCCAATTCTCATATAATTGAGCTAAGTTTAAAAACGTTTCTCCTCTTCAGAAGTGGATGGTAGTAACTCTATGGCTAGTTGGAGTGACAGTATCTCGCATTCAATGGGTAATACCACTTCTAAACCGTAAACTAGTTAAAAAGGGGTAAAACCTGTCGATGTTTTTGCTAAGGTTCGATATGCCCAAAGTGATGAAAAGATCATGGTATGCCAATTTGACTTATGAATTCCAATGATTCGTTTGATCATGGTGACTAAAAATTTATTGATATCTTCAACCAGACCATTGGCCTGTGGGTAATATGGTGTAGAACTGTCATGGCGCAGGCCAAGTTGATCAGTCAGTTCAGTCATCATGATCTTTCAAAAATGGCTCCCATGATCAGTAATTATTGCTTGGGGTACACCGAAATGAGAAATCACATGATTGAATACAAAATTAGCTGCAGTTTTTCCATCTGCCTCAGATGCAGGCATCGCCTTGGCCCATTTGGTAAAATAATCTACTGCTAGAATAATATACCCATGGCAGGGTTACATGTAATGAAGTCAATGACTCATTTTGCAAAAGGACAGACAACAATTATAGGGTGAAGAGGAGCAAGTGGTGCATGCATTTTTTGATCGAAGATATGACAATTATGAAATTTTCGGACCCCATAAATACAATATTTCAATAAGGACAGTCAGAAATAACCTGTGCACAATATCTTTTGGGCTGTGGCATACCCAGAAATATGACCGCCACATTCTCCAGAGTGACAGTCATTGAGAACCTTTTTGGCTTCTTCATGGGTGAGACAACGTCAAAAAACTGAGTCTGCACCATGACGATATAGTGTGTCACCAACAATATGATATTGTTGAGATTGGAAATGGATTTTACGTCATTGTGAATGTGAAATTTCAGGTCGAAAATATTGGGTCTAAAGATAAATAATGATATCTCCATACCAAGGATCAATGGTACTAATAAGAAACAAGGATTCATCTGTGATTGGTTGTTCTTCCACATTTTCTATATCAGTACATGGGAAATCACACATAAGTTCAGCAAAGATCAATGATTTCTTTGATTTGGACTTTTCAAATTCCAAATAAAACTTCTGTAGAATAACAATCCATTTGGAGTATTCACCCCCTATAAATTGTTTGGTCAAGATATACATCATAGGGTTACAAATATAAATCACTGTTGTTTTGCGTAAAAGTATGTAATGACGAAAACATTGAACAGCTTGAACAGCTACAAAGGCCAATTTCTCCACATGTGAATACTTGATATCAGTCGGATGCAAGTTGCGACTAAGATAGTAAATCACATGTTCACCATGGAATTCATCTTCCTGAACTAGAACCATCCCTATCGTGGAATCGAAAGCGTTGAGGTATAAAAATTAATCCTAGTTGTAATTGGGAGGATGCAGTAATGGTGCATCAGTCAATGCGTGTTTAAGAGCATCAAAAGATCGATCAGTGATCTCGTCCCAAAAGAAAGGAATATTTTGTTTCAACAACCTGGTGAAACCTTTCATTAACTCGACGTAGTTAGGAATGAATCAACATAAAAATTATGCTTTCCCTTGCAGAATTTTTAGTTGGCGAAGAGTAGAAGGAGGAGGTAATTTGATGATTTCCTCAACCTTCAATGGATCGACACCAATGCTTGCCTTTGAGACAATAAATCCCAGCAATCGTCCAAATGGTACGCATAAAACACATTTGTGAGGATTTAGACGAATCTTATAATGCCTACATCGTAGAAAAATGGCTCGTAAATGAGTAATATGATCTTTGCACGGAGAATGAGCAAGAAAATCATCGAGGTAGGGTTGTACAATGTGTTTAATGTCATGAAATGTATAAGACATGGCCCATTGAAAAGTGGCACCAACATTCTTAAGTCCAAATGGTAGTTTGCGATAAGCAAAAGTTCCCCATGGACAAATGAAAGCTATTTTGGGTTGATTTGCAGGGAGTATGTTGATTTGATTGCAGCCCAAAAATCCATCCATGAAAGAAAACATTTCACTTCCAGCACAATTGTCAATAATTTTATCGATGCAAGGGGTTGGATAATTATCCTTTCGACAAGCTCAATTTATATCCCTATAATTGATACACACTCGTATTGTTCCTTGTTTTTTTATTGACCGGAACAGTATTAGATACCCAATCTGTTAATTTGACTGGATAAATAAAGCCTGCACAAAGTAATTTTTCAACTTTGGCTTTAATAGCGGCAACTTTTCTTGGATGTATTTTACGTAATATCTGTCTAATGAGTTTAGCATCCTGGTATGACTTAATTTCATGAAAAGAAATTGACGGATCAATTCCTGGCATTTCTTCATATGACCAGGTGAAAATGTCACGAAATTCCTGAAATAGGGCTTTATATGCTTGGATTTCATTGGTCATACAAGAAGAACCTATATGAATGTTTTCAATAATTATAGGTTTTACTGAAATGTCAAGAGGAACCGTTGTAGAAATATTTTCTAAATTCAATTTAGAATCGAAATGTGAAAGAGGATTACGAGGTTCTTTGATGTAATCAGTAGTAAAAATAGAGGAAAAATTATTCTCAAAATGATCGAGATTAGGTAAAAATGAAGACCTATGATGAATATCTTCCCATGGTAACTCATTAACCGACAAGAACTCACGAATATGTTCATCATTATTGATACCTATTGACCAAGATCTAGAATTGATGTCGAAGCTGAGCTCGATATTGAAAATGAATCCTCATTGATCACATTCACTGGATCAGATTTAGTTGAAGGAGTATCAGAAAATGACTGTACATTTTGGTATGCTAACTCAAAAGAACTCAAAGGCATTGCACCATCAAAAGAATCCATTTCTGATTCTGAAGGTACTATCCAAGGATCATCAAAGGAAATAACACTTGATGTATTCATATCGATATTAGAAATAGGAGGCTGCATGTTGGGAGGAAGTAGGGAAAAAATTCCCAGTAAAGCCAAATCTTTAAGCAAACCTACTCCGACATCCTTATAAAGGATAGTCAATTTTCCAATATGTTGGATGCTATTAGTAGAGGCTGGATCAGATGTATAATATGAGAGCTGATGTTATTTAATGATATTTTCTTTATGAGGAAACATGATGAGACGAAAGATCGATGATATAATAGTAGTCATGGCGTAAGACCAACTACGACCCAGGAGAAGGTTGCAATCTAGAGGGGCATCAACCACTTCCACATCTAGATTAACCATTTTACCTTTGAACTCTATCGGTAGATCTTGTAAAATGCCATATGGCTTAAAACCTCTTCCATCAAAAGTTTAAAGAATATTGGGCGATTGGTTAATTTTCAGAGAACCATGTGATTTCCAACATTTTAATGACATAATACACGTATAAGCCCCTTCATCATTAACAGTATGAAAGATACGTTTTTTTTTTAACTATTACCGAAATTTGAAAAGCCATCTGATGGGGTAGGTGGGGTGTAAAATTATCTAAATTGAAGATCATGAGGTTCGAATCCTGGAGGTCTACGGCTCCTAAGGCTGACAAAAGTAATTTTCTTTGAGCTGGGCATGATTGCAACACTTCCAAAGCCAACATTGTTAAAGGGGAAATTTCCAAATCTTCAACAATATTGTAATTTTGAGCAGCTCTCGCATGTGGATTGAAAGCTGATTTACGAAGTACACCTTTAGCAGGTGGTTTGATTACTAAGTTAGGATTTTTTTTCTTGATCTGTAAGGGATCAGAAACTGAGGGAAATGTAGAATTAGATGTTTCTGCTTCTTTACTAGGATTTTTACTATCGTAATCTTACGATCGCGTCCCAACCATAAAAATATTCTGTAGTGCATTTGAGGAAGATCCAACCATGTTACTATCTTAAGCAGGAAAAGGATCCTTCAAGACAGTAGGTATGGGTGAACCCTTAACAAATTTTGATACCTTAGCTCTATGCAGGCACTCTTTTTTAAAATGATCTTCATCACATATCAGACAAGGATATTGAGGTTTGCATTTTTTCATCGGTTGGTTTAGTTGTATCATTTTTATCTTTTTAAGATTTTTTCTTTTTATTATTACCTTTCTTCTTACTACGATTTTTAGATTTGGTTGTAGATGATTCTACAACGTGAATATCGGCAGAAGTTTCAATAGAAGAATCTCCTTTTGGTGAATCGAGTAAAGTGATAATAGGAGAAGTCATCTTGGAAGATTTCTTATTACTTTTACCAGTGCTAACAAAACCAATTACACCATTAGCGGCATGAGAGCCAGAAGGAGTTGTAGTTAATTAACTAGGTCTTTGTAAATCAGGGATTTTATCATACAGAGTACCCGACTGAGTATATACAATGTCAAGGTACTGAGCCTGAGCGATGAATTGCTCTTATGTAACAATTCCTGCTTTGGCCACATCTTCAGTAATTTTTGGTAATACCGATTTAATAAACCATTCAACCAAAATTTGATCCCAAATAAATACCTTCACTAAATGCCTTCTACGTCTCCATTCATGAATGTGATCGAATATGTACGTAGACGTAGACTATTTTAATGAAGTTAGCAATTCTGTGTCATTTTTGTATCTGACAGGCAACTGAAAATGGGTTAAGAAAGAAGTAGCTAGTGCATTAAGATTATTAAAAGAGCCGCGTGGTAACTCAATGTACCATTTGGCAGCTAGACCAATGAGAGTTCTCTGAAAAAGATGAAATCGAATTGAGTCATCAATTATTGAATTCGATGCACACCAGAGGTGATAAATCGTAACGTGATTAGATGGGTCCTCTCTTGACTTACCCTCAAACTTTGGAATATCACTGGGCAACTTGTTAGGCATTCGCGGGCAATATGGAAGATAAAATATCGGATCATTCGTAAGGTGTGATAGATCCGGTAAACCAATGGCTAGGGTATTAATAACCTTCTGTGATCAAACCAGTGCCAGGAGGAGGATATCTAGGATACCTTCGAATTGGATGCACATTTGGAATCGTGAAACCTCCTAGATAACCAGGATTAACCGGACCATACTGGGGTTGTTGAGGTACTTGATAAGTATATCCAGGGTACGGCTAATACTGTTATACTCGATTTTTTGTAGTCTTTTCAAATTGATATTGTCCCTGGTACGGTTGATAAGTAAATTATGGTTGACTAACAACAAGCATACTAGTACCAGCTTGTCCTGTAGGTATCTGGACCATAGTTTGAGTTGTAGGTCCTGATTGTGGTACAGATACTTGAGGAATCTTCACTGATGCAGGGATAGAAGAACTTGGAGCTGCAGATATTCTAGAAACGGGTATGGTAGGTTGAACAAAAGTTACAGTAGCAATAGAAGTTTGAGGCAGAGTTTGAGGTGTACTAGGCCCAGGCTGCTGAACAGAACCAAGTGTAGGGACTTGAACGATAGGCTAGATAGTTTGTTGGGTTAGACCAGAACCCATTGACTGTCCAGGTTGATTAGGTAACTACACATTGGGTTGTATATTCTATTGAATTTGAGATGGATCCCACACCATATTCATTACGGGGTATTGACCCATAGAAGGTTGTGCATATGAAGGAGCATAACTTGGTTGAATGTAGGGTTGATAATTAACTAGAAAATTTCCAACTCCTTGTAATAATGGTTGACCAGAAAGAGGTTGGAAACCTTGAGTTTGGTACTGAACTTAAGGTTGATAACCTTGAGGCATGTACTGAATCTGGGGTTGATATTGACCCTGAGAAATATACCGAGTCTGGGGTTGACCTTGGGGTATGTAGTGTCCCTGAGGTTGATAACCTTGACGTATGTACTATCCTTCAGGTTTTTCTCAAGGTAAATAATATTGTCCTACAATTTGTCCTAGTAAAAACTTACCTTGAGGTTTCCCTCCAAGCGGTAACTGGCTTCCTTGAGGTTTCCCTCCAGGTGGTAACTCAGTACCTTGAGGTTGGACCCCAGGTGGTAACTGACTACCTTGGGGTTGAGGATTTGGAATATTACCAGACATCATAAAAATTTTCTCTATGTTCAACGTTTCATTTTTAGTTCCATTTGTACCAGATGATAACATTTGTTCAATTGGTTGAGGATTTGCTCTAGAGAAGGTACCAGAGAGAGACTAATACCTCGAAGGAAAAAACGGACCACCATATAAAAAAATTTCCAGAGATTGGGAAAACATAGATGACTAACTTGACATAGTTGATGAAGGATAATAACCTCTTGGTGTAGGATGAAAAGGAATTCGGGGTGGTGAATAACTAAGACCTGGGTTTTCTAAAAATTCTGTCAAAGATAATTACCAAGCGTCAGTTTTAAAAGGACTGTAGAATATTTTTTCACACTCCCTAATATTCAAAGTTTCTTGGGTTTCGGGAAGAGTTACTTCTTTTTCTGGACCAACAAGTTCTTCAATAGATATGAGGTCAGAAGGAAGATTTTGAGCTATGCAGTGTTTTACCCTAGGTGAACCAGGATCACTAGAAGTTGGAGTAACAAATCCTGAAGATGGTTCCAATACAACAGGTTCAGTGTTAGGCTCAGAAATTTCATGTTTTTTAGCTAATTCACTGGAAGGAGAAATACTACCAGTAACTTCAGAAATTGAAATTGGCTCTTGAATATTTTCTACTATTTGTGATTGATAATCATGATGAATAAATATAGATGATTCTCTTGTTTCTTTTGATCTTATTCTACTAACACTAGGCGATACTAGAGCTCGCATCCCTTCAAGTTGGCTTGGTGTATACTCAGGGGGCTTCCCCTGGAGTCTATGCAATTGTCCTGTTAATTCAGCCACAATTAAAAAATTTTAATCACATGCAATCAAAGACCCCAAGCTCCTCGACAATGGTCTATCCGAGGTTTACCGTTGTTAATACGTGCACATCTTCTATCGTTACCAATGAGATATAATTTATTATCTCACTGGTTCATATATGACCTCGTGCTTGAATCCTTTAAGTGGAGCTTCCTAGAGCATACTAGTGACTATTGGATTTTCCTACTGCAAGATCGACTACGTTTTTGTTTTAATTGTCTTGAAGAGTTAATTACTCCCTACTCCATGACACTAGCCTAAGCTATATTGGTGAAAAGAGCCCTATAAATGTAAAAAATTACTAGATTGATTTTAATTTAAGCGTTGATTTTAATAGGTTGTTGCTTAGGAAAATAGGTGTGAAAGTGACCCGACTCAAAACACACTAAAAATGCATGTATTATGAGAAACATTTCTTTTTCTTTCAATGAATTCTATCTAAGGGAAGAGTTGAGAAATGCAATCTTTTAAAACAATTCTTTCCTTTAAAGAATAATAAATGAAAAGAAATCTAATTTCACGAGAACTCAATATGATCAATTGCTCAATAAGAAATCCCTTTATCATTCAACATCAAAACTACAAACAAAGTTTTTTCTTCAAAAGAACATTATAAGTTCTAGAAATAACACTCAAAACTAAAAACACTAATTTCGAGATCTAAAAATTCTAAAAACTGAATCAGAATTAAAACTTTAAATATTTTGAGGATGTCTTGCTTAGCTTGTTTATCTAACTAATAAATTCTTCGCTTGGATCAACAAGAACTGAAAAAACATCCAATTTTGGTTTTTTAAGTGAAATTCCAAACTTATCAACGAAAGTTTTTTAAAGATTTGCAAATGAGAAAAATGGGATCTAAATCTCATAAAACAATTTCTGCTATGATGTCAGACTCAGCAAGAAAACAAGGAAATAGCATTGATCTAAAGGTATGCCAACGTTTCTAATCTTTCAGCGGGATAAAGACAAAGGAAAAATCACTATAACATGTAGATCTTTCAGAAAACCGTTCAAAACTATAAATTCTGAAGTAAACTCTTAATCAAAGACTACTGACAGAAGATACAAGTCTGGGTATTCACTAAGAATCTATCAAACTAATCCAGAAAAGGGGATTTTAAGATTTTCCAAAAATTTTCACAAGCTCCACAGGTTTCAATGTAAACTAGTGTGGCTATGCACTGTCTATACAAGAAAAGTGCGGAGATGCCCACACTATTTCTAAAAAAAAAGAGCGGAATCCAAAAAACTAGAAGGAAAATAAAAATAAAAAACTCTAAATCATTTCTTAGGGATTCTACAGGGATAAACTACCCAAGCCAGTATAAATCAATCAAAATCAGAAAAAAAAAAAAAAAAAATATTTCACAAGTCAAAAAAAAAAGAAATCAAAGTTCAAAATCCATCTCCCCAGTGGAGTCGCCATTTTTTTGGATGGATAAGTCATTCTCGCGGAAAATAAAGACCTCCCAAGTTTCCTACAGACAACTAGCAAACAATAGGACAGATGCAAACTGATTTATCTAGATTATATGTAATTTAGAATTTTCTATGATGAGAAAAGACCTACTTGTGAGCCAATGCTAGTTGAATTCTTCTTTCCCATCGCTCCAAGAAGTTACCTCGAAATACATACAAGCATAGACATGGAAAAGAATTAAAAGCACCTGCAACATATACTAATTCACAAATCACAAATCTACCTTAATGATCAAGGACTTTAAGAATGAGATAATTAATTAAATAACCCATTGATTAAACATGATAAATAAGCTATTTAACTAAAAAAACCCATTGAGAAAACAATATTCATTTGTATTAACTTAAATAAAGAAGAGCCTTACAACCGTGTCTGCCTTGATGTCATATAGGCCTTCCTCGGGTCCGAAACATGCATTTCCTTTACTCTGACAAGCTTTGCACTCTCTCAGCTAAAAGCACATGGGTCTGTAATCATTCCCATATCATGATCAACTATGAGAGTCTGAGTCTCTACAACATCTCTCCTAAAAAATTCTCCAAGTCTAACTTACTAACTCTTTCACTAACCCACACACACTCTAACCTTTGAAGCTACATTGTGGCTTTAATTTATAGGAAAAGCGAGGAAGTTATGGTTCCATATAAGAAGGGATAGAATGCTCTTTTGAAGGGATTGGGCTCCATAAATCAAGGGGTAGGCTCCCATAATGGAGGAATGAACATACATGATAGGAGCAAACCTTCGACCAGATAATCGCTTCTAGAAGTTTCCAGATTTGATTGTTGGGCTTCTAAATGTTACTTTCTGCCTTTGTTTTACATTTTATAGGGTTTCGCACCCTTAATGAGTAAAAAGTGTGTTTAGCTCCACATGATTTAGAAAAAAAAGGTGTGGCACCGTAGGAAATGCTAAGAGAAAGTGTGGTACACGTGTTTTTAAGACTTTTAAGAGCTTTTCTCTCAATTTCAAGGCTTGAATTTAGGAACTTTGATGTTGTAGACTTCCAAGGGAGTACTAAAATATCATGGTGACAAATTTCAGTGTAACATCACAGAAAATTTAAAGGTGCCTGAAAATAATAATAATCAAGAGCCACAAAAATAGCAACTGCCACAACAACAACAAGCACCTCAAACACGTAAAAGTGGTGTTAGAAGATCTACCAGGATAAGTAGACCCCCTGAACGATACTCTCCTTCATTATATTATTTAATGTTGACTGATTCTAGTGAACCTGAATGTTATGAAGAAGTAATGTAGGTTGAAATCAAGAAGAAGTGGGAGCTAGCCATGGAAGAAGAGATGGACTCCTTAATGCATAACTAGACTTGGGACTTAGTTAGGTTGCCTGCAGGTAAAACTACATTGCAGAATAAATGGGTTTACAAGCTGAAGGAAGAGGATGGAGGAAAACAGAGGTACAAAGCTAGACTTGTGGTGAAGCGGTTCGCACAGAAGAAATATATTTATTTTGATGAAATATTTTCTCCTTTTGTTAAGATGACTTCAATTAGAACTATTTTAAGTCTTGTAGTAGCGGAAGATTTACATCTTGAATAGCTGGATGTAAAGAGAACATTTCTCCATGGAGATTTGGAGGAAGAGATCTATATGGAGCAACCAGAAGGATATGAGGTCAAAGGGAAAGAAAAATTAGTATGCAGGTTAAATAAGAGCTTGTATGGCTTAAAATAGGCTCCAAGTCAGTGGTATCGAAAATTTGACGAGTTCATGTCTGAACAAGGTTATACTAGACGTCACTATGATCATTGTGTTTACCTGAAAAAGAAAAATGATGGCAACTATATTATATTTTTATTGTATGTAGATGACAAGCTTGTTGCAGGGTATAACATGCAGGAAATAAATGTGCTCAAAAGAAAATTGGCAAATTCATTTGCAATGAAGGATTTGGGAGCTGCAAAACAAATCCTTGGTATGAGAATAACTAGAGAGAGGAAAAATCACAAATTAACATTGTCTTGGAATGATTACATACAAAAGGTGTTGAAAAGATTTCAGTTAGTACACCTTTTGCTAGCCATTTCAAACTTAGTAAGGAGATGTGCCCCAAGACCCAAGAAGAAATGGACTATACGTCTAAAGATCCATATGAATCAGCAGTTGGAAGCTTAATGTATGCAATGGTCTGCACAAGGCCTGATATTACATATGCAGTGGGAGTTCTAAGCAGGTACATGAACAATCCAGGAAAAGAACATTGGATGGCAGTAAAATGGATTCTAAGATATTTGAGAGGTACCAAAAATCAAGCATTATGCTTTGGTGGTTCAAACATTTCTCTACAGGGATATGTTGATGCAGATATGGCATGTGACAGAGATAACAGGAGGAGTACTATAGGATATTTATTTACTGTAGGTGGAACAACTGTCAGTTGGGTTTCAAAAATCCAAAGTGTTGTTTCACTTTCAACAATAGAAGTAGAGTATGTTGCTACTATAGAGGCTAGTAAAAAAATGATTTGGTTACAAAGGTTTATGGATGAATTGGGTAAGAAGCATGATATGAGCACATTATACAGTGATAGCCAAAGTGCCATTCATGTTGCAAAGAACTCAGCATTTCATTCCATAACTAAACACATACAGCTCAAGTACCATTTCATATGGTAAATATTGGAAGATGGATAGTTGAAGCTGGAAAAGATACACACTAGCCAGAATCCTGCAGATATGCTAACAAAAGTTGTATGTAGGGAGAAACTAAGATTGTGCTCAGTTTCAATTGGTCTTCAAGGATGACGATGAAGACGAGAAACAACTTGGTCAAAAGATGAGTCATTGTCCAGCAAATGAAGTAGCGTTAGAGTTGCTACAATTAGTCTCCAAGTGGGAGATTGTTGGGTGTGGAGCCTGATTATCCTTTTTATTTTGTATCACAGTGTAATATTCCTAATTAACCAAAGCTAATAAGAATATTCAATTTTTATTTTTTTTCATGCTTATGAATAAAATTGTAAAGGAGGACCAATAATGAGTCATAAACATCAAAATAAATCAATGCTCAATGTGAAACAAGCTAAATTTGAGCTACTTTCATAAACACACTTAAGTGTGAACGAGGCCGGGCCAATTAACTGGGTCAATAGGACAAAATCCACAGTGTTGTCTACATGCAATGTATCTCCTAAAGGCACATCCCAGTTCATGTTGGGGGTCACTCATGTGAATGAGGCTAAATCATTAAGGTGGTTTAGGGTTTGACAAGATTTCCAAATTATAAAAGGAGGAGGAGGACACTAAGGAGAGGGTTGCTTATTTGATATTTCAGAAGGTGTTTTCTGTTTCGACAATCCTTATTCTCTGTATGTTTAGCTAAGAATAGTGTTGTTTAGCACTTGGGTGTTCCTGGTTGGGAATCCCACCTCCTTCCTTAAGCAGCTCTTGGAGGAGACTTTTCCTATCTTGTCCACTATCAGGTTTTGGGCCAAGCTTCATCTTCCAACCACAATTCAGATCTTGTTGAGGGTTTGATTGTTTTTGCAGGCTGTAGTTGTGGAAGATAGATCTACTCAGATCTAAGAAAATATAGTGCCTCTTCTTAGTGAGTGTGTCTTTTAACCTCCTAGAAGAGTGTATTGGATCATTGGAGCTGCACTTTCAGATCTAGGCATCAGGCCTATTCAGTGCTAAAGCTAAAATCGTAATTTCTCTCCCATAACTATCTCATCTAGAAGAGGGAAGTTGCAGGGTGTTTGAGCAACATTTTGGAGGAGTGATCTCTGGTGTTAAGGGGCTATCCTTGCACTATGGTGATCCATGGATTGTCGATCCAATCCATGTTCATTTCAGATATGATTTTCATCTGGTTCTATTTACTACATAATTCCTGAATATTACTGATGCAGGGGCATTAGACACTAGCCAGCAATGTAAGAGGTTTTGTCCACATGTTGTGGCTAGTAGTGGTTGAAAATATTTGAATTGTAACAACTAGGTGTCAATACCTCGGCTGACTGTATCATTTAGACTAGTCAAAGTTTGTAGAAGTCGAATAGTTCAGTTCAGTCCATCTGTCATATCTCAGTTAGTTGAATACTTGTAATTAAGCTTTGGTTTTCTAAAATGGTCCTCACAGAGGAACCGAAGAGTCACATTTTAATGTATATAAATTGAATGCTAGGATGTAAAGAGAAGAGAAGAGTAGAGGGGAGATTTCTGCAATCAAATCTGCGTGTTCATAAT